>CM065590.1:581016251-581592247 GCA_033119425.1 Bufotes viridis
CTCTCTCTCTCCCTCTGTCTTCTCTTCTCTCTCTGTCTCTCTCTCTCTCTCTCTCTCTCTCTCTCTCTTGTCTCTCTCTCTCTCTCTCTGTCTTCTCTCTCTCTCTCTCTCTGTCTCTTCTCCCTGTCTTCTCTCCTCTCCCTCTTTCTCTCTCTCCTCTCTGTCTCTCTCTCTCCCTCTGTCTCTCTCTCTCTCTCTCTCTCTGTCTCTCTCTCTCTCTCCTCTGTCTTCTTCTCCCTGCTCTCTTTCTTCTCTCTCTTCTCTCTTTCTTGACTTTCTCTGTCCCTTGTCTCTGTCTTTCTCCCTCTGTCTTCTCTCTTCTCTCTGTCTCTCTCCCTCTCTCTGTCTCTCTCTCTCTCTCTCGCTCTCCTCTGTCTCTCTCTCTCTCTCCTCTCTCTCTCTCTCTCTCTGTCTCTCTGTCTCTCTCTCTCTCTTGTCTCTCTCTCCTCTGTCTCTCCATCTCTCCCTCTGTCTCTCTCTCTCTCTCTCTCTCCCTCTGTCTCTCTCTCTCTCTCCTCTGTCTCTCTCTCCCTCTCGTCTCTCTCTCTCTGTCTCTCTCTTCTCTCCCTCTGTCTCTCTCTCTCTCTTCTGTCTCTCTCCCTCTCTCCCTCCCTCTCTCTCTTGTCTCTCTCCTCTCCCTCCCCCTTCTGTCTCTCTCTCTGTCTCCTCCCTCTTGTCTCTCTCTCTCCCTCTGTCTCTCTCTCTCTTCTCTCTTCCCTCTGTCCTCCTCCTTTCTTTCTTTTTCCTCTGTCCTCTTCTCTCTCTTTCTCCCTCTGTCTCTTCTCTCTCTAGCGTTCTCATCTGTCCCTCTGTCCTCTCTCTGTTTTCTTTTCCCTGTCTGTTCCCTCTCCCGTTCTCTCTCTTTTCCCTTCTGTCTTTTTTTTCCTGCTCCCTGTTCTCTCCTCATTACCAGGAGGGTCTTGGACACATTAAACAGCCCGCCAGGAGGCAAAGGGACTGTCTTTTCAGGACCCCCTTTCTTCCAGGGCAGCTGCAGGGGGTCTCTATGGTATGTGTACAGTTCGCCTAAGGATGTAGGTTCTCCTGTGGTCATCACTGCTGAGGGTAGATTGCACTTCATCTTCCTCTCCCTCTTACCTTTGTTCTCCATTTAATTTACACAAACTTTCCGATCCAGCCTGAGAAACAATCAGCATCAATCATCAGCACTTACTGTCCCCATCCTGCAGACACTGTGCGCCCATCTAAAAGGCCTCATCATCAGCTTAATTAACACTCCAGGGTTTTCTGACAGCAAACGGGAAAATCACAAGTCACGCTTTATTTCAAACGACTTGATATAGTTAGAGAAGAATCAGGTACACTGGGCAGGGATTCACTCACTAGCCAAACTTCAGCTCAGTGAGACCCTGTGCTGCTCCCGTGTAGTGTAGATGAGACCAGAACAATGAAAAATCAATCAATCATCATATACTTCACTGTATACTGCTGAGAACTGCTAGCGGAGGGCATGAGCATACAGAGGAACACGCCACATGAGATAGAGAAGATGTGAGACTTTCCCTAAAAATGTATCATTAAAGGATTGTACGTATGGGTTCTCGAAACATGGGATCTCATTATTAGCTGACCTTACATTATGGATAGATAGATAGATAGATAGATAGATAGAGTCAATATGGCTGGGCAGCACTGCAGAAAATAGTAGAAAAAGTAGAAAAACTGCTTGAAAAAGGTTCCAAAGGGAGAACCGAGACGTTGCATCTGGTAGAAATAAACACGTATCTATTTTTCGGAAGTGCGTGGAATTTCCTATTTTATAGATAGATAGATAGATAGATAGATAGATGCACCTCCTCTGTTTCTCTGTCGCTCTCTCCCTCTGTCTCTCTCATTCTCCCTCTGTCTCCCTCCCTCTCTCTCTCTCTCTCCCTCTCTCTCTCTCTCTCCCTCTCTCTCTCTCCCTCTGTTTCTGTCTCCCTCCCTTTTTCTCTCTCCCTCCCTCTTTCTCACTCTCTCTGTCCCTCTGTCTCTCTCTTTCTCCCTCTGTCTCTCTCTCTCTCTGTTTCTCTGTCTCTCTCCCCCTCTGTCTCTCTCTCCCTCCCTCTGTCTCTCTCTCTCTCCCTCTTTTCTCTCTCTCTCCCTCTGTCTCTCTCTCTCCCTCCCTCTCTCTCTCTCTCTCTCTCTCTCTCTCTCTCCCTCTGTCTCTCTCTCTTCTCCCTCTGTCTCTCTCTCCCTCCCTCTCTCTGTCTCTCTCTTTCTCCCTCTGTCTCTCTCTCTCTGTTTCTCTGTCGCTCTCTCCCTCTGTCTCTCTCTCTGTCTCTCTCTATCTCCCTCTGTCTCCCTCCCTCTCTCTCTCTCCCTCTGTCTCTCTCTCCCCCTCTGTCTCTCTCTCTCTCCCTCCCTCTGTCTCTCTCTCTCTCCCTCTGTGTCTCTCTCTCTCTCTCTCTCTCCCTCTGTTTCTGTCTCCCTCCCTCTTTCTCTCTCCTCTCTGTCTCTCTCTCTCTCTGTTCCTCTGTCTCTCTCTTTCTCCCTCTGTCTCTCTCTTTCTCTCTCCTGAGTTTGTTACAATGTATCAATCTAGAGTCCCTGTTGTTTGTTCACAATTTTAGCAGCTGTGAGAAGTATGAGGTCTGGAAAGGTTTCAGACTTCGGTTGTGAAAAAGAATGTTCCCAGTCACTGACAACAAGCAGATATTTTGAAAATGCTGAGGAGTTGTAATACAAAGTATATTAGAAAGTTATGATGGGAATGATTTATAGTACAGAGCAGGATGGGACTGACGCACTGGTTCATATCACTCATGTACCAGGAGGGGTCTTGGACACATTAAACAGCCCACCCAGGAGGCAAAAGGGACTGTCTTTTCAGGACCCCTTTCTTCAAGGACAGCTACAGGGGGAATCTCTATGGTATGTGTACAGGGTTCCTTAAGGATGGGGTTCCCTGGGGTCATCACTGTTGAGGGGTGAAGTACTTGCAGCTCCATCTTCCTCCTCCCCCTTTCCCTTTGTTCTCCATTCAATTTACACAAAACTTTCCGATCCAGCCTGAGAAACAATCAGCATCAATCATCAGCACTTACTGTCCCCATCCTGCAGACACTGTGCGCCCATCACAAAAGGCCTATCAATCATCAGCAATTAACACTCCAGGGTTTTCTGACAGCAAACGGGAAAATACACAAGTCACACTTTATTTCAAAGCGACGATATAGTTAGAGAAGAATCAGGTACATGGGCAGGGGATTCAGCTCCGCAGCACAAACTTCAGCTCAGTGAGACCACAGCGCTGCTCCGTGTAGTGTAGATGAGACCAGAACAATGAAAAAATCAATCAATCCCCCCCTTCCCCCCATATACTTCACTGTATACTACTGAGAACTGCTAGTGGAGGGGCATGGGGGATACACAGAGGAACCGCCACATGAGATAGAGAAGATGTGAGACTTTCCTAAAATGTATCATTAAAGGATTGTACATATGGGTTCTCGAAACATGGGATTCATTATTGTGACCTACAATATGGATAGATAGATAGATAGATAGATAGATAGAAGTCAATACGGCTGGGCAGCACTGCAGAAAATAGTAGAAAAAGTAGAAAAACTGCTTGAAAAAGGTTCCAAAGGGAGAACCGAGACATTGCATCTGGTGAAATAAACACGTATCTATTTTTCGGAAGTGCCGTGGAATTTCCTATTTTATAGATAGATAGATAGATAGATAGATGGATAGATAGATACATTCTTGTCTGCAGATCCTCTCAAGCTCTGTCAGGTTGGATGGGGACCGTCGGTGGAAAGTCATTTTCAGGTCTCTCCAAAGATGTTTTACTGGATTCAAGTCAGGGCTCTGGCTGTCCCACTCAAGGACATTCACAGAGTTGTCCCTAAGCGGCTCCTGTGTTGTCTTGGCGCAGAACTCCCTGGATCAGGTTTTCATTAAGAATATCTCTGTACTTTCCTCCATTCAGCTTTCTCTCAGCCCTGGGAAGTCTCCCTCTTCCCCCACATCACGATGCTGCCACCACCATGCTTCACTGTAGGGACGGAATCGGGCAGGTGATGAGCGGGGCCGGGTTTCCTCCAGACATGATGCTTAGAATTGAG
Source organism: Bufotes viridis (assembly GCA_033119425.1). Taxonomy (NCBI): domain Eukaryota; kingdom Metazoa; phylum Chordata; class Amphibia; order Anura; family Bufonidae; genus Bufotes; species Bufotes viridis. The sequence goes on from CM065590.1 coordinate 581,020,325, forward strand.
GCCAAAAAGCTTAATCTTGGCTTCATCAGAGCAGAGGATCTTGCTTCTCACAGTCTGAGAATCCAGAGAGGTGGCCAGTTCTAGGAACCGTCCTGGTTGCTCCAAACGTCTTCCATTAAGAAGTACGGAGGCCACTGTGCTCTTGGAAAGTGCAGCAGCAATTTTTTGTCCCCTTCTCCAGATCTGTGCCTCCACACAATCCTGTCTCTGAGCTCTACAGGCAGTTCTTTCCTCCTCATGACTTGGTTTTTGCTCTGATATACATTGTCAGCTGTGAGATCTTATATAGACAGGGCTGTGTCTTTCCAAATCATGTCCAATCCACTGAATTTACTACAGGTGACTCCAATCAAGGTGTAGAAACATCTCAGAGATGATCCAGAGAAATGGGAGACCTCAGAGCTAAATGTCAAGTGTCATAAGCAAAGGGTCCAAATACTTATATCCATGGGAAATTTTAGTATTCTCTGTTTAACAAGTTTCCAAAAATGTATAAAATTCTGTGTTCCCTTTGTCATTATGGGGCATTGAGTGCAGAATGATCGGAGAAAATTTTTTATATTATTTTAGAACAAAGAGCAATATTATAAAATGTGAAAAAAGCAAAAAGGTCTGAAGACTTTCCGAATGCATTGTAGATAGATAGATAGCAGTGATTGTTTTATGTGCCATTGGACACCGTGGTGTGGCGCAGTTCTGTAATTTCTTCAGTGTTGGCTTCTTTTCAGCTCTGTTTCACCATGGAGCAACTACAGTTTGCTGTGAAGTTTTGCCCCTATTCTTTATAGCGCAGCTCTGCTCCATTAGGGCATAGCTATAATCAGTGAATCTAGCTTAGCTGCATTGTCTTTTGGGAGCTTAGGGTAGTCTGAAATTTAACCCCTGCTTTGCTTTATTCCTGTCCTCTTCTTTTACAGATTATTTTATTCCTGGAAACAGTCAACCAGCATACTGACTACTGCTGACAGTCTTAGTATTCTTATTATGTTTACTACTTTGCACAAGGGTTCACGGTCCTGGGCAGGCTGTGGAAGGTGCAGAGATATGAATGAGCCAGGCCGTAAGATCACCCTGTGCACTCAAGAGACAACATGCACAACAACAATACAAATAACACTGTGGTAGGATCTGTCAGCAGCCACTTGTTGATTTCCACGCTGCATAGATGAACGAAAACTGGAGAAATATCACTGAGATGCTGATCTTATATCTGCTGAATATACAGTAGTGTCAGTCATCAAGGTAACGAGCCATTTACTAAGGTCAGAGGTCAGGACGTCAGAGTGATGACGATTCCGCCCCGGTGATGAGGGTGAGAGGCCGGGGTCGCACCGCTAGTGTTACATCCAATATGTTGTTTCATTAACGCTGCTGCTGGGAATGTAGAAGGTAACGGCTCAGATGTTACTCCGAGGCCGGAGTCATTACACCCGCGGGGCGCATCATTAGTCTTGTAATATTAAGACCTATCAGGCAGCGAATGGGGGAGAAATGAACCTGCAGGATATTAAAATACAATGAGGGAGGAGGGCAAGAAGCATGAGCATACATCCCTGAGCGTCCAGATGATTCATATTCTGTGTTACGTTTATATATTTATCTCGAATCCATCTATCTATCCATTAATTATCTATCAATTATCCAGCTTATAATATTGCCTGCGCTGCTCAACAGTACAGCGGAGGGGTCTTAGCGACAGAAAGTTCCTAGAGGGATGTCAAAGGTCTGTGGAGAGCGAGGGAAGACTTGTTTGATATATAGAAAAGATTCTGGAACCAGGCTCTCATGCATCAGCAAAGAGGCTCCACCCAGCGTCTCCCGAACAGGAGCTGGTTTTCTCCTACTGAATGTAAGGAAAGAGGGGGAGGACAGGGCCGGAATGAAATCAAAATGAACTAGAACAGGAGTCAATGGTCCATCCCCCAGTGGGGAGGAGGGCAGATAAAGCTTGCATATTTGTGCCAAGTGTTTAGCGACAAATGGAAGAGAGTCTACGCGAGATGGCGTCCAAGCCGAGGTGCGGATCCATGGAACAGCTGTCAGCGAGGTAGGAGAAAGGACGAGTTCCAATTTTACCCAGAGTTTATTCCCCGCATTGGGGAGGCTATAAATAAGAACAACAGTCTGGAAGACCCAAACCTCCTTGATGTTTTCTTCTTATGAGAGTGGGTCTAGCCACTCTGGGAGAGAGGGACGCCCAAATATAAGTAGAGAACAATCTGGACAGTCGGAAAAAGAAGGTCTTAGGTAGATAAATAGGAATGGTCTGGAAAAGGTACCGTAAACGTGGAAGGACATTCCATTTTATGATGTTGATCCTACCCAACCACGAAAAATCCTGTCTATCCCATTTAGATAGGTCGCCTTTAAGGCGGTTAAGAAGGGGTTCATAATTCAATTTAAAGATGTCCTTGGGGGACTTTGGGATGAATACCCCTAGATACTTGAACGCTTGCTGTTTGCATGAGAAAGCAAACTGGGAGCGTAGGGTTTGGACTGTAGAGTCAACTAGCATAACATTTAGTGCCATGCTCTTAGATAAGTTAATTTTGTAGTTGGAATGGGCACTGAACTCTTGGAGTATCGAAATGAGTGCTGGAAGGGACTGTCGTGGCTGAGAGATGCAAACCAAAAGATGATCGGCAAAAGCCGAGCATTTAAGTTGAAGACCTGCATGATGGAAGCCCTGACTTCATGTTGGCGTATAGCCACAAGGAGATGTTCCATCGTGAGGACATATAGGAGAGGAGATAAAGGACAGCCCAGTCTGGATCCATTAACTCAGGGAGAGCGATACAATGCCTGCATTCTACTGAGCATATTCTGCGCCATCCCAAGTTGCTTCAGGGTGGCCCATAGGAATCCCCAGTCCACCTGGTCAAAAGCCTTTTCGGCATCTAGAGACAGTAACATAATTGGTATGCACCGTTTTTTGGCATGGTGGATAACCAAGAACATTTTCAATGTATTGTCACAAGCCTCTCTGCCCAGAACGAAGCCCATTTAATCCGGGTGGACCAAGAAACCCAGGAGACACCCCAAAACGCATGCCAGGACTTTGACGTATATCTTAGCATTGACATTGATAAGAGATATCGGTCTGTAACTAGAGCATAGCTGAGGATCCTTTCCCTCCTTGGGAATCACTACCACGTATGCACGTAGGTACTGAGTGGTTTAAACACAATTAAAGGCGTCTAGCATAACGGATGGAGCAAAACACAGGGGCATGGTCAGAGTGTAATATGGAACCAATAGAAGACGTTTGGACTAATGGAAGGAGGAAATGTTGCAAGAAAATATAGTTAATGCGGCTGTAGCTATTATGAGGTGTAGAAGGTGTAGTCTCTATCATCAGGGGATCAGGGTGTTACAATCGCCAGATATCTAGGAGCTGCAACTTATGGAGCTGTTTGCAAAGTGTGTAAATGCGACTGAAGACTATTGAGGTGCGACCTGTGGACGAGTTGAGAGAAGGGTGGATGGCAATATTAAAATTGCCACACAGTATCAGGGAACCCTTCGCAAACTGTGAGAGCTTATCCAATATTCTGACAAGAAAGGTTATCTGGTTATGATTAGGGGCATATACACAGGCTATAGTGTAGAGTTGATGGTAAATCTCACGATTGCTAAAAATAAATCAGGCATCGGGGTCTGCGTAGGTGTCTATTATATTGGGTACTATGGATTTATGGAACAAAATAGAGACACCCTTAGTTTAGTTCAAGGTGTTGCTGCTATGGTACCAGACAGGGTAGTATCCGTTTTTCAATGGTGGCATTTTGTGCAGTTGAAAGTGAGTCTCCTGTAAACACAATATTTGTACCTTCTGTTTGTGCAGATCCTAAAGCATGCGGGACCTCTTCTCGGGAACATTAAATCCCTTAACATTAAAAGAATCCAACCCAATATTAGCGATATTCATACCCACAGATCAAGGAGGATCCATAGAGATGCAGGAAGGAGCATTTAGATAGCGGTGCGGAGGCAGACCACAGTAGGGACCAGGAGCTAGGGGCAACAAAAACCATTGGAAACCGTTAACGTCGAACAGAAAATTATCAAAAGAAAAAAAAATGAAAAAAGCAAAGCAATTGCATAAAAGCTATCATTCACAGTAGACAACTGCGTAAACAGTGTTATCCACAAAGAGGATTCACACACTGTTACCTTTGGACGGCGTGAGACACTCCTTGTAGAGTAAGTAGTGGTTGAGACAGAGAAGGAGGAAAACAGACAAAGATGAGCACAAGAAGTGGGAATAAATCCCACTGTTTGGACGTGCTGTCTCCCATTTTTATTTTTACAACTTCAAAAGATGAGCACAAGACGCCTGAGGTTATGAAAGTTGGAAGATAGAAGTTAAAGGAGAGAGGGGAGAACAAGATAGGTGGCAGATCAAGAGCTAATGGGCATCTCAATAGTCTTCTGAAGGAACAGATAGTTTTTCTGGATCCCAGTCCTCTCGCCTTTCAGAGTGCTGACGTTGGCGTCTCTCGGATCTTTGAGGTCTAGGCGACAATCCTTCTGAAGAGAGTCGCAACAATCCAGGAGGGATAGGAGATGTACCTGGCAAATCCAGCAGAAAAGTGTCCCAGTCTTGAAGAGTCACAGGCAGTAGGTTTAGGGTCTAAAGAAAGCCGGGTAGATCCAATGCGGCCTTGAGAGAGGCTTGTAGGGTGAATGGGAACCCCCATTTATAGGGTATCTCATGGGCTTGCAGAACTGACAGAAGCGGTTTCAAGCAAGCTCTCTGTCTCAAAGTCCATCTGGAAAGATCCGGGAAAATGTATCTGGGTATTTTCATAAGAAATAGCTAGGGTAGCCAGAACCTTAGACATTATTTCTTCCTTGTAGTGTATGCGTTATATCACATTATGAGGTTTGGCAGGATCTTGTCTTTTGGCCAGCAGCGCCCTGTACTCTATCATTCTCAATGTGGGTAGTAGGAGGCTTACCCAGTAGGGAGTTGAAAATGTGTAAAAGAGTTGGCATTAAGTCCTCCGGATGTATCGTTTCTGGGAGGCCCCTGATACGAATGTTGTTCCTCCGGTTTTTGTTTTCAAGATTGTCCAGTTGGTCATCAAGAAGCAGGTGCTGCTTAGAGGTTAGAGCTGAGTTGCGAAGTTCTTGAAGAGAATGTGAAAGCATCTCGTTAAACTATTCCAGTGCTCCAACCTTCTCCTGAAGAGTAGATATATCAGAATGTATAGGTTGCAAATTAAGGGTCCACGCTTGTCTAAGGTCCACGGCCAGGACAGACATGTCATGCATAGTGGGAAGCAGGGCCAGTAAGGCATTCAATTCCGGATGACCATCTAGTAGTTTCACCGTTCTTCAGGAGGTGGGAGAACCGGACAGGGAACCGGTCCTGTGAAACGATTCAAGGTGAGAGGGTTACCACAGGCAAAATGAGGAAACATGGACCGGACAGCTCCAAAATGGGGTCTGGCGGGGTCTGAGACCCGAGCGGGAGAGGAGGTGGCGGCCCTCTCTGAGGTGGCAATAGTCTCATCTATAGGCTGAGCCAGGATAGGGCCTTTTAGGTGGCGGATCTGTGACTGCTGTCTCAGAGGCTGGGGGCTCCCCATGGCTAGGAGCAGGCGAAGCGGTACCTGAAGCGTGATCCCCCATAGGATCCCAGGGCATCTCTGGTGTTGCCGGTGAGCCAGGGCTGGAAGCCATCGATGTAGGCCCCAGACACCTGCCTGCGACCGAGGATTGCGGCTGTCTCCTATCCGAACCAGGTGAACAGGGGCCGGGGTCTTTCTGCAGATTCCCCAGCGGGTCTGGGACCAGAGAGTCCGTGGTGAGATTGGTGGTGGCAGTACGCTAGTCTCGGGTGTCATGGGCGCCGGAGGAAGATGGCGGAGTCTCACCTCGTGGCGGCAGGTCAGAGCCCTCTGGGGGCTCAGCAATCGATGAAAGAAATGCCAAAATCGGCTGAGAAGATGGCTGGGTGGTTGGTGGGCTATTTGGGGCCTTCTTTTGCCTTGATTTTCCAATATTTCTAGTGTTTCTCCCTCTAACTACGAGCGCCTCAGGCAGAGCTCTCTCTAAGTGCGCCCAGCAGCTAACGCATCACGTCACGCCCCCAACTTATAAGTTTTTTGTGAAGCAGTCCAGATCAGTATCCTGGCCTAACACTTGTTCAAGGACCTTCAGTTTAACTAGGGCAGCTGCTTCTTCCTTTACCACTTGGAGAATTTTTCATTGGGCTTCCATTCTTTTGCCCTTACCGCCAGTTCTTCCTTTTGACATTGCAGCTGCATCTTCTTGTGCCCTCTTTGCCATTTTTGGATTATCTGCTTCCTCCTTAGCTAGAAACTTCTAGAGCTAGCTTCTTCTGCATTAGCTTGTCACATAATGCTGACCATGAGATGATCTCAGAGATGGAGATATACGTTTGGTTGAAGTTGATCGATTTAACCTAAGCTCTTGCAAATGTGCAATGCAGAGTTCTGACGTGTCTCATACTAAGACATCCCTTCTTTGAAGAAGAATCTTTCTCTTGGATGGCTTTGCTGAGACATCATCAATATCAGAATCACTCAGAATTGTCATGTACTTTGCAGATGGTTGCTGGTGGCGACATAGGTGACAGAAAAACATTTCTAATCTGTGATTAACTCTGCTGCATCATTGTTTAAGTGTGAACGAGCTGCCTATGTACAGTTCAGCTCATTCCCATAAGTCATCTAGATTGTTGTGATCCTCATCCATGATTGCCTCAAAGTTCTCATTAATCATTTGCATCTGTTTGATCAAAGGTTTAGATTGCACATTTTGCTCTGCAACAAGCATGGACTCTGTTTCCTGTACATCTGAGTTGTCAGAAACATGGTGCATTTGCTTTGGTTCAGCAAGGAATCGAGAGAGTTTTTTGTGGAAATGTTATGCTTTTGCTCAGAAAGGTACTGTCTCTTTAAGATAGAACTAGCGCTTGCTCCCAAACCATGCATGTAGATGCAGATGCTGTGGACTTAGGTTTCCTTTGACTATTCTGCCACCGATGTAGATGAGAGAAGTCTCTGTGAGTGTGAGTAGCATTCCTTTGTACAAGCAATGAAAATAGTGAACTTGCTATAATCATTCCCCTAGCAACACCAGTTGCATGTAGAATTCCAGTGAGGGAGATTCAATAAATTACCTAAAGACATTTTCATTGCATGTATCTTGAAAAATTATGATAGAGGTTAAAGGAAAATCCTCCAGCTCTGTGATGCATGTCTGACAAAGAAGAAAAGACCACAGAACATAACAGGAAGTGAGCTCACAGAAAAGGAGGATTTACAGGACAAATGGCATGGTAATTACAGCATAGATAACATCATAAAACCAATGACCAACAGATGGCAGCAAAGCAGACTAAGTATAGCCAATAACAAATGCAACACAGAATGCAATTAATCTATCTCATATCTATTAATATCTATCAATTTTTGTCATACCTATTTCATATTTATCTGTATCTAATATCTATCTATCTATCTATCTATCTATTTCATATCTATCTGTATCTAATATCTATCTATCTATCTATCTATCTATACTTAAAGATGCCTCTTATACACAGTGTCCTTTGGTCATTTATAAAGCATAGACTGGAGGACAGGACATAACATTTCACTTCCACTCAGTCAATTATTTATTCTTCTCCATTAATATTTTAGGATTATTATTCAGCTTCTTGTTTGAAGACCAGACAATGCAGAAGGGATGGACTCGGATTGAATTCAGCCGATCTGACAGCTTGTTCCTTATTCCAGACCTCACAGATTACTTAATAATCTACCGCATACAAATATATTTAAAGCGAACCCCATAATTCACATTGACATACCATATATGTCTGGTCTGGGGAGGTCCGACCACCGGGGTCTTGCACAATCCTGACACAGGGTGGACCAATCATTTATCTGCTTCTGTATTGTAAGGATCCCAGCCATTGTACCCCTCCAAATTGTCTACTTCTCTCCCCAGGGTGTGTGGCGCATAGCTCTGTATAGGAGCTGTATACATAAAATCAAGACTATTTGCAAAGTTTCCTTCTTTTTAAATTTAGATACATTGAAGCAAACAACGAACTCATTCTACCTCTCTATGAACACACCCTTTTCACAATTTGCTTTCCCATTTTCCTGAGATAAACGGGGCATCTGAAGATCTGTATATCCTTATTTTCTCAAGACGCGGCTTGTATTAGATTGTTGTCTTTAATTGATATAGATTTTCCTGAGAAGTTTCTTTCCCAAATGTCTTTTTGATGTAGATTTACATTGTGTAGAGGATGATGTGGGAGTAGAATACACAGGGAGCCGCCTGTCTGCTGCAGATAAAGAGGAGATAAGAAAGGAAATAAAATGTTCAGCTTAGTACAGTAACGTCTCCCCCAGCTCATTATAAGCTTATTACAGTATAGCGGCTACGCGGCCGATAATCCGCCAGATAATCTCTAACGAGCACTCATAGGAAGCGATTATCTTGCGGCGTAAAGGTGCCGCCAACTACCCGCTCATTCATCGATTAATAGATCATTTGTGCGGACGCAAAAATCATCGGAAGCATATCGTTCTAATCACGATCTGCTGCTGACAAATGAGTCTGTATAGCGGCCGAGCGACGGCATTAGCGATCACCGCTCCCTCTACTGTTAAGGAGATCGCTGCATGTAATAGCAGCGGTCTCCTCCGCTGACCAGCAGGCGACTCCCGGGAAGAAAAGCGTCCCTCCCGACAATCGTCTGCCGTAGCGTCCCATCTAACCAGATCTTTAGAATAGAAGTGTCGTTTTTGCCATATTATGTTGCCTTAAATGACTTTATGGCTGTGAGAAGTATAAAGCTGTATCACAACCGTTTTATTAACTGCCATCACACAGCCGTTTTCCAATTCCGATCTATGAGGCTATTCACATGGCAGTTTTTTCAATGGCCAGTGAATAGAGACTGTCCAGATGGAGCCCATTGAAATCAATGGAGCCATTTTTAACAACATTCTTTAAACTGGGGGCCTCTAATGGGGACATTAATAATCCTGTGGGGCACTAATTGAGACATTATTTATATTGGGGGGCACTATGGGGACCATGGGATGTCCAGTGGGCAATATGAGGGGCATTATGTATTCTGTGAGGGCACTGCAGGGGTTGCGATGTTAAAAAAAAAAGCCAATGAAATGAATCCATTTTTAATAGCCTTTTTTAACCACCAATGGATGCAAAATGGCCGTCAGCCGGCTAGAAAATTAGTGCACACACGGATGCATAATGGTCATAAAAAACTGAAAGTGAGCCCAATTTCAATGGCGTTTTTTTTCCCTACTGTCGTGGGAATGTAGCCCTACAGCCATGTTTATTGCACTTTCATGTCATGCTGCTAGATGGGACAAACCCGGGCACTCAGCATGTACACCGATATAATACAAAAATGTGAATTCAAAAATATATCTTTATTGAAATCGATAAAACAAATAAATAGATGCATAAATTGGCAAAGACAGACACAACCACATGGAGAGTGCGCGAAACCCGTCGGGACATCAAGTTATAGCATTGCAAGTAGTGGAAAAGGTGGGATGGAAGAACAAGTATAAATAAATATAAAATCAAACCATCTGGCTCCCCCACCTAGATAATGATTCACAACATATACACAATACAGACCCGGCTAGTGGCACCTCCTAGAGACCCCGACAGGTGTTTCGTGTCAGCTTCCTCAGGGGGAATCAATTATTGATAGCCTTTTTAACCACCAACGGATCCAAAATCGATGCTTCACCACTGGTTTTGGCTCACAATAAGTGATGGAAATAGCTGACCAAATAACTGAAGTGTGAACTTGGCCTTACTATTTGCCCTCTATAATACTGGCATATGAGCTCCCTCAGGTGACTGCTATCTCGTTATCCCCTATAGCTACACTGTTACATGGGTGGTGACTTGAAATACTGTATGTCTGAGACGCTGGGTTGGATGATACTTTCAATTCAATCACTACGACCTGGATGCAACACAGTAGGATATCAATTGTTGTGCATGGGTCAGTTATCCCTACCTATCATATGAGCTTTGTGGATCATCAGTGACCATGATAGTGACTAGAATCCTGGTAAGATGTCAATCAGTATTTCACACCCTGTAGGTTTTACAATAAACATGTGAACAGTTCTGAGTCCATTCTGTAAATGGAACAGCTCTTCCTGCGCTTCTCTCAGCGGGAAATCCCAGCAGAATCAGAAGGTTGTGCTCTCGATTAACAAGCGGCAGGAGTTTCAATCACAAAGCACAAAAACTGTGATGTTTTGACCTTGTTGATGCTCAGTCATTCCACTACAACCTAAAACATCACAATCCTTCTAAGATATTTCCGTGACACCAGACCTACCAATCAATGGGGCTAATCACTCGAGGCTGGTGTTCATGGCATGGACATGTACCGTATCTATCGCTAACTTTTCTATACATTTTCATACCACCATCTAGTGAATAATACAATGTGAGCCTCATCGGTGTATGACTGGTTGTATATTAGGTCTTGCAGCTTAAAACAGGTCAAGTAGAACCTGTCTCTCCCTTGTCAATGAGGAACATTCTCTCCATATAAAATATGTTTGCTACCTTGAGAAAAATACAAGGGAATATTCCAAATTTGCAAACTGGGACCTTGTCAGAAATGTCAGCCTCCCAAAATACCTTGTCAATTATACTGCACATGGCTGTTAGTAAATAATTTACACCTCACTGTCTACATATTGAGGTCAACCAAGAATCCCCCACCCCCGCCCCATGAGACAGACGTGGTCTTGTGCACAGACATCCACCAAAATACACAGTTATTCATGAGATTCTGAAGAGCGAGGCTTCCTGGAGGCCTTATTATAAGGCTTATAATAGCAATGGTGTTGTGGTTCTGCAAGGAGATGGGGGGAGGGAAGGAAGTTACATCTTCAACGATGCTCTGGTGACTGCAGAGTATCATGGCTTTGCAGTTGGTTACCCTCGAATATCTGATAATCCACCAAGGACATCCAGAGGTCAGCCAGTTTACAAAACTGCCCTGAAGGTAAGTGGTGGACACTGGAGATAGCCATGCAAATGAGTGTCTGTGTCTCCAGTAGAAGGTCCAGTGGGTTTCCAAAGGTAGTAAGGCGCCTCGCCAAACATTTAACCTCACCAACCTTAATCTAGCTATACAGGGTGTAACAGCGGCTGCTGTGTGCCACTGTTTCCCTGATTACCGCCGAGTTCCCGGGCGCCGTGTTCAGCGGTGATTTGCGGCCAGTGCATCCCGTTCACCGCTGCAGTCCTGGGCTCTGTTTGTGTAGGTACTGTTATTCTGGGATCCGCTACACAGTTTCCTTTTAGCCCTGGCCACAGCATGCTTGCTGCTTGTTTCCTGCAGGACTTCTTTAAAGGGCCGGCCCGCGTCACTTCCTGGTCTTTATGGGATAGGCCATGTGACTTTGCTGACCAATCCTAGCCCTCCTGCACATATATAAGTGGCTCAGCCCCCTTCCCAGATGCCTCAGTGTCCTCGTGTCCTGCTAAGGTTCCTGATAGCCGCTTGTGTTCCTGACTCGTACTTGTATTCCTGGACTCGGCTACCTGTTTGATCCCTGCCTGCTTGCCTTGACTCTCCTGTTGCCGACCCGGATTGCCTGACCTGTACCTGTGCTGCCTGAACTGACCTATTGCCTGTCTGACTTCGCCTCTGCCTCATTCTTCGGTCCTGCACTGTTGCTCCTGGTAATGACTCAGCCTGCTGACTCCTGTACCGCTTGTACCTTTCCCTGGTACCTCCTGGTCCGCCTGGACCAGCTGCCTTGTGTGCCTATCCTCCTCAAGAGGTAGTGACCTGGTGTTCCCATCGGAAAAGTCTATCCCCACCATTAGGGGTACTGTGAAGATCGAGGGGTTCACTTAGAAAACGCCCTTAGAGGAGGTAGGACACGTGGCACAGTGGGTTCACACCCGCTGGTTCGTGACACAGGATGAGGTAAAAGTCTGGACACCCCATGTAGAAGATTGACTTCCAATATGTGAAAGTGCTGATTCAGAGGGAGGCTGAATTATTTGGTGGAGGAAAGATTTTCGGCTGCCATTTTGAAATCAACCATGTTGAATTCAGCTCAGGTTTTTGGAATGGTAAAAGGGGCAAGTGATATATCAATCTGGGCTAGAACTTACTCAGAAACACATTGGAAGTGTCAGTTGTGACTTGTGACCTAACTTTACCTGTTTAGGAGTTAAGTGTGGTCAAAGTTTCATAACATGACGTGTTCGATGTGTCCACCATTCTGCAGATGCACTTGGCTAAACGTATGATCTAGTCGTGAACAACTTGAAGAAACTCAGGTGATACCTCCTCACAGCACTGTAGGATGTGTCTAGTAAGAGGTAGGAGGAAGGAAGTTAGCTGAGGAGTAAGGAGAGAGGCAGTGATGTGTGAGGAGCAGGAGAAGCAAAGTCCTATATGTAGCTGCTATCTTAGCCCCTTTGCCCCAGCTCTTTGCAGCTACCTAGCACAGACCAGAGTAAACTGTGGATATAGAGAAAGTCTAGTGGAGATAGAAGCAGCATTAGCTTATGGACTCCACAGCACCAGTGACCAGGAGAAGCCTAAAAGCACCTGGACACAGCCAGACGACTAGGCGCAAGGTTGTTCATTACCACATACCTCTATGGATATTGTGGACCAGTGTTCCTGAAAGCAACCAGTGCAAACAATGGAGCAGAGGATTCATGCCTGCCGTTAGGGAGACCGCCCTGTGGGTTGCCAAACACAAGTAAGAGTAATTATTATATCCAGTACCTGGCGGCTAGAGTGTGGACAACGTGAGGACAGTTAGAAAGGAATTCTCTCATACCAGCCAAAGGAAAATCTCAATGCAACTATTGTCAAGCCTGTTACTAGGATTACAGCTAAGCCAATCGTGTATGCATCATATGGGTTGTCACCCTTGCCAAGTAAATGTACTGCACTAACTACCTCAAGGCAATTGATTAAGTAAAAAGTTCAGTTGTTTGCAACCATTGACTCCTCATCCTTAAAACATCCTTTGTACCTTACGGTGCTGGCGTCACGAACACCAGGGACCCTGCCTCCACGGCACCTTAAACCATTCCACCAAGGGCACCTCAACCACCATCTGGCGGGAGTCCCTGGACAACAGAGTGTGCCACGAAGGAACTGGTGCTGTCCTTCCCTACACTGCACACTCATCCCGGGAGCGCTACAGAACAGTGAGTATACAACTACTAGCCCCATCGGCCCACCAACCTCTTACATATTGCCCCTGCAGCCCGGTCGCTGCACATGTGCATTCGGCAGAACAGTGGACATATCTAAGATATCATGTAAAATACTTTAGGAAACTTTGACCTTTCTAAACTCCTAAACAGGTAAAGATAGGTCCAATCTGACACTTTCAGTGTGTTTCTTAGTAAGTTCTACCCAAGCCTGATATATCACATGATCCCCTTCCCATTGGAAAAAACTGAGCTGAATTCAAGATGACAGATTTCAAATTGGTGGCTGAAAACATTTGCTTCCTCCCAATGAACACTTTCACACGTTGGAAGTAAATTTTGCACAAATTACACCATTTGAAAGAAGGTACCTGGACTTTTGCCTCACCTTGGTGTTTCATCTAAGGTGTATCATTTTATTTGTCTTGGCAGCAGCTGCCTGACACTGACCATACATGAAACAAAGCGAATGGTCCAATGTTTTTCAAAAATTTCAGAACATAAGAAAGCAAAGATCTCTATGTGGGAGAAGGAATTGTGGACCCCCTCAGGCACCAGGACACAGGCCCGACTACTACTTCTGCACCCACTATAGCTATACCCCATCATGAAGCAGAGTAACATAATGAAAATAAAGCAAAGCCCTATGGCTCAGGAACGACTCTTACATGATTGATTTAGGTGACTTTTTTAATGGGAATTTTGTACTGTAAAATTGCCCTTTAAGTCAGCGACCAGAGATATCAATAGCCACAAAGCAAGTCATGAGTGGGAAAATCATAGTGGAGCAGAAATACCGCTAACTCCCCTAGCACCCAGCCTCGTAAAGGTCAGCTATATGTGACATTTTCAGAGGAGTTTGTTCATGGTCATCAACAGATGTTAAAAACTATCAGAAGTGATTGAGTAATGAGGAAATGTAAATGTCATCTTGCATCTGTTACGTCTTCATTTACAATTCAATGGGAAGGCGGCATGCTGAATGCAGACTTTCATAATCATTTTATTTTTTGTTCCAGTGTATCCAAATTACAAAAATAAAGCAACATTGCAAAGGCTACTTTCACACTAGCGGCAGCCTTCTCCAGCAGGCTGTTCAGGCGGGGGAACAGCTTGCCGGATCCAAGCTACCACTAGTGCACCGTGCAGCCGGAAGTCTGCTCCGGCCCCGTTCACTATAATGGGGGCGGTCCAGAGGTCTGACCGCAGCATGGCAAACATGCCCAGAAATAAAACTACGACATGTGAACTAGTGGTAGCACGGATCCGGCAAGCTGTTTCCCCGCCTGAACAGCCTGCCGGAGAACAGTGTGAAACTAGCCAAACAGTCTTAATGAAAAATCAAACACTGTTTGATATATTCTATATACAGCTACTGCAGCGAGCCCCTGAGGAGAGGATGGGAGTGGTAGCGGCCCTGATGAGATGTTGGGTCACGGTGTACTCCCTCAGGCTGTTGCTCCCTAGGGATCAGTGCAGCGGAAAGAAGGTTTGAAGAAATGACCATATAACAGTCTTTTGTGTAGCATACAACTTTTGGTACATTTAATAGCAGCGGGTTCCAAGTAAAATTTCTGGCACCAATAAGGATCACAGAGGCAGGTTGGATTGCTGCAATTTAACCCTTCTGGGTGTAGATATCTGCTATATGGTCTAGCCGGGAGCTTTAATTGACCTAGTAGTAGTCTGGGTGATGGGTGTCTTAGCTGTAGTCCCTCACCTTCCAGCAGTGCTGCAGTCTTTGGTGCTGGTGTTTGCTGTTCCTTCTGCTGTCTGACGTATCTCCTTTACAGGAGCAGGAGCTCTGCCGTGTGCTTCCTCTCCTCACTGTCTCTGGTCAGGAAGCAGGACCAGCCCACTCCCACCAAGAAGGGAGGAACAGGGTGGTTAGCCCTGTTCCTGACAACCATTTCCCTACCATTACCATATGGAACTTACAGCCATGCAGAGCTATGTGTCACCATGGTTCCAGACTACAAACAAACCCTGTGTAGTCAGATCCTGTAGTCATGTCTTACTCCACTCCCCTTGCCCCCTCTTGCATTGTCTGTGGGTAAACAAGGAGAGGGGTATTGATCTGGCTCTAACCATAGTGCCTTGGGATCTATTTAGATGTGGTCAAACTGCACCTTTTTAGGGCATTTTGTGCAAATAATCTGTGTGGTACTAGTATTTTCAGGGGGACTGTTTCGGCAGGATAGTATTGGGGAGCACAGCGGGCACAGTATTGGGAATAACAGGATGGGGTGTTCAGAACGTGGGAGGATGATGGAAAAGTAGGAAACTAAGATGTCTTTTTGTTAAACTTTGCAGAGATAAGACATGGCAGAAAGAAATCATCATGGTGGTCTGGTCTGAATAGAGAAGATGAGGAAAGAGAACGTCTACATAAAAGGAGACTTCACTGGATGTAAGAGGCATGGGGCGCTGTATCCTCCTGTATGTTCTGTAGCACTGTGTGTATTTCTTTAAGGCCAGACTCGCACAAGCGAGTTGAATGCGATAAACTCGCAGCATGTGTCAGTGAGAGTTCCCGTTCTGGCCTCCGCTCATCTGACAGGATCGCACAGCGCTATGTCAGATTCCAGGACTCTCAGGGTTACACAGCATTATCAATCAGTATAATGCTGTGGAGGCCGGAATGGGAACTCTCACAGACACTCGCTGCAAGTTCATCACATTCACCTCGCTTGTGTGTGTCTGGCAGGGCCAGCTCCAGGTTTATGTGGGCCCTTGGGCGATAAAGTCTCCAATGAAACTGCATGTATTATAGATTAAATACCTTACACAGAGCATGCAACCCCCCCCCCCTCCCAATACTTTAAAATAAATTGTACCCCCTCACAGTAGTATTGCCCTCATTGTAAAACCTTCACCGTAGTTTTGCACAGAAGTGTGCCCCCTCACAGAAGCTATGCCCGCATTGTGCCCTCTCACTGTAGTTATGCCCACATTGTGCCACCCTCACGATAGTTATGCCCTCTCTGTGGCCATTTCATAGTTGTAATGCCCTATCTGTGCCCCCCTTCATAGTAATAATGCCCACTGTGCCCCTTTCATAGTAGAAATCCCCATTGTGCCCCCTTCACAGTAATAATCCCCATTGTGCCCCTTCACAGTAATAATCCCCAATGTGCCCCCTTCATAGTAGAAATTCCCATTGTGCCCCCTTCACAGTAATAATCCCTAATGTGCCCCCTTCACAGTAATAATCCCTAATGTGCCCCCTTCATAGTAGAAATCCCCATTGTGCCCCTTCACAGTAATAATCCCTAATGTGCCCCCTTCATAGTAGAAATCCCCATTGTGCCCCCTTCACAGTAATAATGCTCACTAGGCCCCCTTAATAGTAATAATGTAACAAACGAGGTCAGCTAACCCAAGGAAACCTCAAAGGAACGCACATCCAAAAATATGAAAATATTAATTTATTAACACATAATGCAATAAACAGACAAAGTTAAAAATTGTATACAATACAAGAATTTCATAGTACCTAATACCTGTGAACACCGCCTAATTGTACCCTAGGACTATATGTGGGAATCTGTGAAAGGAAGGAAATGCCCTACGCAAATCGCCGGTAGCGTCCGGCCTCCTCAGGGGGTGACACCCTCTTTACCTGTGACACATGTCAGTTGGATGAGTGTTTTACCAGGACTTTCTTATATTGTGTCCTATATCATGGACTTTGGGACTGTGAGTATCTGGTTACAGCATTGTGGTATATCAATACCAGTGTTAATAAATGTATATTTTTATAATTTTGGATGTGCGCTCTTTTGAGGTTTCCTTGGGTCAGTTGACCTGGTTTGTTATATTTATATATTTTGTTACCTGATGTGCACTCCTACCAATTTAGTGTGCGCACCTTACCTAGGTTTCTCCCTTAACAGTAGTAATGCCCTCTGGCTCTGTGCCCCTCCATAGTAGAAACGTGCACTGTGTACCCTTACATTAGTAATGCCCTCTGTGCCCCCTCTATAGTAATAAAGACCTCTGTGCCCCCTCCATAGTAATAAAGACCTCTGTGCCCCCTCCATAGTAATAAAGTCCTGTGTGCCTCCTCCATAGTAATAAAGACCTCTGTGCCCCCTCCCCCATAGTAATAAAGTCCTCTGTGCCCCTCCATAGTAATAAAGTCCTCTGTGCCCCCTCCATAGTAATAAAGCCCTCTGTGCACCCTCCATAGTAATAAAGCCCTCTGTGCCCCCTCCATAGTAATAAAGACCTCCATGCCCCCTCCATAGTAATAAAGTCTTCTGTGACCCCTCCATAGTAATAAAGTCCTCTGTGCCCCCTCCATAGTAATAAAGCCCTCTGTGCCTCCTCCATAGTAATAAAGTCCTCTGTGCCTCCTCCATAGTAATAAAGTCCTCTGTGCCCCCTCCATAGTAATAAAGTCCTCTGTGCCCCCTCCATAGTAATAAAGTCCTCTGTGCCCCCTCCATAGTAATAAAGTCCTCTGTGCCCCCTCCATAGTAATAAAGTCCTCTGTGCCCCCTCCATAGTAATAAAGTCCTCTGTGCCCCTCCATAGTAATAAAGTCCTCTGTGCCCCCTCCATAGTAATAAAGTCCTCTGTGCCCCTCCATAGTAATAAAGTCCTCTGTGCCCCTCCATAGTAATAAAGTCCTCTGTGCCCCCTCCATAGTAATAAAGTCCTCTGTGCCCCCTCCATAGTAATAAAGACCTCCATGCCCCCTCCATAGTAATAAAGTCTTCTGTGACCCCTCCATAGTAATAAAGTCCTCTGTGCCTCCTCCATAGTAATAAAGTCCTATGTGCCCCCTCCATAGTAATAAAGCCCTCTGTGCCTCCTCCATAGTAATAAAGTCCTCTGTGCCTCCTCCATAGTAATAAAGTCCTCTGTGCCCCCTCCATAGTAATAAAGTCCTCTGTGCCCCCTCCATAGTAATAAAGTCCTCTGTGCCCCCTCCATAGTAATAAAGTCCTCTGTGCCCCCTCCATAGTAATAAAGTCCTCTGTGCCCCCTCCATAGTAATAAAGTCCTCTGTGCCCCCTCCATAGTAATAAAGTCCTCTGTGCCCCCTCCATAGTAATAAAGTCCTCTGTGCCCCTCCATAGTAATAAAGTCCTCTGTGCCCCCTCTATAGTAATAAAGTCCTCTGTGCCCCCTCCATAGTAATAAAGTCCCCTGTGCCCCCTCCATAGTAATAAAGCCCTCTGTGCCTCCTCCATAGTAATAAAGACCTCTGTGCCTCCTCCATAGTAATAAAGACCTCTGTGCCCCCTCCATAGTAATCAGTCCTCTGTGCCCCCTCCATAGTAATAAAGTCCTATGTGACCCCTCCATAGTAATAAAGTCCTCTGTGCCCCCTCCATAGTAATAAAGTCCTATGTGCCCCCTCCATAGTAATAAAGTCCTCTGTGCCCCCTCCATAGTAATAAAGCCCTCTGTGCCTCCTCCATAGTAATAAAGACCTCTGTGCCCCCTCCATAGTAATCAGTCCTCTGTGCCCCCTCCATAGTAATAAAGTCCTATGTGACCCCTCTGTATCAAAAACAAAAACACACAGTACCTATTCACCTTTTCCCATTCCTAAAGCTCACAGTCCAATGTGTGAGCGGAGCCTATGCAGATTACCGGGCTGTAGGCTCTGCCCACACAGGCCGGCAGCGCGATCCGTGCCTAAAGGCTGAATGGTGGAGCAGGGAGAAGTCTTCCTGCTCCCCCATTCAGATCGCGGCCGGCCTGAAGAGGGGAGGAGCGAGAGGAGGTGAGCGGTGAGTGACAGGATCCGGCTCCCTGCACTCCAGAATTGAGCACTTCCATCTGTATTGATGAAAGCGCTCATCGCTTCTGGCCTCTGGCAGCTGTGCGCCCCGGCATTTGCCCGGGTATGCCGGGTGCTGACGCCGGCCTTGGTGTCTGGCCTAACAGTAGGGCTGGAGGGAAGGGTTTAGATTAAGAATTTGACATTGGGATAGTGCAGTTTAAAGTTCGCCACGGGTGCCAAACTGAATTGTTGCACCTGGACCCATGAGCTTTTAGCTACGCCCCGAGATAAGGTTCTTCGGTAGTAGCGTTCAAAACGTAACACTGGCCATGAGGGAACATACCCTCTGTCACTAATTGTAAATAAGCTTGTTCCCATTCAGTTACAGCAAGCAGAGGTCATGTAAATAGGGGTGCACCTAGCCTTTCTGCAGCCTGAGGCGAAAACTGAAACGCCCCCCCCAATGCCAATTTCTTAACCTAACCCCTTTGCCACAATGAAAGCGCTAATTTCCTATGGCCCCTACCTGGTGCTGCCTGAGGCGATCGCCTCACCTGGCCTCATTGGCGGGGCACCTCTGCAGGTAAATGTATTTCAATGATTAAGCTTTTTTTTTTTTTTTATAGAACTCCCCTTTAAGTGGTGCTACAGCTGGGAAAAGAGTTCCCCTTTTGCTCCCTATGTTCCATTCTTATGGAATGACATATTTTCGGATGATTTTTGTGCCTGATTAAAACTTTCTTTTGTTGCATTTTCCACATAGCATTTTGTTCTCCTCTCAAATCCTCTTCGACTGCACAGATTTCCTAGGGGACGTTCCATCTAGTGAAATATCTACTGCTGACACTGACGACTCTTTGTGCTGCTGACACCGTGATTACATGAGCGTCATCTGTAGCAGTACTGTATTGATAATCAGTGTAATAGATACAGCTTCAAAATGCAGGCAAATACAAAACCCGAGAGAGCAGTGGGTGGAGGATGGGCTGGCGTACAATTTGGAGCCGGCAGCTTTACTTTCTGCTTATAACAGATGCAGGCTCAGAACATACTCAGAAATACAACTTTTCTGTCCAAAAAGAATATGCAAGGCAAAACTTTAGCTTTCAAGTTATTTTCCTTCCTCTGCTTACACTGCAGGGGATGACTGTGCGGAATACACAAGCTGTTCCTCCTCGCTGCGTAAATGCTGCTGGCTATTTTTTGAGGTGTATAGCATATTCTTGGGTGGAATCCAAGCCGATACATTGGAGTTCCCTACAGTACCTTAAGTCTAAAAAAAAACTGAAATGAATAAAAAAGTAAATTAATCTTTTCTAATAATATTTATATAAACATGTTTCTTGTGTTTGAATAGGACTAATTGTATATAAAAAGGACAGATGGAATAAACAGATACAACTACTATTTTACTAGTTCCTACATGTACCCACCTATGTACAAGAATATAACTACTATAATACTGCTCCGATGTACAAGGATATAACTACTATAATACTGCTCCTATGTACAGGAATATAACTATTATAATACTGCTCCTATGTACAGGAATATAACTACTATAATACTACTCCTATGTACAAGAATGTAACTACTATAATACTGCCTCCTATGTTCAAGAATATAACTACTATAATACTGCTCCTATGTACAAGAATATAACTACTATAATACTGCCTCCTATGTACAAGAATATAACTACTATAATACTGCCTCCTATGTACAAGAATATAACTACTATAATACTGCCTCCTATGTACAAGAACATAACTACTATAATACTGCTCCTATGTACAGGAATATAACTACTATAATACTGCCTCCTATGTACAAGAATATAACTACTATAATACTGCCTCCTATGTACAAGAATATAACTACTATAATACTGCTCCTATGTACAAGAATATAACTACTATAATACTGCCTCCTATGTACAAGAATATAACTACTATAATACTGCCTCCTATGTACAAGAATATAACTACTATAATACTGCCTCCTATGTACAAGAATATAACTACTATAATACTGCTCCTATGTACAGGAATATAACTACTATAATACTGCTCCTATGTACAGAAATATAACTACTATAATACTGCCTCCTATGTACAAGAATATAACTACTATAATACTGCCTCCTATGTACAAGAATATAACTACTATAATACTGCTCCTATGTACAAGAATATAACTACTATAATACTGCCTCCTATATACAAGAATATAACTACTATAATACTGCCTCCTATGTACAAGAATATAACTACTATAATACTGCCTCCTATGTACAAGAATATAACTACTATAATACTGCTCCTATGTACAGGAATATAACTTCTATAATACTGTCTCCTATGTACAGGAATATAACTACTATAATACTGCTCCTATGTACAAGACTATAACTACTACAATACTGCTCCTATGTACAAGAATATAACTACTATAATACTGCTCCTCTGTATAAGAATATAACTACTATAATACTGCCTCCTATTTACAAGAATATAACTACTATAATACTGCTCCTATGTACAAGAATATAACTACTATAATACTGCCTTCTATGTACAAGAATATAACTACTATAGTACTGCCTCCTATGTACAAGAATATAACTACTATAATACTGCTCCTATGTATAGGAATATAACTACTATAATACTGCTCCTATGTACTATAGTATAACTACTATAATTCTGCTCCTATGTATAGGAATATAACTACTATAATGCTGCTCCTATGTATAGGAATATAACTACTATAATACTGCCCATATATACAAGAGTTTACAGTATAAGAATATTATATCTAGACTCTGTCATTGTCATGAGGCGAGTATATGGCGGAGGATGTTATTATGAACATTGATTCGCTGTCATTAACTTACTACCCTATAAAGATGAATCTACTAATAGACCTGGTGACCTCTTCACCTTTCTGCTGTCTATAATCTACAGAGGATATTATATAATGTATTTCCATAAATTCCCCGTCTCCCTGTGCTAACGTGCATTTAGATAATATGTGAAATTGCAGTACAGAATAGTACGGTATAGTCTTTGATACTTTTTTGTACTTTTATATAATCAACCACCACCTTAAAGAGATACACACTACATTCTGTGTGCACTTTAATGAAATCTGTTGTTCACTGTGATCAACCTTTTCAGTGCTCCGGTATCAGAGTGGAGGGAGTTTATGACTACATAAGGGACAGAATTGCCTTTCAGGGGCCTGGAAAAGCTGGTTGCCCTGCCACTCGAACATGCTAGCTTTGATTGCTCCCTGTCATCAGCTATATAATTAGGAGCAGGCTACTAAGTAGACAGCGTGCACATAGACGGCCCCATGTGAACAATGAGGGGGCCACAGTCCTGTAAGCAAGCTCTGTGGTCCCTTTAAGTAGCTGATTATCAGAGGTGCCAAGGGTTGTACCCCACCGATTGGATATTGATGGCCTGTTCTGAGGTAAAAACATCAATGTCCTGATCCTGGAAAACGCCTTTAAGGTCAATTTCGGATGGCTGTAATAAACCAGACTCTGACCTAGAACCCTTGCTGCTCTACTGATGTGAGTTTAGATCGCTGTCCTAACTGTGGTTACATTACCTGGACCCAGAGTTTTGCCTTCACCCCATTTCCATGACCCAGGATGCATTTCCTTGCTTGCTAAGAATGCGGTTCCTCTTGCGCGAAGAGTCCTGCCACCCAATATCAAGGGAAAGAGTATCAACCAGAACTGGGTCAACCAAGGCCTCCATACCAGCAGTTTGGTCTATGGTGTGTACTCTCTAGGATGGAGCTCCAGATACTCTACTGGATCACTGCACGGCTATCTAAGGTCTACTAAAGGTCCACCAAAACTGCTAGGTGCCTGGTTTTCGAGACTGTAATTTTTATGCCAAAACGTGGCCTTACCACTTCCAGCTGAACACAGCCTTACTATAGTTTTTTTTTAGAAGAATTTTTTATATCTTTTTAAAATTTTGTGTGTTAATCACAGGAAATGATCAGTCTTTTCTCTTCTTCCTATAGATTTATCGGCCATCCAGCCCCTACAGGTCAGTCCAGCAAATCGCCTAATGCGAGATTAATCAGTGAGAAACAAAAATCCATTGGAAGCAACATCTTCATTAGTCCTTCGGGAAACGACTTGTTTTTATTGAGCAGAGTAATTTACTGAATAGTTAATGAAGGAAAACACAGTTTCCCTTCTGTAGGTGGAAACTGACTCAGCCGGCCAAGAAAAAAAAGAGATGCACAGAGGATAAGAAGAGGACTACGTTCCTTCAGATAATGAGCTCTTCGTGGAAAGATCTCAGTTCTTTGTAGGCCTGCACGACTCCCCCGTATACATATAATTTGAGCTTAACAACCTTTTATAAAGAGCTTCAACTGATAGAAAAAATATAAAAGAAACTGGTCTGAAAATGAGATTTTTCATGTTATTAATTGCACTTTTTAATGAAGAACCGTTGAGTGATGAAGCTGAAGATCCTGAAAGATAATAATATCTGTGATGTTGTGCAATTCAAGAGCTCAGATGGAGGTGAAGTTTTTAGGCTCTTCAACAATTGGGGCCCAGCTAGGTTTGGCTTTTACATAGCCTCTCCAGTGAGTCTATGATTTAGGACAGTGGGGGTGAACCTATAGCACTGCGTGAAAGAGCGGTCACTCAGAGCCCTATCTGTGGGCACGCGGCTCTGTGTGGGCCGTAGGGTTGCACCGGGTATTGAATTTTCGATCGATACTTTTGCACCCGGATCGATACCATACTGGGATTTGCTGTTTTCCGCTACTAGGTTGCGCTACTTTTAGAGAACGTGACATGCGCCGCCTTAGCCTGTTCTCATCAGCCGACACAGAGGAAATGGAGTGAGTCCCTCCCCACTGTGATGTGGCCTCCACTGCCACTGCCACTGCCAATTAAAAGATTAAGGGGTGGGGACTGTGAAGCTTCCGCTGGCCGCCTATGGATAATACTGAGGAAGGTGCCTGTGGCCCCTGAACCTCAATGACAGGGAACAGCAATCCTGTCAAACCCCCGTCAATTAACCCCTCAGGTCCCCCACCCTCCACAGAATTACATTCTCTGGTGGCACAGCGGCCACAGGGCCCCCCACCCTCCACAGAATTACATTCTCTGGTGGCACAGCGGCCACAGGGTCCCCCACTCTCCTGATTATTATAATCATTGGCGGTGCAGTGGCCACAGGGCCTCCCACCCTTAGTATTTTCATTGGTGGCAGCTTCCGATCGGAACTCCAGCAGTAAATTTGAGGGGTTCCTATCAGTTACCAGGACGCTGCTGAAGCCTTCTATGTGCACAAAGCACAGAGCAGCAGGGACAGTGTAAAGTCCTATTCACGATAATAGATCACAATAGATCACTATTACGGTGAATAGGACAAGAGTTCTAGCCCTCTAAGGGGACTAATAGTTATTAAATAAAAAGTAAAAAAAATAAATAAATATTAAATGTTTACATTACCCCCTTCCCCAATTTTACTTATAAAAATATATAAACAATAAATAAAATAAACATATTAGTTATCGCCATGTCCAAAAAAGTCTAGACTATTAAAATATTAAAAAATATCTCCTATGTAACCTATGTGCGTTTCACCATTTTTTAGTCACCTTGTCCCCCAAAAATAGGATAGGACTGTTCTATTATGGGCCGGACGTTCCATAAAATGCGGAATGTACATGGCTTTTTTTGGTGTTTTATTTTTCTTTCCCGTGGTATTGAATGGTATCGAGCATCTCATTCCTTTTCATGATATCGAAATTGAATCAAAATTTGGGTATCGTGACAACCCTAGTGAGCCCTGCCTGGGCCGTTGCCACCTGTTCACTATTAGTAATCAGCACTTCCATTGTGGATCGCTCATTACTACAACCTTTCCCCCTTCTTCTGCTTGTGTTAAAAGAATAAATAAGACTCACCTCATCCATTTGATCGCATCCCGCGGGGAACACTCGCTGCTTACTGGATGCGCAGGAAGCAGCAAGACCTGCAAAGGGTCATCAAGCTGGAGTGCAGATCTTGTCCTGCACATGCAATGAGCAGCGAGTGTTCACCGCAGTGCGATCAAGTGGCTTAAGCAAGGTTTTTTATTTTGTTTTTTTGTGCAAGAAGAGTAGGGCAGGGAATTAATAATACTGTGGCCTCTAATGGGGGCATTAATAATACTAGGAGCCATTAATGGAGGAAAAATAATCTTAGAGGGGGCACTAATGGGGCAATAATTTTACTGGAGGCCATTAATAGGGGTCTTATTAATACTGGGGGCTACTAATAGGACATTTTTTCTACTAGGGGACTCCAACGGGGCAATTATTTTACTGGGGCCAGTGTTAAGCCATGCCCCCACAGCTTAACTTGGCCGATATTTTGCAGTATTCAGGTTGAATTTCCATGTTGGAACTTTGCGATAAAGAAGTGGGTTTTGGGTTGCAGTTCGGGCACTCTGTCTCTAAAAGGTTCACCACCAGTGATTTAGGATCTCCACTGATCATTGATCCTCACTAAGATAGTAGAGATCCTAATTAGAGATGAGCGAACTTTAAAAAAAAGTTCGGCATTCGGCGTTCGGGTTGTGGTAATCACGGCATCCCGTTATGGATTCCACTACCGCGGACTATCGCGGCATATGGAATCCATAAGGGGCGGCTTCCCTGAACCCGAACTGTTGAACAGCCGAAGGACCTGGGGTGGCGTCACCATCATGTGATCAGTGCAGGGGCGTGGTTCAGCACGGGATCAAATCCAGTGCTGAGCCACGCCCTGCACTGATCATGGCGTGACGTCACCCCAGTCCTCGGCTGTTCAACAGTTCGAGTTCGTGAAGCTTCGCCCTTATAGTTCCATATGCCGCGATAGTCCGCGGTAGTGGAATCCATAACGGGATGCGGCGATTACCACAGCCCGAACGCCGAACTTTTTTTTAAAGTTCGCTCATCTCTAATCCTAATCAAAGAAATAGATAGGAGCCAGTTATCTGAATGAAATCTCTTTGGGCATGCTGAAGGCTGCCCCAATGGCTTCTCACTCTCAGGGTGTTACTGACAGCCTCATCCCCTTGGATGAGGCAATGATGGTGGTTCTTGGTAACCAGTATGGACCTATCACTGTATGCATTGGCCAAGTCAAAGTAGAAATTGCTTGGAGCTGCAGGGTGGTCACTTTTGGAAGTCACCTGTACGCAGAGTCCTTACATTCCCCAGGAACTATCCTCAGGGATCCACTTGCTAACAAGCATCATTCTAGGTTTCTTTTCTATTCTTGAGGTCCATGAGAATTAGTAAGATGTACTATTCTCTGTAGCCCTTTTAGAATACATGAATGCTCAACCAAACCGGAGGAATAACTTAATAAAAGAAAAAACCCATAGACAGATGACAGCCATGTTCTCCTAATAGTGGACAGCTCCTTTAAGGGAACATTAAGGCACATATGTCTGTGTCAATAGGAATCAGTCCTCTGCAATGTTTCAGGACTCCCGTGGACACTGCCAGACCTCAGGTGTTCTTATAGTTTTTGCACTTTGTCTATGGCTGAGTTAGCAATGGAGAAGTGAAGGTGAGAACAGCTGAGCTCCACCGCTTGACACCTGAGGACGCCATGAATAGGGCAAAGCCTCCATTAATATGGTGATGAACAATGTCCATTTGGGTTTTCTTTTTTATATTAGTTCAGCCATTAAATGACCTTCTAATATCTCTTCTGTTCTGAGCTTAGCTGTTTGAAGAAAAATGTCAGACGGGTCAGTTCAGCTCAGGTCATGAAGGTTTTAAGCCTCTCAATAGCCTTAAGGTGTCTGTACACACAAAGATCTGTCCAATGTGTATATGTAATCATATTGTTTCATCAAAATATCCCCTAACCACTAAGCATTGTGTGCCACCTAAAGTAATAGTAACCACTAAGCATTGTGTGCCACCTAAAGCAACAGTAGCCACTAAGTATTGTGTGCCACCTAAAGTAATAGTAACCACTAAGCATTGTGTGCCACCTAAAGTAACAGTAACCACTAAGCATTGTGTGCCACCTAAAGTAACAGTAACCACTAAGCATTGTGTGCCACCTAAAGTAACAGTAACCACTAAGCATTGTGTGCCACCTAAAGTAACAGTAACCACTAAGCATTATGTGCCACCTAAAGTAACAGTAACCACTAAGAATTGTGTGCCACCTAAAGTAACAGTAGCCACTAAGTATTGTGTGCCACCTAAAGTAATAGTAACCACTAAGCATTGTTTGCCACCTAAAGTAACAGTAACCACTAAGCATTGTGTGCCACCTAAAGTAACAGTAACCACTAAGCATTGTGTGCCACCTAAAGTAACAGTAACCACTAAGCATTGTGTGCCACCTAAAGTAACAGTAACCACTAAGCATTGTGTGCCACCTAAAGTAACAGTAACCACTAAGCATTGTGTGCCACCTAAAGTAACAGTAACCACTAAGCATTGTGTGCCACCTAAAGTAACAGTAACCACTAGCATTGTGTGCCACCCAAAGTAACAGTAACCACTAAGCATTGTGTGCCACCTAAAGTAATAGTAACCACTAAGCATTGTGTGCCACCTAAAGTAACAGTAACCATAAAGCATTGTGTGCCACCTAAAGTAACGGTAACCACTAAGCATTGTGTGCCACCTAAAGTAACAGAAACCACTAAGCATTGTGTGCCACCTAAAGTAATAGTAACCACTAAGCATTGTTTGCCACCTAAAGTAACAGTAACCACTAAGCATTGTGTGCCACCTAAAGTATCAGAAGCCACTAAGCATTGTGTGCCACCTAAAGTAATAGTAACCACTAAGCATTGTGTGCCACCTAAAGTAACAGTAACCACTAAGCATTGTGTGCCACCTAATGTAACAGTAACCACTAAGCATTGTGTGCCACATAAAGTAACAGTAACCACTAAGCATTGTGTGCCACCTAAAGTAACAGTAGCCACTAAGTATTGTGTGCCACCTAAAGTAATAGTAACCACTAAGCATTGTGTGCCACCTAAAGTAACAGTAACCATAAAGCATTGTGTATCACCTAAAGTAACGGTAACCACTAAGTATTGTGTGCCACCTAAAGTAACAGTAACCACTAAGCATTGTGTGCCACCTAAAGTAACAGTAACCACTAAGCATTGTGTGCCACCTAAAGTAATAGTAACCACTAAGCATTGTGTGCCACCTAAAGTGGCTCCGTCACCAGGATCAACCTATTAAACCAGACATACTGCCTGGTAGGGCTCATCATTCTGATTAAAACTGAACCTTTCTTTTGTCTGTATGCTAAACAGCTGCAGAGTTAATCTGTATCTTTAATATACAAATGAGAAGTTCAAGCACCAGGAGGCAGGACTGAATCCTTTGAGCACTGCTTTGTAACACCCCTAGTTCTCTTCAAACTCCTCTCTCCCTTTGATTGACAGGGCTAGATATGCTGAGGTCAGACCTTCATTCTAGTATCTACATATCATATACACTATGTTATAGCTTTACCACACTGAGATCTGCTCAGAAAGCTAATCTATATGTTATTGCTTTATTCACAAGCACAACATATGAATATAAAGACACCACTGATATGTGTAAGGCCCCTTTCACATCTGCGTTTCTGTTTTCTCGTATTGAGATCTGGCAGTGGATCTCAATACCGGAAAAAAACGCTTCCGTTTTGTCCCCATTCATTGTCAATGGGGACAAAACTCAACTGAACAGAATGGAGTGCCCCAGAATGCATTCCGTTCCATTTGGTTGCGTTCCCATACTGGAGAGAAAATCGCAGCAAGCTGCGGTTTTCTTTCCATCATGGAATGTGGAGCAAAAAGGATCCGTCCTGACACACAATACCAGTCAATGGTGCCGGATCCGTTTTCTCGGACACAATAGAAAACGTATCCGTCCCCCATTGACTTACAATGGTTTTAATATCAGATCCGTCATTGCTATTTTAAAGATAATATAACTGGATCTGTTCATAACGGATGCAGGTGGTTGCATTATCAAAAACGGAAGCATTTTTTCTGACCCCTGCCAGATCAGGCAAAAACGCAAGTGTGAAAGTAGCCTTAGCTTGTACGCATTCACTTTAAGGGGTCTGAGCTGTGTCTAGCAATGTGACTGATGAACTTAACGTCACATGGCCTAGGCAAAGCTGTGAGAAGGTTGAAGCACTACTGCAGCTGACACTCAGCGGGGTCCTGGGTGTCGGACCCTACCAATCAGATACTGATGACCTATCCAGAGTATCCAAGTATCCAAAGTGGACTTCAATCACAAGTTCCTTGCTCTTTGTGGTAACGAATCACTGTTTCCTAAAATGGTGGCTGAAGGTTAAAAAAATGATACTCACCTCATCCACTTGCTCGCGGAGAGATCGTCCATTCTTGTCTTGATTGAAGAAAACCCGCCAATGGACCTGCGGCGAGCGTGAAGACCTCACTGCGTGATCAGCACACTCAGTATGATCACGTGGTGACATCATCAAGCTCACTGCAGGTCCTTTGGCGGGTTTTCTTCCATCAAAATGGGAGTGGACAGCCTCTCCACGAGCAAGTGGATGAGCGAGTATTATTTTTTTAAAAACTCCTGATTAACCCCTGAACAGCTGAATAAGTGTCTCAGATGCTGCAATCATGTCTGTGATGAACGCAGCATCTGAGAGGTTAAATGACGGCGGGTCGCCATTCGCCATTCACTCTCATTGGGCCTGCTCTATACAATGGAAAGCGATTTTTTTATCGCAAGCGTGACAAAGTAATTCATAAAGAATCGAAATTTCTTGCCAAAATTTTTCTAAACTTCACTTCATCTCTAGTTATCAGTGTAAAACTCCCGGAAAAACCCTTACCAGTAACCAGTAAGCATTGTGTACCACATAAAGTACCAGTAACCAGTAAGCATTGTGTACCACATAAAGTACCAGTAAGCATTGTGTACCACATAAAGTACCAGTAAGCATTGTGTACCACATAAAGTACCAGTAACCAGTAAGCATTGTGTACCACATAAAGTACCAGTAAGCATTGTGTACCACATAAAGTACCAGTAACCAGTAAGCATTGTGTACCACATAAAGTACCAGTAACCAGTAAGCATTGTGTACCACATAAAGTACCAGTAACCAGTAAGCATTGTGTACCACATAAAGTACCAGTAACCAGTAAGCATTGTGTACCACATAAAGTATCAGTAACCAGTAAGCATTGTGTGCCACATAAAGTACCAGTAACCAGTAAGCATTGTGTACCACATAAAGTACCAGTAACCAGTAAGCATTGTGTGCCACATAAAGTACCAGTAACCAGTAAGCATTGTGTACCACATAAAGTACCAGTAACCAGTAAGCATTGTGTACCACATAAAGTACCAGTAACCAGTAAGCATTGTGTACCACATAAAGTACCAGTAACCAGTAAGCATTGTGTGCCACTTAAAGTACCAGTAACCAGTAAGCATTGTGTACCACATAAAGTACCAGTAACCAGTAAGCATTGTGTACCATATAAAGTACCAGTAACCAGTAAGCATTGTGTACCACATAAAGAACCAATAACCAGTAAGCATTGTGTACCACATAAAGAACCAGTAACCAGTAAGCATTGTGTACCACATAAAGTACCAGTAACCAGTAAGTATTGTGTGCCACATAAATTACCAGTAAACAGTAAGCATTGTGTACCACATAAAGTACCAGTAACCAGTAAGCATTGTGTACCACATAAAGTACCAGTAACCAGTAAGCATTGTGTACCACATAAAGTACCAGTAACCAGTAAGCATTGTGTACCACATAAAGTACCAGTAACCAGTAAGCATTGTGTACCACATAAAGTACCAGTAACCAGTAAGCATTGTGTACCACATAAAGTACCAGTAACCAGTAAGCATTGTGTACCACATAAAGTACCAGTAACCAGTAAGCATTGTGTACCACATAAAGTACCAGTAACCAGTAAGCATTGTGTAGTGATGACTGGTCACTCCATGGCTTCTGGACAGAGGTCATAGTAGTTTTAAGTTGAACCATAAACCAAAGTCTGTCATGAATCTTCCTACAGAAAGTGGTTATGGGTATTTGTATCGAGTTCATGAGAAGTTATCATTTTATTGCTGTTGAACCTTCAGGTTAACCATGCGTTTCTCTTAAAGAGGCAGTATCCCCATTCTTGAACATGGAACATGGATATTGCAGGCCACACTCTGGTCAGGGACCTCTCTCCACTAGAAAACGTGGATGTTGGCAACATGCACATTTGTATGTCCGCAGCTGTGGTTGGTCAGGAAGAAGTCCATGAAAAAAGTTGCGACCTAGGGGTCTTGAGGACCCTTGGAGGTGCCTGGTGTATTGTCAACAAGAGGATGGTGCAACCCTTGGAATGTGTGCAGATGGGGCAGGCTGTGATAGAGAGTAAATGATATAGTTATGACAGGCGCTCAACCAATTGGAACCACCTGGAGACAGTATCTGCTATAATCATGTTATATTTATTACGTAGTTTAAAACACGGTGGATGTTAAAAGGACTCCAGATTTAAGCTCCCGCTTCATGTGTATTCAGCGCTTTTTGGATACAGTATATCACGATTGTTTCAATAGATTTATTAAACTCAAGCGCTGTTTATTATTGCGAATATGTTGTAAAGAGGCGCTATTTGCTGTTGCGAGTCAGTTGCAGTCAAGTTTTGTTTAGATATAATGTATCTCAATTGCCGCTACAGAATTATTAGATGTGCACTGTTTGTTGCGCTATATACTTGATATACATAGAGTCTGTTCAGATATTTATAATGCCAGACCTTCCGTTATATCTATAATTTGTACTCACTGTTAGTTGAGAATATTACCCGCTCATGGCGTCCCACGCGCTAGTGGATATTTTGTCCTTATCTCAACTATTATAGTGTCTGTCGCAAAAAATTGAAGTTAGTGCATGCGGCTGTAATAAAAGGGGCCCTGTTCCCTTGTTGCTGCACTGCAACTGGCATCACGATAAAACATTTACTTTAAGGGACGCCTGGCCCGAGTCCAGTTCGGCGCACAACCTGATCTCCTGGAGGATTGGTGTGGCCAAGTGTGAGTGTAACCACTATGCACCCCTTAAAGCAACAGTAACCACTAGGCATTAGCGATGAGTGAATTATTCTAAACAAATCAAATTTGACCCTAATTTTGTTGTTTCGAATCATACCAGTTTCTCAAATGGCCATTTTTCATATTAGGAGACATGAAAGATGAAGAAAGAGGATCGCAGGACCCCAGGTAGCGTGTTTCTTCATACACACAGGCAGGCATTTGCCTCTAAAAAAAAATAAAAAAATGTTTGGAACCTTGAAAAAACCCATTTAACATCCTACCCACAGCCATATATGTCACTGTTGCTTTAAGATTACTAATGCTGGCTTTGTGTTAAAGAGCTTGAAATGAGTTGCATACGGTTCTAAGAGACCCCAGAATGTCCTACATGACTTCTCAGGGAAATTGGAGCACTTTCATTTTGGATAAAATGTATTCATGCGGCCAAATCAAATCCTAATTGAATTTAAAGAGATTCACTCATCACTAATAAGTGATGTGTACCCCTTAAAAGGCGAGTAACCGCTAAGCATTGTGTACCCCTTAAAGGGAGAGTAACCACTAAGCATTGTGTACCCCTCAAAGGGAGAGTTACCAGTAAGCAATGTATACCCCTTATAGGGAGAGTAACCTCTAAGCATTGTGTACCCCTTATAGGGAGAGTAACTACTAAGCATTGTGTACCCCTTAAAGGGAGAGTAACCACTAAGCATTGTGTACCCCTCAAAGGGAGAGTTACCAATAAGCAATGTATACCCCTTATAGGGAAAATAACCTCTAAGCATTGTGTACCCCTTATAGGGAAAATAACCTCTAAGCATTGTGTACCCCTTATAGGGAGAGTAACTACTAAGCACTGTGTACCGCTTAAAGGGGGAGTAACCGCTAAGCATTGTGTACCCCTTAAAGGGAGGGCAACTACTAAGCACTGTGTACCGCTTAAAGGGGGAGTAACCGCTAAGCATTGTGTACCCCTTAAAGGGAGAGTAACCGCTAAGCATTGTGTACCCCTTATAGGGAGAGTAACCACTAAGCATTGTGTACCCCTTATAGGAAGAGTAATCACTAAGCATTGTGTACCCCTTATAGGGAGAGTAACCTCTAAACATTGTGTACCCCTTAAAGGGAGAGTAACCACTAAGCATTGTGTA
Organism: Bufotes viridis; assembly: GCA_033119425.1. Taxonomy (NCBI): domain Eukaryota; kingdom Metazoa; phylum Chordata; class Amphibia; order Anura; family Bufonidae; genus Bufotes; species Bufotes viridis. The sequence goes on from CM065590.1 coordinate 581,053,568, forward strand.
CCCCTTATAGGGAGAGTAATCACTAAGCATTGTGTACCCCTTAAAGAGAGAGTTATCTCTAAGCATTGTGTACTCTTAAAGGGAGAGTAACCACTAAGCACTGGGTGTCACTTTAAGTGACCACTAAGCAGAATTTCCCAATTAAGATCACAGTAACCATTAAGTGTGCTGTGCCTCAGCGGGAGGAGTAAGAGCCATCTTCCTGTTCAATAGTGCCTGCCACATTCCAGCCGGTCAGCCCTTACATATAACCACTGACAACGGAACAGAATTAGAAAAATTAAGGGCACAATTTCCTGGACAGCCCTATTGTCCCGACGCCTCGCCACTGCTCTTTCTGATGGTTTTTCATCCTCTCGCTATTCTTTTTCTGTACTAAAAAGCTCAGCGATCATAAATTCAACTTAGCTTCCTGCAGAGCGTAAAGCTTCCACGTCACCCATTTGCAGAGTCGCTGGTAACATAATACCCAGCCTGAAAGATGCGATAAGTGAGAATTCCTCCACAATTACATTCACTAATCGCTTTCTTAAGCCTTTCGCTGCTGATCTGTTCCTCACTACGTGAAAGCTTTTTGTCATAAAAAGTTACAAAGGCAATAAACCCAAAATGTGATTCACTTCATATATAAATACATTATGCGTTGGAAAGTCTCGGGAACTTATAGAAAGGAATGGAATCTGGGATTAGGTTGGAAACTTGGGGTACAACCCATATGTCTAAAATATGCAGATCCATGTTAACTGTAGTATAGACTCTGCTGGTCTTCTTGTGTCTGTAGTATAGACTCTGCTGGTCTTCTTGTGTCTGTAGTATAGACTCTGCTGGTCTTCTTGTGTCTGTAGTATAGACTCTGCTGGTCTTCTTGTGTCTGTAGTATAGACTCTGCTGGTCTTCTTGTGTCTGTAGTATAGACTCTGCTGGTCTTCTTGTGTCTGTAGTATAGACTCTGCTGGTCTTCTTGTGTCTGTAGTATAGACTCTGCTGGTCTTCTTGTGTCTCTAGTATAGACTCTGCTGGTCTTCTTGTGTCTCTAGTATAGACTCTGCTGGTCTTCTTGTGTCTGTAGTATAGACTCTGCTGGTCTTCTTGTGTCTGTAGTATAGACTCTGCTGGTCTTCTTGTGTCTGTAGTATAGACTCTGCTGGTCTTCTTGTGTCTGTAGTATAGACTCTGCTGGTCTTCTTGTATCTGTAGTATAGACTCTGCTGGTCTTCTTGTGTCTGTAGTATAGACTCTGCTGGTCTTCTTGTGTCTCTAGTATAGACTCTGCTGGTCTTCTTGTGTCTGTAGTATAGACTCTGCTGGTCTTCTTGTGTCTGTAGTATAGACTCTGCTGGTCTTCTTGTGTCTGTAGTATAGACTCTGCTGGTCTTCTTGTATCTGTAGTATAGACTCTGCTGGTCTTCTTGTGTCTGTAGTATAGACTCTGCTGGTCTTCTTGTGTCTGTAGTATAGACTCTGCTGGTCTTCTTGTGTCTGTAGTATAGACTCTGCTGGTCTTCTTGTGTCTGTAGTATAGACTCTGCTGGTCTTCTTGTGTCTGTAGTATAGACTCTGCTGGTCTTCTTGTGTCTGTAGTATAGACTCTGCTGGTCTTCTTGTGTCTGTAGTATAGACTCTGCTGGTCTTCTTGTGTCTGTAGTATAGACTCTGCTGGTCTTCTTGTGTCTCTAGTATAGACTCTGCTGGTCTTCTTGTGTCTGTAGTATAGACTCTGCTGGTCTTCTTGTGTCTGTAGTATAGACTCTGCTGGTCTTCTTGTGTCTGTAGTATAGACTCTGCTGGTCTTCTTGTGTCTGTACTATAGACTCTGCTGGTCTTCTTGTGTCTCTAGTATAGACTCTGCTGGTCTTCTGTGTCTGGGGCTTATTGTCATTTCGGCCATTGTCCTTCGGTGGCCAGTTCAGGCCGGACTCCGAACACTGACAATAATGTGGCTGGGGCAATGCATAATGTATGCTCTGTGTACACGGTGTCCTTTTAAGAACACGCGGTGGTCTTAATATTTATATATGTCCCTACCTTTGGGTTATGCAGTTTCAACATTTATAATCTTCAGATCTGGATGCGTTTTGTTCTGGATCATTGGCGCAAAGTTGTAATCAGTGACTTCACCGATTGTCTTATTTCTGATGATGTCATAGATTCAGAATGTTCCTTCTTTCCTGTCCCCACATGCTTTACACTGCAGTTCTGCTTAGACTGATAAGACAAGTCCAAATGCATATGTCTCAGGAGCTTGGTAAAAAGTCAGTGCAAGGAGATCTGATTTCTATTCCGACAACGATATATTAATACCAAACTGAAAGCAACTAGTAGCAAGGACATCTTAAATTCTCCAGAATGAGGGCCACTTGTACATCTCATGCTAACCATCTCATGCTAACCTCAGCTTCATCATTCCTCCGCCATGTCGGTGCTACACACTGCTGGTCTGTGCAGGGGCGGGCCAGCCGGCAGTCAGCTGTGCTCCTCCTACCCAGACCAGCAGCTGCTGCTGGAGAGATCATCGGAGGAACCATGTAGAGTTTTTTTTTTTTACTTCCTCTCAGCGGGGCCCGTGCAGTGACTGTATTCTACTACACCCCCCCCCCCCACCCCCCACACACACTGTATATAATCTTAACTATATAACTGTAGTGATTTACTACAGTTATATAGTTAATAAGATTACATCCAGTGAGCGGGGGGGATGGGGGGGATGTAGTAGAATACAGTCACTGCGCGGGCCCTGCTGTCATTATGAAATAGCATATGTGACCCCCACCTCTTTTATTGGTGGTCATTCAGTAAATTAACCCTGTTTTGGGGGAGGGGGTGTCTGTGGGACAAATATGTGTCATCCACAGATTCTCCCCATAACAGGGTTCATTTAGTGATTGACCACCCAAATTGTGGTGACCCAATACATGGGAGTTGCATCTGCAGAGCTTTTGTATAATGCCACCCCACACTGTAGTGTCCCCCACACAGTAATGTCCGCCACACTGCCCCCGCACAGTAATGTCCGCCACACTGCCCCCGCACAGTAATGTCCGCCACTGCCCCCGCACAGTAATGTCCGCCACACTGCCCCCCGCACAGTAATGTCCGCCACACTGCCCCCACACAGTAATGTCCGCCACTGCCCCCACACAGTAATGTCCGCCACACTGCCCCCACACAGTAATGTCAGCCACACTGCCCCCACACAGTAATGTCCGCCACACTGCCCCCACACAGTAATGTCAGCCACACTGCCCCCACACAGTAATGTCCGCCACACTGCCCCCGCACAGTAATGTCCGCCACACTGCCCCCACACAGTAATGTCCGCCACACTGCCCCCACACAGTAATGTCCGCCACACTGCCCCCCACACAGTAATGTCAGCCACACTGCCCCCACACAGTAATGTCCGCCACACTGCCCCCACACAGTAATGTCCGCCACACTGCCCCCACACAGTAATGTCCACCACACTGCCCCCGCACAGTAATGTCCGCACACTGCCCCCGCACAGTAATGTCCGCCACACTGCGCCCCACACAGTAATGTCCGCCACACTGCCCCCGCACAGTAATGTCCGCCACACTGCCCCCGCACAGTAATGTCCGTACACTGCCCCCCACACAGTAATGTCCGCCACACTGCCCCCCACACAGTAATGTCCGCCACACTGCCCCCACACAGTAATGTCCGCCACACTGCCCCCACACAGTAATGTCCGCCACACTGCCCCCGCACAGTAATGTCAGCCACACTGCCCCCCACACAGTAATGTCAGCCACACTGCCCCCCACACAGTAATGTCCGTCACACTGCCCCCACACAGTAATGTCCGCCACACTGCCCCCCACACAGTAATGTCCGCCACACTGCGCCCCACACAGTAATGTCCGCCACACTGCCCCCCACACAGTAATGTCAGCCACACTGCCCCCCACACAGTAATGTCAGCCACACTGCCCCCACACAGTAATGTCAGCCACACTGCCCCCACACAGTAATGTCAGCCACACTGCCCCCCACACAGTAATGTCCCCACACCCCCTCAACCACACAGCAGTGCCCCACATAGTAATTTGTCATGCCCCCCTCTTGTCATGCTTTTTCTGCCCCGTCATTCTCCCCCATCTTTTCATGCTCTTTTACCCCCCATGTTGTCATGCTCTTTCTGCCCCCATGTTGTCACAGACTTAATGAAAGGGGGCCCGGCATTTTCACTGTACTTAATGCCGGGCCCCATCAGAGCGCTCCTCTCACCTTCTTTATGGTCACTTCTCCAGGCTTCCAGGATCAGGCCCCAGCGCTGCCTCACATTAAGCAGGTGGGCGGAGCCTAATGGAGGTCCGTTAGGCTCCGCCCACCTGCTTACTCTGTTTCTAGTTAGAGTCTGAGGCAGCGGGGCCTGATGCTGGAGGCCTGAAGCAGCATAATGGAGGTGAGAGGAGCGCTCTGACAGGGCCTGGCTCAGGGAATGACAAGAGGGAGCGCTGAGCGGTTCCCCCCTGTCAGTCCCTCTCCCTCTCGCCTGCCCCTGCCTGCGCCCTGAGGCTGGAGCGCCCTGAGGCTGGAGCCTCCCCAGCCTCTGTGTCGGCCCGGCCCTGGGAGGCATATACAGTTGTGTTCAAAATGATTCAACCCCCACTGACATTGAGTGTTTTGGCCAGTTTGACATTGATTTTGATCATTTCAGTCATCTTGTTTACAATTAAATCACAGAGGCGCTTGTAAGTCAGACAAATATAACATAACATTTATAATGAAATAAGCACAAATGTCTTTTCTGTGCTCACATCATTATCAGTTTTATTCAACCCCCAAGTGACATTCAATCTTAGTACTTAGTACAACATCCTTTTCCAGTTATAACAGCTTTTACACGTGAAGCATAGCTTGACACAAGTGTCTTGCAGCGATCTACGGGTATCTTCGCCCATTCTTCATGGGAAAAAGCCTCCAGTTCAGTCACATTCTTAGGCTTGCGTGCGGCAACTGCTTTCTTTAAGTCCCACCAGAGGTTCTCAATCGGATGTAAGTCTGGTGACTGCGATGGCCACTTCAATATGTTCCAGCCTTTAATCTGCAACCATGCTCTAGTGGACTTGGAGGTATGCTTGGGATCATTGTCCTGTTGAAAGGTCCAACGTCTCCCAAGCCTCAGGTTTGTGACGGACTGCATCACATTTTCATCCAATATCTCCTGGTACTGAAGAGAATTCATGGTACCTTGCACACGCTGAAGCTTCCCTGTACCTGTAGAAGCCAAACAGCCCCAAAGCATGATTGACCCCCCGCCATGCTTCACAGTAGGCAAGGTGTTCTTTTCTTCATAGGCCTTGTTCTTCCTCCTCCAAACATAGCGTTGATCCATGGGCCCAAACAGTTCTAATTTTGTTTCATCAGTCCACAGAACACTTTCCCAAAACTTTTGTGGTTTGTCCACATGACTTTTGGCATACTGCAGTCGACTCTTCTTATTCTTTGGAGACAGCAGGGGGTGCGTCTGGGAGTTCTGGCATGGAGGCCTTCATTACGCAGTGTGCGCCTTATTGTCTGAGCTGAAACTTCAGTACCCGCATCTGACAAATCTTTCTCAGTTCCTCAGCAGTCACACGGGGACTTTTCTCCACTTTGCTCTTCAGGTAGCGCACAGCAGGCGAAGTCAGCATCTTCTTTCTGCCACGACCAGGTAGCGTTTCAACAGTGCCCTTTGCCTTGAATTTGCGAATGATGCTTCCTATGGTGTCTCTTGGTATGTTTAACATCTTTGCAATCTTCTTATAGCCATTGCCCTTCCTGTGAAGAGAAATCCCCTCTTCTCTTGTCTTCCTGGACCATTCTCTTGACTTCACCATGTCTGTAAACACACCAGTAAATGTCTAGAAGGAGCTGAGTATCACAGTCATTTTACATCTGCCTAATTGGGGCTTATTCTGCTTGATTGCTGCTCCTTGACATCCACAGGTGTTTTCAATACCTGATCGAAAACACTTGAATGAACCTCTGTTCTTAAGAGCGGTCGTCTTTAAGGGGTTGAATAATTGTGTCAATGAAGAAATCACAAAAAAAACATTTAATACTGTATTACAAAAACAATTGATGTCATTTTAGTTGCATTTGGTTCTTTAAAAAGTCCTTGTAAGATTTCATTCTGAACACAATTACAAATGTGCACTAAATTCCCTAAAACCCTTTACAGCATTGGGGGTTGAATAATTTTGAACACAACTGTACCTGGGCATAATACTGTGAGGGGGCACATAGCTAGACATATTACTGTGAGGGAGCATATATCTTTGCATAACTACAGTGATGGGGCACATATCTGGACATAACTACCGTGAAGAAAACATGTCTGGGCAAAACTACTGTCACGTACCGGGGACCAGACCAGCCCACCGCGTCACGTGACAAGGGTTGCCCAAGCCCTTCAGGCCAATTCACCTCACACGCTGTTACGCCCTGCGCCGGGCCATAACTCAAGCATAAATCACCACCGGAAGCCCGCAAACTCACCACGCAATAATGCGAAACTTTTGCTGCCACCACCTGCCCGTTATAAGGTCGACAGGACACCCCCCTCTCAAGCAGACACACACACAATAGTAAGCCTCGCGGAAAAACAACATACAGCCTCAGACTGCACATACACTCTTCATGGAGCTAACAAGTTCTTAAGGTTACAAGACAAATCATCAAACTTTTAGGTTTAAAGGATAACTGTCACATTTAGACCCTAATTTCAGTTTTCATATATAATATTCCTGAATCAATAACTATTAGACTTACTTACCAATTATTTAATAAGATTCAGCCCTTAGCAACCAGTCTCCATAAAACTACAACTTCACTATTCTGTTAAAATGGCCGCCCTCAGCCCTGAGGCTAATCCATAGGACGCCTGCAGTGAAGTTAGTGAAGACCAGCTCTGTATAGGGGGGTCTTGCAGTAAAGTTCCCAGGTCTGGCTGAAGCCTGTAGTCCTCCTACAAGCTCTCCTCTTATCAGATAAGGCTTTTATTTATACACTGAGCAGCCGGCATATCTTCCTGGGCTCTACATTCTCCAGCACTGCTAAGGGTCCATTCACACGTCCGTAATTTGGGTCCGCATCCATTCCGCAATTTCAGGACCCATTCACTTTCAATAGGGCTGGAACGGATGCAGATCCGCATTTTCGGGATCCTCATCCGTTTTTTCGGGATCATCATCCGTTTTTTCGGGATCCGTTTTTTCAGGATCCGCAATTCTGTTCCTGAAAAATATAAAACATGTCCTATTCTTGTCCGCAATTGGATCAGCAAAACACCTACGGACGTGTGAATGTAGCCTAAGGGAGTGTCTGCCAAGCACAGGCATGTGGAGAAGTTCACACACACAGCCCAGCACTGTTATCTCCTGTCAGGAAGAACCTGGCTTTTTATACATTCCCTTACAATGCTGACTCTCTATCAGTTCCCAGTGCACGCAGCGTGCTCCGTCCTCATCTGGTAGACGGAAGGAGGATAGCAACCTGATTTTATCTCAGGTAACAATAGCCAATACTGGGGACTTTTAGGTGGCTTTTAGGGGTTATTTATTAAACAATCAGAAATTAAAACAGGGCCAACAAGGTGATATTAATCACCAAAATCCAATAGTAAAAAAAAATAAAAAATTGACAGTTATACTTTAATGTATGAAAAATGTACAGCACTTGGTTACAAAAAATGATTAACAAGAGACATACATAAATGGCAAACAATAAAATAAAAAGGAGAAAACATAGAAAGTTCTGATACTTAGCAGTTTGGTGGTAAAAGTCCTTTCCTCCCAGGAGATTTGGGCAGAGTAATAAAATTTAGTCTCTATTTCTGAAATGTATCTGCCGGGATTTGAACTCTCAACCTTTTGCATTAGAGACAGGAATCTTAACCACTGGGCTATACAACCCAATGATTTGGGCAGAGTAATGGTGCACAAACCAATTCACTTTCAATGGGGCTGGAACGGATGCAGATCCGCATTTTCGGGATCCTCATCCGTTTTTTCGGGATCCTCATCCGTTTTTTCGGGATCCGTTTTTTCAGGATCCGCAATTCTGTTCCTGAAAAATATAAAACATGTCCTATTCTTGTCCGCAATTGCAGACAAGAAAAGGCATTTTCTATTATAGTGCTGGCAATGTGCAGTCCGCAAATTGCGGATCGCACATTGCTGATGTCCGTTTTTTGCGGATCCGCAATTTGCGGATCAGCAAAACACCTACGGACGTGTGAATGTAGCCTAAGGGAGTGTCTGCCAAGCACAGGCATGTGGAGAAGTTCACACACACAGCCCAGCATTGTTATCTTCTGTCAGGAAGAACCTGGCTTTTTTTAAAATAAAAAGGAGAAAACATAGAAGGTTCTGATACTTAGCAGTTGCGTGGTAAAAGTCCTTTCCTCCCAGGAGATTTGGGCAGAGTAATAAAATTTAGTCTCTATTTCTGAAATGTATCTGCCGGGATTTGAACTCTCAACCTTTTGCATTAGAGGCAAGAATCTTAACCACTGGGCTATACAACCCAATGATTTGAGCAGAGTAATGGTGCACAAACCAATTCGATTGGATCTCCCACTTTGTGACACCCAAATATCCCAGGGATTACATTTTTAGGTCTTCCCTCAAGGGGCAGGTCTGAGGGGGATTCTCCCTCCCACCTCTAACATTACACATGCAGTCTGCCCCCCTGGCCATCTAGGGAACAGGCATGAAAATATCCAAAATATATTTTCCCAGTTGCCCTGGTGAAGATACAGGCCCCAGGCCTTCTTCATAATTCATATCTCACCGTTCCAAGTCCTAGCATATCAAACGCGACACGTCCAGGGCGCTTGGAAGGTGAGATCCTTCTTTTAAGAAGATGAAGGCAAGTAATTGGATTACAAATTATTGTTTATTCTCTGGTTGGGAATCTCCCTGCTGACAAAAGGTGCAAGAGAGTCTGCAGTCTCCTGTCCTGAGGTGTGACCAGAAAACGGGCCCATCCTCGTTAGCATCATTGTGCTAACTACCTCCTGGGAAGCAATTTGGCTGTTTCCCAGGTCCGAGGCAGACAGCTCGACTCTCTCTTTATGCAGCCTTAAACCAATTCATAAATGGCTGCTGGCCTTGTAATACAAATACATAAATACACACTGTATATATATGTGAATCACACCAGAATATGTTATACTACGACATATAACCATAAAACATATCATATCACAGCAAACATTATAATAATTAGGAATAAGATGGTCCATATTCCTGACAACTACCGTGAGGCCAAATATCCAGGCATAACTACTGTGAGGGGGCACATATCTGGGCATAACTACTGTGAGGGGGCACATATCTGGGCAAAACTACTGTGAGGGGGCACATATCTGGGCAAAACTACTGTGAGGGGGCACATATCTGGGCAAAACTACTGTGAGGGGGCACATATCTGGGCAAAACTACTGTGAGGGGGCACATATCTGGGCAAAACTACTGTGAGGGCACATATCTGGGAATAACTACTGTGAGGGTTACATATGTGGTCATTACTACTGTGAGATGGAACATATCTGAGCAAAGCTACTGAGAAGGGCACATATGTGGGCATAATTACTGTGAGGGGGCACATATCTGGCATAATTACTGTGAGGGGGCACATATATGGGCATAATACTGTGAAAGGGGCACATATCTGGACATAACTACTGTGGGGGAACATATCTGGCATAACTATTTTGAGGGGGCACATATCTGACCATAACTACTGTGAGGAGGCACATATCTGGACATAACTACTGTGAGGGGGCACATATCTGACCATAACTACTGTGAGGGGGCACATATCTGGACATAACTACTGTGAAAGGGCACATATCTGACCATAACTACTGTGAGGGGGCACATATCTGGGCATAGCTACTGTGAGGGGCACATACAGGGGTGTAGGAAGCCCCAAAAATCTGGGGGGGACAGCACTTATGGGGCCCCTGTGTCCCCGCCCACCCTCAAGCCACACCCACATTTCTCCCCCCCCCCAATTGCCAAAAATCTCCCCCCTCCCCTCCCCTCCTTATAGGCCAGTGGGTCCGGTTAAAAAAAAAAAAACACACACACACCAAACCTTACTTACACACACAATACTTACCTCCATCCGTCACAGCGATGCGATGCAGGCCTCTTCCGGCCTGTGTCCCGCGCTGTACGGTTCACAGACGGCGCAATGACGTCATCGCGCCGCCTGTACCAACATCTGATAGGCTGCCGGCCTAGTGCCAACAGCCTATCAGAGGAGCAGGGAAGGGAGACGCCTCTAACTACTTTGTGGGGGCACATATCTAACCATAACTACTGTGAGGGGGCACATATCTGACCATAACTACTGTGAGAGGCACATATCTGGATATAACTACTGTGATGGGGCACATATCTGGATATAGCTACTGTGAGGGGGCACATATCTGGGTATAATCTGTGAAGGGGCACAATGTGGGCATAACTACTGTGTGGTGGCATAAAAGCGGAATAATTACTATGTGGAAGCATTTAGGGGACTGGGTGGGATTATATATATAGTTATGCTTTGGCCAAAGTTAGAGGCGTTTCCTAGTGCGGAAAAAATGTGCACATAGTGTCCCTCTTTCTTATTTTTAAAATTTCGGTAGGTATGTCATTGAATTCAGAAGGGGCCCCTACGGCCACTGATGCTCTTACCTTATTTAATGTTGAGACTTGAGAGCATTAGATCTTTATGTACGATGCTGACAGCCAAGAGGAGGGATTAAGTGGCCCGTGAGCCTTGGCCACAGGGGACTTTCCCTGTAGGGTTTACAGCCAATCCACCCATGCTTGCTGACTCCCATACGCTACAGTTTCTCTCTAGGCTCATGAGTTCTCTGGCTTCTTCATGTGACATGTTTGAGGGCCCCACTGTGCTTTCTTTCATGCACGATCTACAGGTCCCTACAACAGCATCCACCGGTCTCCACCATGACTGCTTTTCTGGTCCTTGACTGCTTACAGCTCTTCTTAGGGTCCCTGTCACACTCTCCCAGTCCACCGCCATGCTCCCTGATGGTGGTTCAGGTCTAGACCCCTACACTCTCACACAGGAAATCTCTGTACTTCCCATCCACCTGACTGCATATACGGTTAGTTGGCACCTAAGCATACATTCACGTCTCTGGCAGGGGCAATATTCGTTTTCGCGATATTTTGCGAATTTTTGAATTTGCGATCTCCAGTCAATATTTTTTCGATTGCACAAGTTGGCACTAATGATGCGTATTGTTGTGACATCACAGCACTGTATCTAACAGAGACACTAATCCCTATCACAGCAAAGTAATTCCTATCACACTACCTAACACCCTGCACTGGAACCTATCAGCTATACTATATCACTATCTAACCTACACTGACTATCTCCCACTAACTATCTGTATTATATATATGAGCTAACTAACTAACTAACTAATGTAATGTGACAGCAAAGTACAGAGCACAGCAATGACACTGCTGTCTCTCTCAGAACTGCAAATAAACTGCAGAAAATGGCTGCTGGGGAGGTTCCTATATAGTAAAAAGGTAGGCAACTTTCCAATTGGTTGCTAGGGATGTTGCTAAGCTCTGACAAAGATATTGAGGCCTTCTCATTGGCCCACAATCAAGAAGCAGGAATACTGATGAAAAAAAACTAGAATATTCGCGAATTCTCGAAGTGCCAATATTTGCAATGAAAATTAGCGATTAGAATTTTGGCGATCAACACTAATCTCCAACACAGAGAAGGGAGGGGGAGAGCAGAGAGCTGGCAGAAACAGGATTTATGTCAGAGTCAGTTTCACCAGAAGCTAGGTGAAGGACACACTGCAGAAGGAAAGCTGTAGGGATTATTTTTTAAAGAGGACCTTTTATGGATCCGAACATTGTAAGATAACTATACGGACATGTAGAGCGGCGCTCAGGGATCTCACTGCACTTACTATTATCCCTGGCCACGCTTCGTTCGCCCGCTTTGGCCCCGATACTGGAGCGGCGCCCAGGGATAATAGTAAGTGCAGTGAGATCCATGGGGGCCGCTCTACATGTCCAGATAGTTATCTTACAATGTTGGGACCCATGAAAGGTCCTCTTTAATAACAAGTTAGAAAGTTGCTTAAAGGGATGGTCCGTGTTCAGAGCTGAACCCAGACATACCTCCATGTTCACCCCGGCAGCCCCCCTGACATGAGCATCGGAGCAGTTCAAGCTCCGATGCTCTCCTTTGCCCTGCGCTAAATCGCGCAGGGCAAAGGCATTTTCCGGAGTTCCGGCAACGAACCGGGCTCTCCATGGGGCTGCTAGGAAGCCCGATGATGCCACCGGTACTGATGGGCAGGCTTTCGCGTTGCCCTAGCCTGTAAAAAGGCTAGGGCAGCGCTAAAGCACGCCCATCAGAGCGGGTGACGTCACCAAACACACTGCCGGACGGAAGCTTCCGCCCGGCAGTGTGTTATTGTAAACAAAAGAGCCCTTGCCCTGCGCGATCTAGCGCAGGGCAAGGGAGCGCATCGGAGCATGAGATGCCGTGATGCTAACATCAGGGGTTCTGCCTGGGTGAAATTATGGGTATGTCCGGGTTCAGCTTTGAACCCAGACAACCTGTTTAATTTTGCATTTAGGAAAAAATAAAAATAAATTATTGCAAATTTAGCCTCTGGCAGTAAATAAATATGGTTCTATTCACTAGCAGCAAGCACAGATCTTGAAAATGGAACAAACCGCATTGGAAATTTGCACTATACACCGCACTATACAGTTATATTATCTTAATGAATATAAATCATGAAGGGGAGGGGCATTAAAGCTTATTGTTCACTAAAATTACCTTCCTACAAAAAGATAAAAAATAAAAAGCGTTTCAGGCTGTGAAACTAAAAGCACGTGGACATTTTTCTTAAATGGGTCTTTGTGTCAGTGACATCAAACGATTAATTCTCTGGCTGCAGCACAATGGACTTATATCCATCAATGGATTATCTGAGGTGTCTTCTCTTTGACATCTTCTGCTCACAAGTCTTTCATCTCCTCATGGCTTCTGTGTCAGTCCACAGTAACATCACACACTCGTTCTCTTGATGCTCGTCCTCTGAATCACCGTTTTACATGTATTGATCTCTACATTTCACCTCCATCGGCAACAGCAATGTAATACAGGATTACCTGGGGGCACCAGGATGAATGTTCCTCTGATTCATTCCTCACTGTGTCTCATGTTCATGAGGTGTCACCATGAAGCAGCAGAGGATGACTGGGTCTAGCTTCCACCAGGAGGGATGATGGGTCATGTGTTGTTTACAACTTGTTGCTCGTCGAGTTGAAGCAAATACAACTTCAACTCTAAAACTTTTTTCATGTATCAAGGGCAGGGGCGCAGCTAAAGGGTCATGGGCCCCGGTGCAAGAGTTCAGCTTGGGCCCCCCTTCCTTCAGAGCTTTGTGGCCAGTGACAGGGAAGCACATAGCCTTCATTTTGCCTGAGGCAAAAATTGAAATGCAACTCCCCTATGCCAAATTCTTGACCTTACCCCTTCCCTCCAGCCAGAGGTATAACTTGACCAAGATGCACTTTCTATAATACAAGTGTTCTTATCTGGCACAAGGGTCTTTGGGCCCCCTCAGATTCCTGGGCCCGGTAGCGACTGCTACCTCTGCACCCCCTATAGTTATTAAAAAATCAAGATGGGTTACCCTGCTGCTGGTTCATACCAGCACACCTCACCAGGCATAGCCAGGGTTTCCTTCACCTAGAGCAAGGATTCAGTTTTGCTTTCTTAAACCCTGTTGGTGCCCCTTTCCATCATTCAGCATCCAAGGTGCCTGCCCCTCCAGCTCTTCCTAGTTAGAACCCTGCACCCCACCATCCCAGGGCAGAACAACCTTATGTTTGCCCTTGTTGGTTCTCTAGCCATTGTCACCCTTCTCTTTCACCCAGCAACTATGGTACAAACCTGCCCTGCTCTCTTCTAACTATACCCCTGCAACCCACTCTTCTAGGGCTTAAGACCACCCCAACCTTTTTACCCTGTGATCAAGAAATTGGTGTGATTATGAATATGGGGGGTCATATGAAGGTTCTTACAACCCAGGTGTGGGTTGACTAAACATGTGCCGCAGGTGCCAGGGAGGTGCCAACAAGTATCCTGGTTTACATGCAAAGCTAGGAAAGCAAAATGAATATCGGCCCAAAGAGATGGAAAGCCTTGAGAAGTCTCAGAGCTAATCTAATCTGGCCCTTCCACCACCTCTTCCCACAGGCCCTTCTCATATCTGCCTGACTTCAACATTTTTGGGTACCCTCTATGTTTTTTTAAATTTAAATAATTGTGTATTGAGTGTACCTTGGAAAATGAGTTAAAACGTAACTTTTAATGTAGTTAAATAAAATAAAGCCCTGGTGCACAGATAAATTCAATGCACTGCTCTCTTGGGATGGAGGTGGACAGAGCATTGCATACTCAAGTTCAGTCCCAGAGGTTTGCGGTTATATGCGGGGATAACTACAACTTCCTTTATGGCGGTGGGTGCTCAGCCCTAAGTCTCTCCCTATAAATGCTAAAACATATAGCCAGGGATGACCCTAATAGCTGTGGCAGAGCACCCTCCCCGAAAAGGGTGACCCCCTGCCGCAGGAACCTAGGACTTGAATAATAGACTCGTCCTACTCTCTCCCTCTGTAAACGGACGGACATAAACAACGAAGAGACAGCAGCACTCGTCCGAGCACCATGGCCTCTTCAAACTGATCAGTGGGGTGCCAAGGTTCAGACTCCTACATAACTGATGGCCTCTTCCCTACTGTACAGCTTGTGTAATTGTCCGTCTTCACTGCCATCCTGGAATTCTGTTCTCAAACCTGGAAACTTTCAGACTGAATTGCTCTTCTAGACAGAAAGCTGGAGGAATTAAAATGATATTTGTAACAGTGAGGCATGTTGCACCTGCCAATGCAAGCTATTGTGGGTCTATAGTAATAGCCATGTCATATAGGAAATTGTCTTGCCCGGAGCTTTATGAATTATTCCGGTGATTCATTTCCCTGTGAGTCATCCCCGAAAGTTAATGCAACTCCTCCCGACCAATTTTTTGACCATTTCCATCTGCCATTTCTGGGGATGAATCAATGACTGCCAAGTAACATAGTTTGTAAGGCTAAAAAAGACATGTGTCCATCCAGTTCAGATGGTTATCCTGCAAAGTTGATCCAGAGGAAGGCAAAAAAAAAAAAAAAACATGAAGTCAAAGCCAATTTAACTCATTATGGAGGAAAAAATTCCTTCCCGACTCCAATCATACAATCAGAATAACTCCCTGGATCAACGACCCAGCTCTAGTCACTATACCTTGTATTATTATTACACTCAAGAAATACATCCAGGCCACTCTTGATCTTGAACTCTTTTAGTTAATTCACCATCACCACCTCCTCGGGCAGAGAATTCCATAGTATCACTGCTCTTACCGTAAAGAATCATCTTCTATGTTTGTGTACAAACCTTCTTTCCTCCAGACGCAGAGGATGTCCCCTCGTCACAGTCCTGGGGATAAATAGATGATGGGAGAGATCTCTGTACTGACCCCTGATTTATTTATACATGTTTTTTAGATCTCCCCTTAATCATCTTTTTTCTAAACCGAATGACCCTAATTTTGATAATCTTTCTGGGTCCTGTTTTTGATCCCTTTTTGGAATATTGGCACCACATCTGCTAAGTGCTAATCCTGTGAAAGACTCCCTGTACAGAGTCCTTAAGTATCACATATAAGGTCTTCTTATGACATTACTTAATTCTCTTAAAATACGGGCCATCTGGAACCGGTGATTTGTCTATTTTTTTATATTTTTAAGATGTCGCTGCACTTCTTCCTGGGTTAGACAGGCCACATTTAATGGGGAGACTTTGACACTGCATTTCATCTGATTTGCTTCATCTTCATCTCTATCTACAACTCCTCCCTCATCACTACTTAAAGGGCCAACACTTTCTGGTTTAAACTTTTTACCATTTATATGATTGAATTTTACTCATTTTGGCAATTAGCTATTTTTTACCATTTTAATGCTTCTTAGCTATGTTCTTGGTTTAGTACTGTAGTTTAAATCCTTTCTTTTTGTCATTTATTACCCCTTTATATTTCTACTTGTTCCTGACCCTTTTATTCACATAAGGTATGATCCTCTTACAATTAGAGTTTTGGATGCTTTTAAAAATATCCCAATTTGTGGCTGCATTTTGATTTTTTGAGGACATTGTGCCAGCTAGCCTTTTTTGACACCTTGATCCACTCATGTGAGCGGTGAACCCGGCTGCCTTGGCAAACACCAGGCACCTCCGTCTAATCATTTCCTATCTGCCAGAGTAAACGAACATAACGTATTCACAATCCGGGAACCTGCTCTATTCTTGTTTCTGATAACACCTGGCGGGCAGAAGCATGAACACGGAACAAAGCCGATGCTTGCTTGTGTATGGAATCGTAAAACAGGCTGTATGGGTTCATTTAAAATGAATGCATCTCTTTACCATAACAGTCGTGTTTTCATTGCTGGCCCCCAGATCGAGACGTTATGGATCCACAAGAGCTCAAGACATTTATACGCTCCATTGACAAGGGAGATGAAAGTCATAAAATTTTTAAACAGAATATAGTATATTATGCTGAACATTTAGATACTGGCTGTTTACATCCAACATATCATGTAATGTTTATCCTGCTTGCCGCCTCTCCTGAAATGCCCAGATAGTTCCCGAAAAAAGGGTAGACCTAGCAGACACATCTCCTGGATGAAATGTACAGCAAAATACTCACCTCCCCTGGTTCTTGCAGTTCTCAGCACTCCCTGGCTCCAGCGCAAACAACGATTGAAGCCATGGCAGGTAAAGAGGACTCAACACTGCAGGAACATGGAGGAGTCAAGGTCTGCAGTGTCTGGTGTCTGTATTTATTTTGGCGCCCTGTCAATGATCTGCCTTCAACTTTGAAAGCATGCAATGAGGGACAACAATGCCTGCAGCCTCTAACCTCTAACTGCCCCAGAACAGTGTCCTCTAAGTACCCCACTCTGATTACCTTTATTGTCTCGCTTGGCTTGATACCTCATTAGTGTCTTCACACACGCTATGATGCCCCCTATGATATTCTTTAGAGTCCCACACACTGTACGGTGACCCCTCACAGAGGATGCCCCATACTGCCCAAACACAGTACAATGCCCCATAAGTGATCTCTACATTGTATTATGCACACTTAAGTGCCCCTACACAGTAGGATACTCCCATTCGTGCCACCCATACATTATGAGGCCCTCTTAGGTGCCCCCCACAGAGTGTGAAGCCCCCTTACTACCTTTAAAATGATTACAAAAGCAGATATATTTGAAATGGGGACATGCAGCTGTACTGGGACCTGAGGGCAGCGGCTGAAATTCAGGACTGTCCCAATGGTTTCAGGACTGCTGGGATGCAGTTTATTTACTGTTTATTTAGGAAGTCTAGTTCTGGGGTCTGTGTTTAGGGAGTCGTCTTGGTTATGTATTTATTTAGGGAGTCTAGTTCTGGGGTCTGTGTTTAGGGGGTTTGGTCTAGGGTCTGTATTTAGTGAGTCTGGTGTCTGTATTTAGGGGTCTGGTCTGGGGTCTGTATTCAGGAAGTCTGACCTGGGGTCTAAATTTATTTGATCTGAATTTGTATAGGCGGTCTGTTCTAGGGTTTGTATTTACTGAAAGGGTCTGAATATGTTTAGTGGGTTTGAATTTGTATAAGGGATTTTGTCTGAGGTCCTGGGTCCGTATTCATTTTGGGACACTACTTTTGATTCAAACTTTCAGATTAGTAGTTTGTCCTATATAAATAGGGACATATACATACAGGCCAACAATCCCAACTTTGGAAAGTCGATCCAATGAACCTGGGCCAAACATGGCATTCTCATGGTGGAGCTTAAATGCCTCAGTTTTTTAATTTAACTGTTTGTAAGGATGCATATGGTTAAAACATTTGTGCGCCTGTGTGTATAAAGAAGAACTCTAAGCACATGCTCCTCGCCCATGGATGTTCTCCATGCTGCTGCTGTCCATCTTATGAGTCTGCATTATTAATGAAATGTGTAGTGTTTGCAGCACAATATATTGAGGCCCACTGTGGTGCCATTCATCCACAACCATCACCTCATGTTGCAGCATGATAATGCACGGCCCCATATTTTAAGGACCTGCACACAATTCCTGGAAGCTGAAAACATCTCAGTTCTTGCATGGCCAGCATACTCACCGGACATGTCACCCATTGAGCATGTTTAGGATGCTCTGGATCGATGTAAACGACAGTGTGTTCCAGTTCCTGCCAATATTCAGCAACTTCGCACAGCTATCGAAGAGGAGTGGACCAACGTTCCACATGCCACAATCAACAACCTGGTCTACTCTATGCAACAGATGTGTTGCACTGCGTGAGGCAAATGGTGGCCACACCAGATACTGACTGGTTCTCTGACTCCCCCCCAGTAAGGCAAAACTGTGCACATTTCAGAGTGGTCTTTTATTGTGGGCAGTCTAAGGCAATAC
The DNA here is from genome assembly GCA_033119425.1 of Bufotes viridis. Taxonomy (NCBI): domain Eukaryota; kingdom Metazoa; phylum Chordata; class Amphibia; order Anura; family Bufonidae; genus Bufotes; species Bufotes viridis. The sequence goes on from CM065590.1 coordinate 581,072,158, forward strand.
CTGTACAATATTCATGCTGTCTAATCAGCACCTTGATATGCCACACCTGTGAGGTGGGATGGATTATCTCAGCAAAGGAGAAGTGCTCACTAACACAGATTTAGACAGATTTGTGAACAATATTTGAGAGTAATGGGTCTTTTGTGCATGTAGAAAACGTTTCAGATCTTAGAGATCAGCTCATGCAAAATGGGAGCAAAACCGAAAGTGCTGCGTTTTTTATTTTTGTTCAGTGTATATAAGAAAAAGTGCAGCATAAGGGCTCTCCAATAGCAACCAATAGGTTTCCCTTTACCAGAGAGCAACTATTTGGTTGGTTGCTATGGAAAAAGATGACTGTTTATATGAATGAGGCCTAGATTGTTCTCTTCAATCAACTTTATTTATAACATCCTTAAGAACACCAAAGATTTCCTTAAATTTGACCTGTGGTTTCAGGGAGTCATTGCGGTATCTCGGAGCTAGCAGATGCCAAATTTGACAAGATTGTCCTAAAGCAAGGAAAATCAGCATGTTGTAGTTAAAAAATGAGTGAGGTTTATTAAAACCCCACCCATAAGTGGGTGTTCCTGGCCTGGCCATGGTTGGGCTTAAATGTCTCACATTTACCAACAAAAATGTAGGCAAGTAGACTCGTATATGAAAATAGCGGTCTGACCATGTCACATTGTCTCCCATAACCACCAATAAAAGTCCAGTTTTAATTTTTCTAGTATGGTATTGCAAAAAAAAAAAGAAAGGTTATAGCAGCCAATTAGATCATTCCTTTAAATTTCTAATATGCGCTAGTAAAAGGAAAACTGGAATATTATTGGTTGTCACAGGTAGAACATTTATTTTGGCAGTCTTTGATGTACAGAATCCAAGATGGCAGCATTCAAGATAATTGCCATGTTCGTAATATGACCTAACAGGTTTTCCCCTTTCCCCACAGCTAGTGGATCAGCATCTGCCAGAAGTCACACTTTATAAGGTATTTCTTTAATTTTGCAATTCTCTGAACAGCTAGTGTCGCCACCTTTCCCAACAAAAAATAATTAATAATGCCCCCCATTAGTGTCCCAAGTAATATTAATGCCTCCATTAGTTCCCCCAGAATTAATAATGCCTCCATTAGTGCCCCCTAGAATTGATAATGCCCCCATTAGTGCCCCCAGTAACAGTAATACCTCCATTAGTGCCCCCCAGAATTAATAATGTCCCCATTAGTGCCTCCCAATGGAAGCGCTCATTAGTAACAGTCCTTATAAGAAAATACTGGCAATTATTATTGCTGGTAGAAAAATTACAGTCTTGGATGGTGAGATACCGGCCGGGTGGCAACCCTATGTACAGGAAAATTTACTTCGAATCCCACAAAAAGCACAGAAATAAATGTAGTGGTTTAGAGTTACATTTCCCCTTCGTGTGTCAGTGTTAGCCGGGTACTGGGGTGGGCTCCCCAGGATACAGCGAAGTCACGAACGAGGAAAGCAACTTTGACACCAGCTTTTGCAAAAACTGAATTTTACTAACACGTAATAATAAACACAACCACAAAAGCTGAGAACATAAAATAGATTTACATACACCCAGCCTGAAGGCTGAGACCCCTGTGTTTCACAGCACAGCCCCCTCTGATGGATGCCGGCAGAAGTTTTGCGGTAATTTGCCTACTGGCGGGCACAACTAAAACTGCCGTATCTATTATTACCCTAAAACACAAACAATTGGCTTGGCGCTTAGTACGGGCTGGCCTGCGGTGCAACACAACAGTTCACAATCTTACAGTGCTCTATATTATTCCCCCTACCATAACTAATCTGGTAGCACGTGCCTGATTATTACTTCTGAGCAAAACTCTGAACTGGATGAAGTTCGTGGGGTGTTTATCAGCTCCCAAATGTGCAATGGCCCTTTTAGTAATGAGAGTCCTTGTGGTACCAGTAGCAACTCTTTAGACTTGACACAAAGCAGAGACCCTAACTATCTAACTACAGGCCTGGTCTAAATCTCTAGGTGCCAATACTGCAGTAAGTTGTGTGCACGATCTTACCGACCCGGTTCTGCTCTTTGTCCACTGATGACCCTAAACCAAACAACCAGTCTCTCCAGCAAACATGAGTTTCCACAGAGTATGCTGCTTTGTTTCTTAGCTCTTGTCAGCCTTCCTGGAGACAATCCTCATTTCCCTGGACAGGATCTGTGTCTTGGCCAATAATCAGCTTCACTAGAGCTGTAGCTGTGGTCACTGAGGGGGTCTTCTCACGCCTGGATCCATCAGTTTGTCTGCTCACACACAGTTCCTCAGCTCTCAGCTCAATTCTAAGATGGCTGCTCCTTCTACATGCTCTGGAAAACCACACCTCTTATGAATATGGAAACCACACCAGCATTGGGCCTCGTGGACCTACGTAGAGTGATAGGCTCTGAAGCAATAGGGACGTCAGGCACATTTAATGGGAGAGGAGCTGCTGACTGCTCATCACTTTCCATGGGTGGCAAACTTGCCAAGGCTGGTGCCTCGGTAGGTACCATGGCAGGGGCACCCACCATTACTTCTCCTCCTCTAAGGGAATTTCCTCTGTATTGTGAGCAGGAGGAGGCATATCCTCTGCATACACTGGTTCATCAAAATTACAATGCCTCAACATGTTACGGTGCTATGGTGCAAGTTTCATGAGGGCCCCCCAGTCCCTATTGGTTCTACCTCATAAACCAGGATGACAGGGTCTACCCTCCTTTTCACAGTGTATGGGACCGCCTCCCACTGCCCATCCAACTTCCCAGACGGCCGTTTGGCTTTGACCATCACTCGATTACCCGGGGCATACCCATCCCTCTGCACTGGTCTTGGGTAGGGTGTACCACTTGTCCCAGGTGCTCCCCCACAACCTTGTGGATCGCTCTCAGCCGGCGGCTGCGCTCTTGCACCCACGCGGTGGTACTTCTCTGTTGTGGCTCCATCGGATCGGGCATGTAGAGATCCTCAATCTCTCTTCTGGCTCTCCCAATCATGAGCATATGTGGGGAGTATCTAGTGGTACTGTGTACCCTGTTGTTATAGACCAACATCAGTTCAGGTAGGTACTCGGGCCACCAAGACTTTTAGCTGTCCTCCAGAGTCCGCAGCATCTGGAGCAAGGTGCGGTTAAATCATTCGCACACCCTGTTTCCCTGGGGGTGATACGGGGTGGTGTGGGAACATTTGATCACATACAGCTGGTACAGCCCATTCATGAGAGTACCCTGAAAACATGCCCCCTGGTCCGAACGTATCCTCCGTGGACACCCAAACACCTGTATAAAGTGTTTGCAGACCATTTCAGTGGCCAACTCTGCCATCTGGTCTCTGGTGGGCAAAGCCACAGCATACTTTGTGAAATGGTCTATCATGACTAAACAGTATGAGTGTCCCGAGTTAGAGTACCCAATCTGTACGTAATCGATCATAAGGAGCTCTAGGGGAGCTGAGGTCCCTATGGCCTGGACAGGAGCTCGCTGTTTAGTACTCTTACTCAGCCCACAGGGCCGAAACTTGAGACATGTCTCGGCCACCATGCCTGCCAAATCTGGACAGTAAACCAGCCATTGGAGCCACTTAAACGTCTTATCGCTCCTATCATGGGCTTCCCAGGCAGCTCCCGGTCCCAATGACATGGGGATGACAATCTGTCGCAGGTACTGCAACTCTGATTGCAAGTAAATGATCCGACACAGGAGCCCCTAGGTAACAGTCAGCTTATCCCACTGCCTCAACAACTTTTGGCCCTCTGTACTCACACAGGCCCGCTCTTCACCTTCCACAAATCTGGACAGCTGTTATGGACTCTCTCCTAATCAGCCAACATCTTTCTCAACACCAGGGACATACCGGACACCACCCCACTTGAATGTGCCATGTCGGCGAACATGGGTCCTCTAGCTCTTCATTGGCACTCTGAGTCGACAACCCTACAGGGACTCGGTAGAGTGCATCGGCGTTGCCGTTCACCCTACCTGACCGGAACTTGATGCAGTAATGGTACTTAGAAAGGCGAGCCAACCACCTCTGCTCAAGCGCGCCGAGCTTGACATTCTCTAGATGTGCTAACGGGTTGTTGTCCATTATCACGGTCAGCTCTGCACCTGTCAGGTACTCCGCAAACCTTTTGGTGCCTGATCAGTGCCTCTTTCACTGATTTAAAGGGCTCTTGTTGCTGGGGTCCCCATTCAATGGGATAATTCTTCGGGCCCCCCACAGTGCCTCTTAATAAATTGTTTAACGGGCCCACCAAATGACAGAATTTGGGTATAAGCCTCCTGTAGTAGCCAGCAAGTCACACGAACGCCCGCACCTCTCGTAGTGTACTTGGCTGGGGCTACTTCTGGACGGCCTCCACCTTGCTGGGGGCCGGCTTTACCCGCTCATGGGTGACCAAATGTCCCAAATACTTTATCTGCTGTTAAAACAGTTGGCACTTATTGGTCTTGAGCCCATGGTCTCGCAGCCATCTTAGGACCTGTTGCAGCTTTTGGAGGTGATCCTTAAAAGAGGCCCCAAACATTACTATATCGTCCAGGTATATTATTATCGACTCAAAGTTGAGATCTCCCTGACAGTGCTCCATCAACCACTGGAATGTTTCAGGGGCATTGGAAATGCCGAATGGCATCCGGTTAAACTCGTAGTCCCATAGGTAGAAGGAAGGCCGCCTTCGCTTTGTCCTTCTTGGCCACTGGTACCTGACAATACCCACTGGCCAGGTCAAGAGTCGAGAAGGGGTGGACAATTACTCCTCAATTTGCGGAAAGGGGTAGGCATCTGGATGGTCTGGGCATTCAGCTTTCGATTATCCACGCAGAACCGGAGACTCCCATCTTTCTTCCGGACCAAGAATACTGGAGCAGCCCAAGTACTTTGACTCTCCTGGATCACCTAGTTTTCCAACATGCTAGCCACCATGTCCTTCACCTCCTGGTACATTTTAGGCGGGATTTGTCGGTAATGTTCACTGATTAGCATTGCATCGCCGGTGGAGATTACGTGCTCGATGGCAGAGGCACACCCAAAGTCCTTATAATGTCTTGAACTCCTCCTGAAATTCCCAAAGGGTGTCTTCCAGCAACTTCTGTTGTCCTGGAGTCAGGATCTTGCAGTTCACCCCCATCCGGGCCATGATCACTCGACCGTTCCACTCAGCTGTTGAGGTCTCCCTTTGATGGACCTCTACAGCATAGGTCCAGGCTGATCTCCTATCTGGCTGTAGCGTAAAGCCCCTTCGTCGAAGGATGTCCCCTTCGGTGTCTCTCTCGGATTCGGGCCTTACCATCACTGTCCGTCTGACGACACCCTCTAGAGCCCCAAATGCAACCTGGCGGCATAACTAAAACTGCCTCCCCGTACCTATTATTATACTAAAACTATCACAAACAATTGGTTGTGTGCTTACTACGGGCTGGCCTGCGGTGCAACACAACAGTTCACAATCTTACCGTGCTCTATATTATCCGCCCCCCCCCCCCCTTATAACTAGTCCGGTAGCAGGTGCCTGATTATTACTCTTGATTAAAACGCTGAACTGGATGAAATTTGTCAGTGTGCAAATGTGCAATGTCCCTTTTAGTAATGGAGTCCTTGTAGTATCAGTAGCAACTCTTTAGACCTGACACAAAGCAGAGACCCTAACTATCTAAACACAAGCTTGGTCTAAGTCTCTAGGCACCAATACTGCAATAAGATGCGTGCACGATATTACCGACCCGGGTCTGCTCTTTGTCCACTGATGACTCTGAACCAAACAACCAGTCTCTCCAGCAAACATGAGGTCCCACAGAGCATGCTGCTTTTTTCCTTAGCTCTTGTCAGCCTTCCTGTAGACAATACCCCTTTCCCTGGAAAGGATCTGTGTCTTGGCCAACGATCAGCTTCACTCAGCTGTAGCTGTGGTCACTGAGGGGGTCTCCTCACACACTTTTCCTCAGCTCTCAGCTCGATTCTAAGATGGCTGCTCTTTCTACATGCTCTGAGAAAACCACTCCTCTTATGAATATGGAAATATATATGCAGTCAGTAACTGTGCCTAGGAAGCAGCCTCTTGTGGCCAAACAGCAGAATGTCAGTCCAGAACATTTAATTTAACCCACACACAAACAGTGTTCAAACAATAGGAGCTGTTTCTAAATCTCACACTAGTCTTCACTATAGTTATGGCATTCTATTCCTGCACAAAAAAGCTTAAAAATGAACATGACAGTGAAAGTTATGATCACAAGGTAATTGGGTAAGGACACAGAGGACAATCGATTTCGAATGTAAGTATTCCTTCATAAAATGTGATTATTATGGACGGAAAATATTAGCGGCATCAATCTTTGGGGGAATGGATACTGGAAGAGAGGTTTAAGAGAATTTTAATAAGAAATAATCAGGGACTAAAGAAAAGATTTTGTCAAGGAGCCTTCTGGACACAGTACAAAGGTTATATTTACTTGACCTCTTCAATGTGATTCTGGTGAAGACCCCAAACTCATTAGTGTCTCTTTAACCCACTTGGAGTCACCAGCATTGTATGGTAATGAGTTGTCTCACACGGCACATACAGTATGTGTTTCTTCTCATTAGTGATGACTGCAGGAATGCTCAATTCTTCACCTCCGTGACACACAACAACATTTACCGACTGGCTGACACCTACAGACAAGACCCAAACTTGCAATTAATAGTGATAATGGCGGTAAAACACTTATCAAAGTGTGGAGAGTGACCATGTGCAGCCTCGCTATCAACGAACATGTTTTCTCTAATGTTCATCAACAAATCCTAATCATTGGCTCTTCTGCTGTTAATAAAGTATAATGACTGATACAAAAAAGAGAAAAGAGAATTAGATCGCACAATTAGGTCCCACTCTAAGAGGCAACCTTGACGCGGTGAATGGGCTTATGCCTTTTGGATCAAAATGTACACTAATGCCTCTTATATAGGATGCAGTATAGGGGGCCATACACTAAATATTGCACTGAGAAGCAAATTTAATTGTGCTGAGAAGCAGTTATAGATCAAAGCAAAGCTTGTGGATGTGCAATCTCATTCTCTTTTCTCTTTTTTGTATAAAGTATAATGATTGACTGTATGGAAGCAAAGTCAGAGATTGAGTTATCACATCAATAGAAAAATAACTGCAATAATACTGCCCATAAATACAAGAATATAACTACTATAATACTGCTATGTACAAGAATATATCTACTATAATACTGCTCCTATGTACAGGAATATAACTACTATAATACTGCCTCCTATGTACAAGAATATAACTACTATGATTAATGCTCCTATGTACAAGAATATAACTACTATAATACTGCTTCCTATGTACAAGAATATAACTACTATAATACTGCTTGCTATGTACAAGAATATAACTACTATAATACTGCTAATATGTACAAGAATATAACTACTATAATACTGCTCCTATGTACAAGAATATAACTACTATTGAAGACAGTGCTAGGGCGTCATTGCTGACACCTGTCACTGACGAGGAGATACGCCAAATTCTGAAATCCATGCCCCTAGGCAAAAGTCCAGGCCCAGACGGCCTTCCTGTCGGATACTTTAAAAAATTCCTAGACACCCTCTTGCCACACTTGACTAAATGGTGCAATGAGCTAATAACAGGATCTAAACTGCATAAACAGTCACTTGAAGCTATAGTCACAATTCTGCCTAAGCCAGGGAAGGACCCCGCTCTATGTGGCAGCTACCGGCCTATCTCACTCCTTAATGTGGATGTGAAAATATGGGCGAAGCTACTAGCGACTCGCATAGGCGTGTATCTACCCAAACTTATACATCCAGACCAAGCAGGGTTTGTCCGTGGTAGAGAGGGAAACCATAACTCCTGCCGAATAGTTACAGCGATGCAGTGGGCTTTCAAAAACCGTTCACCACTTGTTATGCTAAGTGTAGACGCGGAGAAGGCCTTTGACAGGGTTAATTGGAGCTTCATGATCAGAGTTCTGCAGAAATTCGGCATTCCACAACAGCTTCAAGAGGCAATCATGACACTATATAGCTCCCCCAGTGCCAGAATTAGAGTCAATGGCACATTGTCACCATCGTTCCTGATCACCAATGGCACCCGGCAGGGATGCCCTTTATCTCCCACCCTATATGTTATGGTGATGGAGACTCTTTTGCAGGCCATTAGAATGGACCCGGATATTAGAGGGGTGCGTGCTAAAACTGACTCTATTGAATATATTAATGCCGCATATGCTGATGACCTCTTAATCATGATCTCCAACCCGGTCGAGGCCTTCCCGCGTCTTCTTACACTATTTGAACAATATGGCTCAGTCTCCAACTATAAAGTTAATTATACTAAATCAGAGGCGATGAATGTCTCGGCATCACAGAAGTCAATAGCTTTCTTAAAATCGGTGACTCCTTTTGTTTGGCAAACATCACACATCTCTTACCTAGGGGTGAACATACCTGCTAAATTATCGGACTTATACCAACTAAACTATGCCTCTCTGCTCACCGATTTACAGAAACACCTGAATGAATTACGTATCCCATATGTATCGTGGATGGGCAGGAAAAATCTGCTGAAGGCCTTTGTGATGCCGAGAATTCTGTACATCATGCAGATGCTCCCCCTCTTCCTCCCATCCTCCTTCTTTACCCAACTACGGAAACTCTTTAGAACATTCCTTTGGGGTGGTAAGGGAGCTAGGATTCCTTACGACAGACTGATCCTACCAAAGAATTTGGGAGGATTTGCACTACCTGATGCTCAGCTTTATTACAGAGCTATTCACCTCAAGCGCTGGCTACAGATCCATGTTCCCTCTTTTCACACATTAGGAACTGAGTTGGAGCTGCTTCAATTAGACCCCACACAGAAGGCCGCACTATGGGGCCTCACATCCTCTACCCTTCACACACATGCTCTACTCAGAGGTACAAGCCTAGTAATAAAACAGCTCGTTAAGGAGCACAACTTGCTAAACAACCCTTCTCTTTTCATGCCAGCAGACCTCGCTCCGCATGCGGTAAGATCAAATGTGTCACATTTAGCGCCGGTCTGGCTCAAATTACGTAAATACACCACTGGTGACTTCTTGAAGGCAGCATCTAGCTCCTTACCTGATCAGCACCCACTGAATGACATCCTGATGTCCTCTAATTTCTTAGAAACAGTAGAGTTACACTCGATTAGCAAGGTGCTGCTCGATAAAAAGGCACTCAATTCAGAAATAACCTGGTTTGAAAGATTCTTCTTACACTCATCCCCCCCTCGTGGGCTAATATCCCTGCTTTACACAGCCCTGAACAAACCGCAGAATAGTGAACTACCGCAGCATCTGAAGACATGGGAGGCTGACCTTCATACCACCTTCTCGGACACAGAGATACGTCGTATATACTCGGGCTCCCATGGCTTCTCACGTTGGGTCAGAGTTCAGGAGCATTCTTATAAAGTAATGACCCAGTGGTATCAAACACCGAAGCAGCTTTATATAAAAGGACTTAGCACCTCGGACAAATGCTGGAGGTGCGGCAAAGAGTCAGGGACACTGTTACACATCTTTTGGTCTTGTCCAGGTGTAAAACAATTCTGGACTGACATCTCAGAGGCCATTCATAAAGTCACAAAAGTAAAAATTGTCCTGACCCCCGGACTGGTTCTCCTGTGGCTTCCCACTCCCGAATTCACACCTTCCAAAAGGGATCTGGTAACACAACTGATTCAGGCCGCCAGACTCCTAATACCCCTCAAATGGCTTTGCAGAGACCCACCTTTGTACTCTCAATGGGTTATGAAAGTGGATCACATTAGTAGGATGGAAGAGCTAGCTAGCTGGGAAGTCAGGAAGCATGCCCAATACATTAAGATCTGGAGTCCTTGGAAAACCTTCCGAACCTCAGAAGCCGTGCATTAAATATAGTCTGACACCTATGCGAGGCCTCACACCGTTGCCTCCCTAGATGGTACTTCAAATGGGATGTAACCAACACACACAGATCTTCGTTTTATTCTGTATTTATGATAATGGTGATGACGACCAGTTCCCTTTCCTAATGTTCCCCCATATTACATTCTTAGATTCTGTTCACTTCATTTTTGTGACATGTCGATGCTATATTATGTATTCATCTCTGCCCGCGACTCCTCTGCTGTGGCTGTCGAGGCAGTGTTGTACTTTTATATACTCATGTCTTCAATAAAAAGAAAATTGACAAAGAATATAACTACTATAATACTGCTCCTATGTACAAGAATATAACTACTATAATACTGCTCCTATGTACAAGAATATAACTACTATAATAATGCTCCTAGGAACAAGAATAAAACTACTATAATACCGCTCCTATGTATAAGAATATAACTACTATAATACTGCTCCTATGTACAAGAATATAACTACTATAATACTGCTACTATGTACAAGAATATAACTACTATAATGCTGCCTCCTATGTACAAGAATATAACTACCATAATACTACTCCTATGTACAAGAATATAACTACTATGATAATGCCTCCTATGTACAAGAATATAACTACTATAATACTGCCTCCTATGTACAAGAATATAACTACTGTAATACTGCTCCTATGTACAAGAATATAGCTACTATAATGTTTCTTGCCTGTCTATTGCCTTACCTGGGTCTTGGCTCGCTGCCCCACTACCATGGGCTTTGGGTTCTGATCCAGGCTGCTGTCTACTAGCGCAGATTCAGGTTCAGATTTGTTGCAAGGTTCACATTGACAATTTTGCTGGGGTTACATGTTTGCCTTTATGTTGGTAATGTTACTGATCACTCCCCTCCCCCCACACCCCATCTTAGATCCCCTAGTGGTCCCACAGGAGCCCCCCCTGATAGATCCTGGCTGGCAGCCGCTATGAGAAAGGATCTCAATCGCATCAGATGCTGGGTGGGACCACGTGCTCCCCGTGAATGGGGAGATATGCTTTGTTATTTATCTACTGCTTACATTTCACTTGTTATGTCATTTGATTTTCTTTTACATCCCCCTCTTACCCCTCCCCCCTCCCTCTCTACTCCATCTACTGCTCTCCAGATCTGCTGGTCCTATGTTGCGGGCCAAGTGGCCTTACTCGCTTTTGCCATGGCTTCTATTGTAATTGCCTCGTTGAATGCCAGGGGTCTGAATGAGCCATGCAAGAGGTCTCATGTGCTCTCACTGTTACAGAAAGATGATGTTTCAATTGCATTTCTCCAAGAAACTAATTTTAAGACGGGAAAACTCACAAAACTGTCCCCTAACTTATTTCCACAATGGTATCACAGCTCATATGCCTCGGCTAGCAGAGGTGTCAGCGTGGCCATTCACAAGCGTCTGCCCTTTAAACACTCTGCAGTGCTCACGGACACGGAGGGCCGCTTCCTGTTCGTGAAGGGACACATCGCTGACACACCCAGGGGCGGACTAAGAACCCTCAGGGCCCCCGGGCAAAATAAATCAAGGGCCCCCTTCCAGGCCCCACCCATGTCCCACCTCCATGCACGCCCATGTTTTGGCTACAGTCACGCCCATATACGCACGCAGTGGCGTACACACAATGCACGGGGCCCCGGTGCGAAACTAATCCATGCCCCCCCCCTGGTCTCGGGAGGGGCACTTCCCCGGGCAATAGGAGATTATGGGGCCGCTGTGTCACCCACCCACACACAGCCCCACCCATAAATCGCGCCCGTGCCTCTTACATACAGTGACGTCTCCTTCGATGTAGGTGTTCTCTGTCCTCGTCTTCTCCTTTCAGACCAGACAGCCATTTTTACGCCGTTTTTAATCTCTGCAGTTTGACACAAAAAAAAATCTTAGTTTACTACTTTTCCATCATCCTACCATCTTCTGGACAAAACATCCTACTACCCCCAATTCCCGCCACTCCACCAGCTCATCCACCCCACCCCCTCCCTGGTCATCGCAGGGCCGGGGCCCCTTAAGACAGTATGCAGCCTGTTGCTGAGGGTTTTGCGTTGTGAACGGACACTGTTACTGGCTCCTCCGCTCCTGTCAGTTCAGTTCAGGCGAGCATGTTTCCTCCTGCGGCAGGTCTCGCGAGAACATACCCCTTCTTTGTGGCCTCAGTAGATGCCCCTATAGTGGCCACCAATAATGTGCCGGCAAAAAGTGCCACCTAATAATGTGCTTCTAAGTGCCCCCAATACTGTGCCAGTAATAGGTGCCCCCAAAAAATGTGCTAGTAAAATGTGCCCCCATAGATGCCCCTCAATCATATGCCAGTAAGAAGTGCCCCATAGTGCAACCTAATGTGTCAGTAAAAAGTGCCTCCTCAATGTCCCATTTCTCCCCCTTAATCCATGTCACATTTCTCCCCCTCCATGTCACATCACCCCCTTTGTGTCACATTTCTTCCCCCCCTCCATGGCAGCACATCTACCCCCCCATGGCACATTTCTCCCCCTCCATGGCAGCACATCTACCCCCCCATGTCACATTTCTCCCCCTCCATGGCAGCACATCTACCCCCCCATGGCACAATGACATCTCCCCCCAATGGCGGCACAATGACATCTCCTCCCAAAGGCAACAACCCCCCGCATGGCACAATGACTTTTTCCCCTCTATGGCTGCACATCTTCCCCTCCCCCATGGCACATTTCTCCCCCTCCATGGCAACACATCTACCCCCAACCCCCACGGCACAATGACATTTCTCCCCTCCATGACAGCACATCTACCCCCATGGCACAATGACATCTCCCCCAATGGGGGCTATGATATCTCCCCCAATGGCAGCACATCTCCCCCATGGCACAATAGCACCAGTGGCGGATTAACATAGGGCGTTCGGGTCGGCAGCCCGGGCCCGGCATCACTGGGGGCCCAATGCCGACCCGAGCACCCACATACTGCGGCGGGGCACAGGAGCGCATAGTTCCCTGCCCCGCTGCCGATCAGCACCATAGGCTTCAGGCCTAGTAGGCCTGAGGCCTATGTGGTAGTATATTCCCGGTGCAGGCGTGCGTGATGACATCATCACGTGCCTGCGCCTGGGACAATGAGGATTGCGCGCCTGCGGCCTGCCTCACCATCCCTGAACCCAGGTAAGTATTAGCTTTTAGTTGTTGTTTTTTCTGTGTGTGCCTTTGGGGGCCAGAGGAGGACATGAGGGCAGTGTGGGGCGCAGTATAGGTGCAGATTATTACATGGGGGCAAATAATTTCATTGGGAGCAGATTATTACATGGGGCAAATTACTTCATAGGGGTGCAGTGTGGGGGCAAATTACTTCATGGGGGGCAGTGTGGGGGCAAATTACTTTATGGGGGCAGTGTGACGACAAATTACTTCATGGGGGCAGTGTGGGGAAAATTACTTCATGGGGGCAGTGTGGGGGCAAATATTTTCATGGGAGGGCAGTGTGGAGGCGAATTACTTTATGGGAGCAGTGTGGAGGAAATTACTATATGGGGCAGTGTGGAGGAAATTACTATATGGAGCAGTATAGGGAAATTACTATATGGGGGCAGTGTGGGGAAATTATTATATGGGGCAGTGTGGGGAAATTATTATATGGGGCAGTGTGGGGAAATAACTATATGGGGCAGTGTGGGGAAAATTATTATATGGGGCAGTGTAGGGAAATTATTATATGGGGGCAGTGTAGGGAAATTATTATGTGGGGGCAGTGTGGGAAATTATTATATGGGGGCAGTGTGTGGGAAATTATTATGTGGGAGCAGTGTGGGGAAATTAGGGGCATTGCTATTAGGGGACATTATTTTTGGGGACACTATACAGGCATTATTACCTGGAGCACAATATAGGGTGTTGTTGTTATTACTGGGGGCACTCTAGGGGACATTATAACTGCTGTAGACACTATAGGGACCTTTGGGATAATTTATAAAGCTGGTGTAAAGTAGACCTGGCTTAGTAGCCCACAGCAACAGATTCCACCTTTCATTTTCGCAGCTCCTTTGGAAAATGAAAGGTGGAATCTGATTGGTTGCTATGGGCAACTAAGCCAGTTCTACTTTACACCAGTTTGATAAATGACCCCAATTATGAGAAATCTAATGTGTCTGTGTAACAAACTCTGTAGAGACGAGATGTGGCGGAAAGAATTTGTCATGCCGTACTAAGTCAAACGGAGGAGAAGAGGAAAGAGAAGGTCTACATGACAGGAGATGTCCCTGGATGTAAGAGGTATGTGGTGCTGTATTCTCCTATATGTAGAGGTGGCTCACTACTGTGACCTGCCTCTCATCTTCTCCTCCAAGTTTTTTTATCATAATCATATGTATTTTAAATTTGGCAACTAAAATTTTAATTTGTCACCTGCAGTCCTATGTAACAGCCCAGATAATAGTCATAACTTTCTTTGTGCAGATAATGTAGTAGATGTTCCATGCAGTCCTATGTAACACCCACATAACACAATAGTTCACTGTGTTATGTGGGGTGTTACATAGGACTGCAGGTAACATCTATGACATCTGTACTCAGAGAGTTATGAGATGGTGAGGGTATGATTCCTGGCACCCCCGCCAATCCGTTGTTTGAGGAGACCGCGATGTTCCAGTGAGCGCCGCAGCCTCTTTGCTACTTAACAAGCACAGCGATGTCCATTTGATAGCAGTGTGCTTGGTATTTCAGATCATCCCCAATCACTTAGATGGGACTGAGCTACACCTAGACCATGTGAACGATGAATGTGATGTCATATGGCCTAGAAAGAGACTGTGACGCTCACGAAGCACCACAGCCTCTTCATACAGAAAAAAATTAAACTAAAATGGATGGAGGGACCCGAGTTGGGTAGACAGCCCCGGGCCTATCATGCACTTAATCCGCCCCTGAATAGCACAATGACTTTTCTCCCCCTCTATGGCAGCACATCCTCCCCCCTCATGGCACATTTCTCCCCCTCTATTGCAGCTTAACTTCCCCTCCCCCATGGCACATTTCTCCCCCTCCATGGCAGCACATCTACCCCCCCATGGCACAATGACATCTCCCCCCAATGGCAGCACAATTATATCTCCCCCCAATGGCAGCACATTTCTCCCCCCCCCCCCCCATGGCACAATGACTTTTCTCCCCCTCCATGGCAGCACATCTTCTCTCCCTCATGGCACATTTCTCCCCTCTATGGCTGGCAGCACATCTTCCCCCTCCTTCCCCCATGGCACATTTCTCCGCCTTCATGGCAGCACATCTCCCCCCCACCCGCACCATGACATTTCTAGTCCCCCTCCATGGCAGCGCACCCCCCACTCACCATTAAACAGCTCCAGTCTCCCGCCACTTGCCAGCCAATCACCCTGCCCCCCATGTGACTTACCCATGTTGCTGTGCAGAGCTGAACTGCTGCCTGATAAGGGCCGCCTCATGGCCCGGCGCACGCAGGCTGGGCGGGCGCCCGGCGGCGCTGCAGCGCAGGCAGTAATGAAAAAAAAAGGTTCTTTTTTCCGCAGGTGCGTCCAGGCAGCCGCTTGTTCTGCCTAGCACCGGCCCTGCTGGACATCAGATTCGGACGGGACAGGAAATAATTTATTTACTGGACAGCGGCAGGCGGGCCCCCTTCTCGGCCGGGCCCTCGGACCACGTCCGAAGTGCCCGACCGCTCAGTCCGCCCCTGGACACACCTGTCACCCTAGCCAACATATATGCCCATAATAGGGGTCAGATCCCTTGGCTTGTTCAGACCCTAGCACAATTATCTGCCTTTACTGAAGGAATGCTCATATTGGGTGGTGACTTTAATGTAACTCTGGAGCCAGTCCTTGACTCGTCCTCCCAGAGATCCGAATTATCCCATAAGCTTCTACGCCGTCTGAAGGTTGTTGATGTTTGGCGCACTATGCATCCCACTAGCCGTGATTACACCTTTTATTCCAATGCTAAGACCTCTTTTCACAGACTGGACTACATATTCCTGTCCTCGCCCCATGTTCCTCAGATGTTAGATACGATGATAGGTAACATCACGCTGTCTGACCACGCCCCTGTCTTTCTCCGTGTTTCTATGACCGCCCTCCCCAGAAGGGAACGGCTGTGGCGTCTTAATGACACCCTGATCTCTGACCCTGCCAATGTATCTAGAATCTCCCGGGTTATGTCAGAATTCTTTTCCCTCAATGCTGCGGTAGACCCTCCCCCCTTCCCCTCCGTCCTGTGGGAAACCTATAAAGCGGTGGTTAGAGGCGAACTAATAGCCCTGGGCTCCCATGTTAAAAAGGTACACTCCCAAGCAGTAAATGACCTGCTGTCCCGTATAGCACGCCTGGAGCTGACCCATAAGCAATCCCAGGCCCAAGCTGTGGCCGCTGAATTGGTGGAGACCAGGACAGAATTGAAAAATTTGCTTAATGCCAAGTCTGCGAAGTTTATCTTCCGCTCCAAATTTAAAGCCTATGCCCATGGGAACAAAGGGAACAAACTGATGTCTGCCATGGCTAAGCAGCGCCACGCGGATTCCTTTATTCCGGCCATCATAGACGCAAAAGGCAATAAGCACAAATCGACCCATAAATCTCAATAAGCACAAATCTCTATAAGCTCCCCACCTCCAACCGCCCTGGCTCCACTTCCATTGAGCAGGCCACAGATGAGTTCCTCTCCACCCTCCAGCTACCCTCAGTCAGCCCCCTTCAAGCTTCCCAACTGGTAGCCCCCGTGTCAGATGCGGAGATTGCTAAAGTTCTCTCCTCCATACCCTCTGGCAAGAGCCCAGGCCCAGACGGCCTCCCCATATCCTATTACAAAACCTTTAGGGACATTTTGACCCCCCATTTCCGAACACTCTGTAACTTTCTCCTATCCGGTGGTTCCCTGCCCCCTCAGGCACTGGAAGCCCACATAACCATAATCCACAAAGAGAATAAAGACCCTCTCCAATGTGGAAGTTACCGCCCTATCTCCCTGCTAAATGCAGATGTTAAGTGGTGGGCCAAAATATTAGCACAACGGATCCAGCTGATCCTGCCGGATCTTATTGATAGTGAGCAGGTAGGATTTGTGCGTGGCAGACAGGGCTGCGAGAATACGATACGCTTGCTCCACCTTATGGACTGGGCTAGAAGCTCCTCAACGCCTTTGGCCTTGCTGAGCACTGACGCGGAGAAGGCCTTCGACAGGGTCGGTTGGCATTATATGTCGTGGGCCCTGTCGAGGTTTGGTTTCCCAGACCCGTTTATCGCTGCGATCTTTACTCTGTACTCGGCCCCCTCTGCCAGACTCAAGATAAATGGCACCCTCTCACCCTCCTTCGCCATCTCTAATGGAACAAGGCAGGGATGCCCCCTGTCACCATCTCTCTTCGTCATAGTTATGGAGACTTTGCTCTGTAAGATTCGTCAGGACCCGGATATTCAGGGCCTCACCGTCCACTCTCAGACCCACTTGACAGCCGCATTCGCTGACGACTTGCTGATAATGACGTCCAACCCTAAGACATCCTTCCCTAGGCTAATGACCCTTTTTGAGCAATTCGGCTTTGTTTCAAACTTCAAAATCAATTATAGTAAGTCCATGGCCCTCAATGTCACCTGTCCAGACTCGGTGAAAGCCGCCCTTCAGAAATCAACCCCCTTTCAATGGGCTTCAAGAGACATAGTATTTTTGGGAGTACATGTATCTGCTCAGGCAAAGGACCTGTTCACTATTAACTATGTCCCCTTACTCTCATCTGTCAGGAAACACCTACAATCCCTCTAACTCCCGTTTCTCTCCTGGTTTGGACGGAGGAGTTACATCAAGACCTTTATAGCCCCTAAATTTCTGTATCTACTGCAAGTTTTGCCTATATGGCTGCCGCATTCCTTTTTTATCGATGTTCGCCGAGTCTTCTCACTCTTCTTATGGGGAAATAGACCCTCCAGAATTGCATACTCTGTATTGACCAGAGAGAGGAGATTTGGTGGATTTGGTCTGCCCGATATGTGCTCCTATTATGCGGCTTTTCAATTATTTCGTGGTCTGTCTCTTCTCAATGACCGCTATGATGCACCATATGTGCATCTAGAGCGCTCCCTGCTTACTACTAGAGGGAGACGGACCCTCTGGGGTTTATCCCCTATGGAAGGGCATGTTAGTAGAATGGGCGAGACAATATTAGACCAAGACACTCACATTCCCAAACCCTCACACCCCACTCTCCTCTCTGCAGTTTTACATACACCTGGAGGTGAAGGTACCTTCAGGAATCTAGCCTCTTCTGGCTGATATTCCCTTGAGTAAGATCCGAACCCCAGATGGAAACCTAGACTAGAGTCTGGTCTTGAATGATCCCAGAGTCAAAAACACCTCCTTTCTCCAGGTCTTCGCCTTACAAAAAGATATTAAACTGCTTAAACTACCGCCCCCCGACTCATCTGCCTCCCCCTCCTGGTTGGAAAAACAGTTATCAGACACCCGTAAGCTCCCTAAACCGCTCTCCACCATATACAAGGAGCTGCTCTCAGTCTCCCCTCCTGAACTACATTTCCTAAACTCTTGGGAAGTGGAACTCTCCATCAGTCTCTCAGACCCAGAAAAGGCATTTATCCTCTCCCACTCCCATGGTTTTAGCCGTTGTATTAAAGTACAAGAGAACTCATATAAACTACTTACAAGATGGTATAAGACCCCGGAATTTCTGCATAGGCTTAACCCCGAAATCCCAAGCACGTGCTGGAGATGCTGAAAAAATGTAGGCTCGCTTTCACAAATTTAGTAATACTGTGAGAAGATCATAGCCTTCTGGTCAAACATAGAAGCTCTGATTAACGTGGTCTGTGCTACGCAGGTCAAATTGGATCCCAAACTGATCCTTCTTTGGTGTCCCAGTGACTCGCTTTCTCCCTCTAGATCTGACCTTCCCACTATGCTTATCACAGAGGCGAGACTGCTTGTTCCGCTGCTCTGGAAAGATGTTGAACCTCCTTCTGTATCGATGTGGAGAGACAAGGTCGATCAGATCTATAGATTTGAGGAACTTGCTCATTGGGAGACTTTCATGCGTCCTCGCTTTCTCAAGATCTGGTCACCATGGAAAAACTATAGAAACTTTAACTAAAAGAGTAGAAAGGTCCGCACCCCCCCCCCCCCCCCAACCTACCCTCCCCGTTTTCTCCTGCTTTTCTTGTTATGTTTCATTAATGGTTTCAATCCAGACACCATATGTTGTATTACTATTATTAGACGCCCGTGATGAGAACATAGTCCTACCACTTTACAAATCACTGGTCAGACCACACATGGAGTACTGTGTACAGTTCTGGGCTCCTGTGAACAAGGCAGACACAGCAGAGCTGGAGAGGGTTCAGTGGAGGGCAACTAAAGTAATAACTGGAATGGGTGGACTACCGGTCCAAGAGAGATTATAAAAATTAGGGTTAATCAGTTTATAAAAAGATCTAATATCTATGTATAAATATATCAGGGGTCAGTACAGAGATCTCTCCCATCGTCTATTTATTCCCAGGACTGTGACTGTGACGAGGGGACATCCTCTGCGTCTGGAGGAAAGAAGGTTTGTACAAAAACATAGAAAAGGATTCTTCACTGTAAGAGCAGTGAGACTATGGAACTCTCTGCCTGAGGAGGTGGTGATGGTGACCGAGTACAATAAAGGTATTCAAGAGGGGCCTGGATTTATTTCTGGAGTGTAATAATATTACAGGCTACAGCTACTAGAGAGGGGTCGTTGATCCAGGGAGTTATTCTGATTGCCTGATTGGAGTCGGGAAGGAATTTTTTTCCCCTTAAGTGGGGAAAATTGTCTTCTGCCTCACAGGGGTTTGTTGCCTTCCTCTGGATCAACTTGTAGGAAACAGGCCGAACTGGATGGACAAATGTCTTTTTTCGGTCTTATATACTATGTTACTATGTTACTATGCAATAATTTGTCATACCAATGGAATGATTGTTATATTTCTTTATTGCCATGATTGTGTTGGCGTGTAACTGAGAGGTGTTCTTTGCTCTTTTAATAAAAAGAAATTTGGTTAAGAATATAACTACTATAATACTGGCTCCCATGTACAAGAATATAACTACTATAATACTGCTCCTATGTACAAGAATATAACTACTATAATACTGCTTCTATGTACAAGAATATAACTACTATAATACTGCTCCTATGTACAAGAATATAACTACTATAATACTGCTCCTATGTACAGGAATATAACTACTATAATACTGCTCCCATGTACAAGAATATAACTACTATAATACTGCTCCCATGTACAAGAATATAACTACTATAATACTGCTCCTATGTACAAGAATATAACTACTATAATACTGCTCCTATGTACAGGAATATAACTACTATAATACTGCTGCTGTGTACAAGAATATAACTACTATAATACTGCCTCCTATGTACAAGGATATAGCTACTATAATACTGCCTCCTATGTACAAGCATATAACTACTATAATACTGCTCTCTACTGTATGTACAAGAATATAACTACTATAATACTGCTCCTATGTACAAGAATATAACTACTATATTACTGCTCCTATATACGAGAATATACTATATAATACTGCTCCTACGTATAGGAATATATCTACTATAATACTGCTCTTACGCATAGCTGCTGTAATACTGCACCCTTTGTACAAATATATATAGAAATCTCATAGAACATAATTCTCCCAGCCTTCCAGAATGTAAAGTACACAATTTCCTAATTGAAGATTCCAGTTTGCAGCCTTCCTGTCGGGGTTGCTCCATATAATGATGACCCTCAAAGTTTTAATTTCTTGTCTAAATGCTGTAAATTATGTATCTGGGTTATGTTAATGATCTTCTCAAACAAGCAGGAATCACTGCTCCCCACGGGGGGCTGACAAATGTATCCTTTACCGTGACAGCCTTTTTGTTTCAGTCGATAACGTGTGATAATTAACCTCTCGCTTTGTCAGACTGAACATCGTGTGACAAGATAAATATTGTTTGTTCCCTTTTAGTGGAGTCTACAACACCTGATCAAAAATCATATTTGTATATGTTTCACTTGAACTATGTATTAAAATGTAGAACTTTTTACCTAAATAAAAATTTTCCAGTAAACATGTTCAAAAGGTTTTGTGGAAAACATTATCATTATCTATCATCATTTATTTCATATCTATCGATCTATTATCTATCTAACGCTATTTCTTTATCTTTGTTTTCTATCATAATTTGTAGTAGAGGCAAAACACAATTTCCTCCCATATTTGTTGTAACATTTTAACCCTAAAACATACCAGATGTTTTACATCCTGTAAACTCCAGAGCTGCATTCACTATTCTGCTGGTAGAGTCACTGTGTACATACATTACTTATCCTGTACTGATCCTGAGTTACATCCTGTATTATACTCCAGAGCTGCACTCACTATTCTGCTGGTGCAGTCACTGTGTACATACATTACTTATCCTGTACTGATCCTGAGTTACATCCTGTATTATACTCCAGAGCTGCACTCACTATTCTGCTGGTAGAGTCACTGTGTACATACAATACATTACTTATCCTGTACTGATCCTGAGTTACATCCTGTATTATACTCCAGAGCTGCACTCACTATTCTGCTGGTGGAGTCACTGTGTACACACATTACATTACTTATCCTGAGTTACATCCTGTATTATACTCCAGAGCTGCACTCACTATTCTGCTGGTGTGGTCACTGTGTACGTACATTACATTACTTATCCTGTACTGATCCTGAGTTACATCCTGCATTATACTCCAGAGCTGCACTCACTATTCTTCTGGTAGAGTCACTGTGTACATACATTACTTATCCTGTACTGATCCTGAGTTACATCCTGTATTATACTCCAGAGCTGCACTCACTATTCTGCTGGTGGAGTCACTGTGTACACACATTACATTACTTATCCTGAGTTACATCCTGTATTATACTCCAGAGCTGCACTCACTGTTCTGCTGGTGGAGTCACTGTGTACATACATTACATTACTTATCTTGTACTGATCCTGAGTTACATCCTGCATTATACTCCAGAGCTGCACTCACTATTCTGCTGGTGCAGTCACTGTGTACATACATTACATTACTTATCTTGTACTGATCCTGAGTTATATCCTGTATTATACTCCAGAGCTGCACTCACTATTCTGCTGTGGTATTGTGTACATTAGAGGTACTCCGTACCATTCTTCAGTAATTCTGCCAGGAATTCTCTCCTCTCCTAGATGTTCGGTCTTTCCAGTCATCAAAGCTTCTCACATTTGTTCGCTCATCTCTTTCGTTAGAAAGAGAATACAGTTTAATCATTTGCCTGAAGGTAAAGAGATGAAAGACTGGAATCTCATGTCCAATATTTAATTTACCAATTAGTCAGTGTCTCCCTGTGTGACGAGAGGCGTCATCCTCTAATACCGTCTCCTCGTGGAGAGTACGGTCCTCTATACATGGAGAACCCGAGTCCTTTGTGTGGTCTGGAGGACATCGGGCCTCCTCCAAAGTGTCTTACAGTAAAATCCTCGCTGCTGCCCTTAACAACCAGTCACAACCAATCACAGTTAAGCCTCCCTAGCAACCAATCACAGCTCAGCTTCCATAGTAACTGATCAGAGCTCAGCTTTCATAGTAACTGATCAGAGCTCAGCTTTCATAGTAACCAATCACACCTCAGCTTCCATAGTAACCAATCACAGCTCAGCTTTCATAGTAACCAATCACACCTCAGCTTCCATAGTAACCAATCACAGCTCAGCTTCCATAGTAACCAATCACACCTCAGCTTCCATAGTAACCAATCACAGCTCAGCTTCCATAGTAACCAATCACACCTCAGCTTCCATAGTAACCAATCACAGCTCAGCTTCCATAGTAACCAATCACACCTCAGCTTCCATAGTAACCAATCACAGCTCAGCTTCCATAGTAAACAATCACAGCTCAGCTGCCATAATAACCAATCACAGCTCAGCATCCATAGTAACCAATCACAGCTCAGCTTCCTTAGCAACCAAACACAGCTCAACTTCCTTAGCAACCAATCACAGCTCAGCTTCCTTAGCAACTAATCACAGCACAACTTCTATAGTAACCAATAACACCTCAGCTTCCATAGCAACCAATCACACCTCAGCTTCCATAGTAACCAATCAGATCTCTGTTTTCATTTTACGACAGCAGTATAAGAAGTGAAGGTGGTCCTTTGCATTTCTTCCCTGTTGGATGGGTGATCCTTGTTGTGGGGGGCAGTAGTGCTGCACTTTGGGGCTGAGGTATGCAGGGGCTTATTCGTACAGCACAGTTTTGTGGTCAGTTTCCGGTCCTTCCCGTTGCGGCCATCAGTGGTCTGCATGTTTTGGTGTGGATGTGGTGTAACACAGGGTCCGTGGCTGATGCCAAAATCAAAAAATCCTCCAGGAGAGGATGATCAGAGGAAATTGATGAGAAAATGGTCCCAGAGAGGGCACGTCACCAGAACGGCATGTCGCCATGTGCCGAAATCACCTCACCTGTGTCAGCAGTGTAAGAGTTAAAGGAGGCGACAGACAGAAGCTTGCGGCTCCTGAATATGATGGTGGACGGATATGTGGACCCGTTATAATACATCATGTCCGGTGAAGCGCGGCTCCAACTCACCAATGCGCATAGCAACCAATCAGATTAATCCTTTCATTTTCCAAATAGTACGTGGCTTGTGTGAAAATGTGCAAAACAACTGGAAGGTGGCCTGAAGCAGGATGTGCTCAACCCAAGATGCAGCTGTGCATATATATACAGGGGAGCAGATCCTGCACTTGTGGCCCATTGCTAATGGCGATCCCCAGCAAAAATGCATATGGTGGCGGATGCCCGCAGCGGACCACAAGTACCACAATAGACATCCTACACAAGATGGCAACTGTGTGGATGTGATAAATAATATAACAATATAGCAATAACAGATGACAAGACAGGTGCACACTGCAGTCTTACTAAGCCCTCAAACTGATGATAAAATTGAGAGATTGGTCAACATGTCCTACAGTGGAGGACATGTCTGAGCCCGAGCACCACGCCAAGGTTTCTCAAGTAGCTCAGGACCTAACACTCACTTACCTGTGCCATATGGGCAATACCAGGGGCCAGTGGGCAAAATTACAGGAATGTATGGGCCGACTCACAGCAAACTCCCCAGTTACCTCCAGCATGTAGCCATGCCTGCAATGGGAGGAGAGAGAAGGCAGTGAGCCCCACCCAAGACTGGCTGATATGGCCCAGGCCTCACAGCAGGACATGTTGACCAATCTCTCAATTTTAACATCAGTTCGAGGGCTTAGTAAGACCGCAGTGTGCACCTGTCTTGTCATTTGTTATTGCCCTATTGTGTGAAAATGTGAACACTGGTACATGGAATCCGCCCAGCAATTCTATGCGCACCTACCTGATGACGAGCTTGGTTCCGGTCACAAAAATGTGACGACTGTATGTTACCTGCACTATTCACAGAAGGTACAGGGTGCGGAGCGCTGAAGCCCTCACAGGGGGCGAACCTTCATCTGCGCCATCACCTGAAACTAATGCTCTGACACCGACTGAACTGATATAGAAAATGAAAGCCATGTCTGCCATAGAGAAGGTCCCGACTGATTGAATTGGTGTGCAGCTCGGACTCTCTTTTCTTAGATAGATAGATAGATAGATAGATAGATAGATAGATAGATAGATATTGATCGATAAGATCCTTCTTAGTCTACAAGGTACAAAACTCACATTGGAAGGGACCAAGTCCTTCTGAGAACCCAAAGTTGTAGTAAATCTGAGCCTGCAGGGTAGACATGAGCAGTGGACGTCTCCTTCTGATGTATGATGACAAACCACCGGCCATACAAGGAGATCAGATGGAGCGTGGACTCGGAATGTGCATGTGTTTCTTCTAGTGACCCAGCTCTGACACCCTCGGGGTGATGTATCCTCCACATCTGCTCCCAAGAAGGACAGCAGAACATGCTAACCCCTCTGGCCAGAGAGTGGAGAAGAATATAAAGTCACTTAGATTTAGTATAATAGCCATTGCCTTCTGAAGACTCAGCACCCGCCACTTTATGGGATTTCACATAAAACGGTGAGGGAGAAGCTGATTTTTAGTGTTAAAGTGGAACGAACCTTATCAAGATGAGCCCTGGAGGGGGGAGGGGACACATCGCACATACATTATTGCTTCCCCGCTCAATTATTTCAATGTATTTGCTTATATTGCGCCCACATATTCCGCGACCCTCTACATACAATGTCAGCACTCACTGTCCCCAGTGGGGCTCACAGTCCAGATTCCCTATCAGTATCATAGCATTTGCCTGTAGTGCCACTAGGGGGAGCTCACTGCATACAGATTTTTACAATTGCCATTGGGTTCAATATACTTGTTTGCAGTGAGCTCCTCCTAGTGGTGGCTGTGAGCAGACAGAATGTTATCTTGTCACTATATAACTGTGTGACGTGAAGGATGAGGGGCTCTATGTTTGAGAAATGCATTATGTGGCTATGTGCACCTTTGCGCACATTTTTTTTATTGTTGCAATATACTCATTTTGAGCTAAAAATATTTTTTTCAATTGGCCTTTATTAAAAATGTGGAGCCCCTTTCTCTGTACAGCCTTGAGATTCTCTAGTGGGAGAGTCTGCATTTTCTCTCTGTTCCATCAGGCATCTCCTTGTTTCTGATCGCTCACCTTATAATCACTCATTTTAACTCAATCCTTATCTTACTGATAACAATTTGACTTAGGTAAGTGTTTATGACCTTTTAGTAATTTAGAGATAAGGTTTTTTAGATAACTGCACAAAGTGAAAGTAAGATTCACACAGCTACACAAACAGTTAACCCTTTGTGACAGATTGGCTGAATATTTTTGAATAAAGACCAATTGAAAAAATGATTTTTAGCTCAAAATGAGTAAAATTCAATCATTAAAAAAATTGCCTAGCATTTAAGGAGTTCCTAGCCTTTAACTACCCCAATAAGGTTACAGTGTATAGTATAATTTAAAGAACGCACATCTGTTGTATTGCTTTTCCTTTAAGAAGGTCCGAAACGTATAGGTGACCTCTGCACGGAACCCCCTCGAGGACGGCAAGGTTTACCTTTGGTTGCTCAGAGAAAACGAAATTCTCTATAACTCCATAGGCAGTTGCCCCAAGCAAAAGGACCGCCTCTTTGACAGTCCACAGTGCCGTTCTGAATCTGGTTCTGTTATCCACTTTCTCAGGGCCCATTCACATGACCATAAGGGCTCCGCATCTGTATTGCGGAGCACAAACTGTGGGTCTGCAGTATGCAGGCACTGGCCATGTGCTCTCTTGAATGGCTCCGCGATCCGCAAAATATGGGACATGTCCTATCTTTTGAAGAGCGGAGGCACGGATCGAATCACTCTGAAGCACCTCCGTGGGCTTTCGGGTCTGTGCATCCGCACCCTAAAATATAGGACATGTCCTATCTTTTGCCGTATTTTTCAGGTCGCTGACCCATTTAAGTCAATGAGTCTGCACCTCAATATAGGATTTGCATGGCCCATGCATTGTGGACGGCCATTTGCGGTCCACAGTACGGGCACGGAGCCCTTATGGTTGTGTGAAGGAGCCCTTAGTCTGGTGTTTTCTAGAAGGGGCTTTTTGATTGTTATACCTATTAAATACCTGTAGTTTCTGTGCCTCTTTGCTGGGTATAGCAAATGCTCTGTGCAACAGAATCCTAGTCCATTGGCTTTGATTGAGTGCATCCTGGGATCTGTGGTTCCGCCATCTAGTTGTGTTTGACGTGGTTTCAGCTTTCTGTTTGCGGTTTGGGTTTTGATTTTCTTGAGTGTCTTGTTGGACTTAAAGTTGAGGGTCAGATTCTGCCAGGTTTATTCCTCTTACCTGTACTCATTGCTCTCCACCTGCACACCATTGCCGGACTCCCATCTACCTCATCCATCGCCATCCTACGCCATACATTCTCTGACTGACCACAAGGCCATCTCATCACATGGCCTCATCTACAACCAGTACTGCACTATGCTACTGCATTGCCATGTATGCCCCCTGACCTTGTACCCGTAATAAAGTGGACGTCCATCATCCCATATGCATATGCACAACATAACTTGGCATAATATTAGTCACTGGGGGTTAACAGTTCAACAATACACTTGCAGGAAGAAAGTTCAGTGATCTGGCGGTTCACTGCTAACTGTTAAAGTTATAATGCACTATGGTTCACTGCTACATGGGGTAATGTACACTGTGTATGCGCTTTCATTGATAATAGCTAATGTGACTTTACTATGCAGTCTGCATTTCAAAAGGCTGTATGTGGGTAGGAATTAGCTAACTGGCAGGCCTGATAGTTGCAGAGTAGTCCCACGTCCTCCTGGTTAGTGAGTTCCTGGCAAGTAAACCAGGAGAGAGGACATGTATAATAGCTACTGGTGTGTAAGCCAGAAAAGCTGAAGCAGAAATTGCCCAGGGAGACACCATCCCTGTGAGTGAAAAGCTGCCGGAAAAAGCAACTTTGCTAAAAGCCAACCTCTGAGGGAGAGAAGAACAGTCATTTTACAGAAGGTTGAGGACCATAGAAAAGTAACAGTGTGAAGACACTGGCAGCGTTTTTCTATCCGCGAAGTAGTGAGGTGCAAGATGGATCCGTCATGTCTCACAATGTAAGTCAGTGGGAACGGATTCATTTTCTCTGACACAATAGAAAACAGATCTGTCCCCATTGACTTTCAATGGAGTTCATGACGGATCCATCCTTGCTATGTTAAAGATAATATAACCAAATCCGTTCATAACGGATGAAGGCGGTTGTATTATCGAGACGGAAGTGTTTTTGCTGAACCATGACAGATTTGAAAGTAGCCAAAGTTGGTGAAACAAGAAGTAGACTTCACTGCACATGGATGGAGGTATGTGCTTCTGGCACCCTTTCACACTAATGGATTGGCTATCCATTCTAAGAATGCACCCTGCAGTTGGGCATTGCAGAAAAATAATAAAGGGGTTGTCCCATCTGATACATTGGGGGCATACTACCAGGATATGCCCCCAATGTCTGGAAGGTGCTGACCTCTATCTTTAGAACGGAGCCCGTAAGGCCTCTTTAACACGGGCGTCATGTTTGACGCCCGGATAAAAGGCGGGTGCGTTGCGGGAATATGCGCGATAGGTGCAAACGTTTGTAATGCGTTTTGCACGCACGTGAAAAAAATCGCCATGTTTGGTACCCAGACCCGAAGCCGGACTTCATCACTGAGGTCCGGTTTCGGGTCTTCTGGAGAATTTATTATTTTCCTTTATAACATGGTTATAAGGGGAAATAATAGCATTCTTAATAAAGAATGCTTAGTAAAATTAAGATGAAGGGGTTAAAAATAATAAAAGTTAACTTACCTTAGCCACTTGATCGCGTAGTTGCGATCTGTCCTCTCTTTCCCTGCATCATCTAAGATCTACAGGACCTGTGATGACGTCACATCACATGGTCCAATCACATGGTCCATCACCATGGTGATGTGACGTCATCACAGGTCCTGTAGATCTTAGCTGCTGCAGGGAAAGAGAGGAGAGATCGCGACTACGTGATCAAGTGGCTAAGGTAAGTTAACTTTTATTATTTTTAACCCCTTCCTCTTCATTTTACTAAGCATTCTTTATTAAGAATGCTATTATTTCCCCTTATAACCATGTTATAAGGGAAAATAATAAAGATCGGGTCCCGTTGCTAAGCAACCATGCGGGAAAATCGCAACGCATCCGCACTTGCTTGCGGATGCTTGCGATTTTCCCGCAACCCCATTCACTTCTATGGGCCCTGCGTTGTGTGAAAAACGCACAATATAGAGCATGCTGCGATTTTCACGCAACGCAGAAGTGATGCGTGAAAATCACCGCTCATGTGCACAGCCCCATAGAAATGAATGGGTTCGGATTCAGTGCGGGTGCTATGCGTCCACCTCACACATTGCACCCGCGCGGAAAACTCGCCCGTGTGAAAGGGGCCTAAAGTGAAGCAGGGCGCACCGCGCACGCGTGGCCACCTCCTTTCATTTCACTGGCTTGGCTATTTCCGTCAGCCCCATAGATATGAATTGCAGAGAGTGACGCTCAGCTATTTTTGGCACTCCCATAGAAATGAATAGAAGGTGGTCGCACAAACGCAGTGCGCCCTGCTTTACTTTGCAGGATCCATTCTAAACATATGGGCCTGCACCTATCAGATATTGGGGGCATGTTCTAGACATATGCCCCCAATTTATGAGATGGGACAACCTCTTTAAGTGCTCTCCTTTGGTCAGTTGGGAAGAATCCTTGTACCTATAGAAAGAGACTCAGGGAGGAGCACTATAGTAGGTGCCATCTATGCCCTGTGATATCCTTCCCGTATTTGCACTGTGCCACCCATCATCTCCAGTAAAAAGACTGTTAATTGCCTCCCTGCACCCAGCTGGTCCCGTCCACCCCCCATCCAACAACCAAGGCACCGCAGCCACTACTACACAGAAGCCTATCAAGCCCAGGTTGTGCCTGAGGGGAAGAAGGGTTGAGACCCTTCTTTCACTGCAGGGGGCACTGGAGCAGGGTGAGCCACCATGAGCACTATCACCACCGTTATCACCACCACCACTCCCATCCTCCTTCTTCACCTCATGCCTAACCAGCGGACCTGCCTGCTGCATAAGCACTCCGCCAGTCTTCATCGGAACCCCATACAAGCATATTATTCCGGGGAATTTTAAAGGTACATGCACATGGCAGTGTATGTGGATTTCCTGCAGATTTCTCATGTGTTACTTATTTGCCCCAGACCTTTGTATTGCAAAGGGCGAAAATCTGCACAAACAGTCGTCATGCTGAAGACTTCAAAATCTGCCCCCGGTCAATTCCTGCACCGTCTAGATGAGATTTTGAAAAATTATACGCACCGTGTGCATGTGGCCCAAATGTCTGAATGTAAGCAATGTTTCCCTTCACTGACAGCAAGCAGGTGCACAGAGTATATTAGAAAGTTGCTGAGCCCTTCATTATATGTTAAACCGGAGGATTCCTTTACCCTGGGTTCCGACCTGAGCGTTCTTGAAGTGCAAATAGGAAACGCGCGTCATACGCGCGTTCTTGTGATTGACTACTGTGGTGTCAATCACAATACGCGCGACAAATGCCCCAAAAAAAGCTCAAGTACTCGTTTATGCGTAGGGCGTTTTACAGCGCGTTCGAATGCGCTGTAAAACGCGAAAATGTAAACCAGTCCCATAGGGAAGCATTGGTTTGCATGTGTTGAGCGTTTTACAGCGCGTTCGAACGCGCTGTAAAACGCACAAGTGTGAACTTAGGGTTAAGGCACTCCGTGAAACTTTTAAGGATATTGGTCATATCAATATTTTAAAAGACCTAGTTGTGGTAGAGGGGGCGCTATAATTTATGCAAATCTAAAGTTCTTAGACTGCAAATTGAGTGTTCATTCTCCAGCTCGGCCTAATTGTGCGGGAGAATGAGATGAACGCGTTTCATTCCTCGGCCTCTGCTCCCGCCTGATCTATGGGAACAATCAGGGAGATTTTAACGCCTTCACTTTGCAGCGTCTTCAGACGTGATCTCTTCTCATTAGACGAGCAGAGCGCTCCTATCTGCACTACTACTTCCCCTTCTCCATGTGCAGACCCCTTTGGGGCTGTGAGCCTTGGTTCGGGGGGGTCCCCTACTTCTATATCCCTCTGATATGAATTTCGTAATCTGCCACGATGAGACAAGAGGCATCGGTGCATGGTTAATGCAATGAGATAGCCCACCGCTGCTCTGCGTGCCTCCTGGGGGTCTACCCTATGAGAGGGTGGAGAGTTCACCGGGGAGGGGGCGCACAGCGTGGCCTGCACTAATAAACTATGATAGCCCACAGCGATCAGCGGCGCCGGGCTACTACATAATAAGCAGCTTTGCTGAGTGAATGTGTAATGAAGGTAAATGTCTGCAGGAGACGCATGTGAAGATGGAAGGCAGCAGAGCAAGACACGGGGTCACCACCAAAAGGAAGGACCCCCTCCTTATTGAGGCTCCTTCATGTGCAGCACTTCTCTGAGAATCTCCCTTGTCTTGCTGGAGGTCTAGATGCTTGCAGTTTGGGAATAAATTCACCCTGCACTGAGCTGCAGTGTAAAGCAAAGGGGATGGACAGAAACTGATCATAGCTGGAGTGTAGCAGAGCTGCAGTGTAAGGCCTCATGCCTGCGACTGTACTTTTAGTCCGTGTCCGATCTGCATTTTTTGCGGATCACGCACGGGCCCATTAATTTCTATGGGTCCGCAAAAAAAGCCACAAAAAATAAAAAATAGACGCACATGGATGTCCATTTGCATCCGTGCGGCAGTGCCACAAATGATAGAACCTGTCCTATTCTCGTCCTTTTTGCAGTCGGTCCTGCGAAAATTGCGTGATGCAGGCAGACCACATCCGCATTTTGATGATCTGCTATTTGCGGACCACAAAACGGATACGGGATAACTTTAAGATCTGTGGGGGTCTCAGTGCTAGGACTTTAAAGGGGTATTCCGGTTGGTCAAGTTATCCTCTATCGATAGGACTGGGGTTAACTTTAAGATCGGTGGGTGTCCTACCACTGAGATCCCCACCGATCACAAGAACGGGGGCCCCATACCCCCTGCAGGGCCCTTGCAGCTCCCCTAAAATGACCGGAGCTGCTGGTCACACACGTGTGTGGCTGCTCCACTAATTTCTATGAGAGATAGCCTACGACAGCGCTCACCAATCTCCAGAACTCCCGTAGAAATGAATGGAGCCGCCACGCACGTGTCTGACCAGCCGCACCGGTCATTTTAGGGGAGCTGCAAGGGGCCTGCAGGGGGTTATGGGGCCCCTGTTCTCGTGATCGGTGGGGGTTCCAGTGGTAGAACACTCACTGATCTTAAAGTTATACCCAATCCTATTGATAGTGGATAACTTGTACCAACTGGAATACCCCTTTAAAGCAGCTTAAAAGTATTTGGTTTAAGTCTGACCTCTAGTGGTTGTTTTTCTTGTAGGACGGGTTCATATTCACTAAGACTGGTCTCATTGGTTTGTGCATGAAAAAACTGCAGAAATGACCGGAAAAAAGTCACAATTCTATCAAAACCGGAGGAGTGGAGTAAAAATAAAACAGTTTATGCTCCTAAGGCCTTATGCACACGACCGTTTTTTTATGCTGTCCGCAAAAAGGGGTTCCGTTGTTCAGTGATCCGTGTCCGTTTTTGCATTCCGTTGTGTTTCCGTGTGTCTTTCGTTTTTTTTAGCGGACATGACCCAAAAGATTTTACCAAAAGACAGGCTGACAATTTTTGCCAAGTGCCTGCCAAGGGATCCACAAAAAAACGGACACGGAACGCGGATGACACACGGATGGCCATCCGCATTTTTTCACAGTCCCATTGACTTGAATGGGTCTGTGAACCGTTTTTCACGTACAAGAATAGGACAGGTTATATTTTTTTGACGGACTGGAATCACGGACCACAGACGCGGAGGACAAACGGCTCATTTTCCGAGTTTTCCACGGACCCATTGAAAACCAATGGGTCAGCAGAAAATCACGAAAAACGGAGCAACGGACATGGAATCGAACAACGGTCGTGTGCATGAGGCCTAATTCAGATGCAGAAAAAGGCGCACATACATAAATACTTGGGGAAAAAGGCGCGAAACAACTACGAAATGAATCTCAAAATAGCGAACAAGGCGCAAACGTCTCTTAAACAGGCACAAAATCAGTTGGTAAATGAGATTTAAAAAAATAACAGTCTGAAACAGCTTCTTTACTCCTGAAAACAGATGCAGACACTACAGTAAATGTGCCCCACTGATTACTGTACTGCCCTATCAAAGCAGAGCTGCAGTGTAAAGTATGGAGAATTGACAGAACAGCAGTTTAAGGTGGTCAGACTAGGTAGCAGTACTCATGCTATGTTTAGGCTTGGTCTGCAAACTGTAGCCCTCCAGCTGTTGTGATGCTATACTTGCCTCATACATGATAGGAGTAGTAGTCTGACAACATCAAAGGACTGATGTGTTGCATGCGTCCTTCAGGCTGAAACGTCTGATACAATATGCAAATGCGCGGTGCTGATAACAGAAGCGTATTTACTGATTACAGATATGTAAATGCTGCGGGGGATTAAAAACGACATTCCGGAAGATTAAAGGGAACTCCACAGGCGATTTATGAAATCGCTATTCCCACAGATAATTCCAGGACGAGCTGCAATCTATTGTTCTAATTGGTTGAGCTTGTAAAAAGGAGACATCCTGGGTGACAACCCGGAATGGCAGTCATTACAGCCCCTGAGGGGTTGTCACCCCACTTTCCCCTGCATATATAGCGTTTTTTCTGTATACAGAGCTGCGCTCTCTTCTTTTCTGTTTTTTGATCTGACTGAAATACCAGTCTTCAAAGCATGTTATTCATGAACCAGGAAGCTCAGGATGAACAACGCTCTAGGAGGATGATTGTGCTGAAGAGCAGCGGCTTATATTGAAGAGAAGAGCCCCAACAGCAAAGATCAAAATGGGCCCTCCACTGTGATGCCTGGCGCTTGCTACCCGTCACAGAGGGGCCCACTGTTTGGTTCCCCCTTGCTTCCAGAGGTCCTGCACAGGATTTGGGCCCCCAGCAGGAGGTGGGGCCAACCAAGGCAGGGTCCCCACTTCCCCAGTCACATGGTCTGCCATTATGTTATGCAGTTATATTTAACCCCTTAGTGCCACAGTTAGGCTACGTTCACACAGACGACATTTGTCGCGCGACAAAAAGTCGCACTATTGACGCGCGACAATTTTTATATCAGGAGTCTATGGTGTTGCATTGCGACATGCGACATGCTGCGACGCGACAGTCGCAAAAAATCCATTTAAGATGGGTTTTTCTGCGACTGTCGCGCCGCAGTCGCAGCATGTCGCGATGGGACACCATAGACTCCCGATCTAAAAATTGTCGCGCGACAAAAGTTGCAGTGAAGTTGTGCCCTATTTGTCGCGCGACTTATTGTCGTCGTGTGAACCTAGCCTTACTTCCGGCCTTCACGACAAAGCTATTTTTTTCGCAGTTGTTTTTTTTTTTTTTTTTATCCCTTTTCTATTATACCAGCAATCAGGGGGGCACCTAGCCTTTCTTCCCTACAACCCCCCTTCGTCTGCCCCCCTCTTGCCCCCTACCTGGTGCTGCCTGAGGCGATCGCCTCTTTGGTGGTGCACCCCTGCCAGCAATGTTTTTTTGTGGAGTAGTTTTTAATGCCACTAATTTGGGACTCATTGATTAGCTTTTTTTGAGTGGGGGGGGCAGTAATGACAATTTTTGGGGTTTGTTTTTCTGGATCTCACCATGCCATATAACTGACATCCCAGCTTTATTCTGGGGGTGCGTACAATCACAGAGATACCAACATTTTACCTCTTCTGCACAATGACAACATTAATAAAATAATCGGTTGTTTTTGTTTTTCGCCATATTCTGACAGCCAGAACTTTTTTAGATTTCCATCGGTGGAGCTCGGGTGTGTTTTAATTGTCGCCATTTTAGGGTACGTGCAACTTTTTGATCCCTTTTTATTCCATTGTTGGGAGGAGGAGTGACCAAAACAGAAATGACAATATCGATTCTGCCTTTTATTGTTTTGTTTTTTTAATGATTTTGCCATAAAGGATAAATTATATTCAATTTAAAAAATAAATAAATAAAGGTCTTGAGATAGGGGGAAAAAAAAAATGTTTCTCTTAAATTTTTTTTTTTAACAAATAAACCTTATTTTGAACCTTTGGGGGGGGGGGGTTGACAAACCCCCCTCTTGGGTAGGCCTGAGAAGGAGAGCCTACTTACCTGGTTACTGGT
This sequence comes from Bufotes viridis, assembly GCA_033119425.1. Classification (NCBI taxonomy): domain Eukaryota; kingdom Metazoa; phylum Chordata; class Amphibia; order Anura; family Bufonidae; genus Bufotes; species Bufotes viridis. The sequence continues at coordinate 581,107,013 of CM065590.1, forward strand.
TCCGTCTCCTTGGCTGCTCCTCTGCACTCTCAGGGCTCATGCACATATTTTCTTTCCGTGTCCGTTACGTTTTTTTTTACAGACCGTATGCGAGACCATTTATTTCCCGTGTGCATTCCGTTTTCGTATGTCCGTTCCACCAAAGATAAAACGTGTCCTATTATTGTCCCCATTACGGACAAGGATAGGACCGTTCTATTAGGGGCCGGCTGTTCCATTCTGCAAAATACGAAATCCGTATTTTTTGCAGATTGTTTTTTTTGTGGACCGTAAAATACATACAATTGTGTGCATGAGCCCTCAGGATGTCAAGTTCCATTGTAATACCACTGCAGCCAATCTCTGATGGTCGGGGAGAGAATGAGCCAGCCCCGGGAAGCAGGTGAGTAGCCTTCCCTTCTCAGGTCTGCCCAGGAGGGGGGTTTTACCAAATCCCCCCCCCCCCCCTAAAGGCGCACAATCCATTCAGCGTGAAAAGCTACTTACTTTTGTAATCCACTTTCTGTTACAAAAACGCTACAATTGCGAGATATTCTCTTCACTGCATCATAACGGCTCCCCCTGGTGTTTAGTCTGTATAGTAATGTACACGTCCACCTACGGATTTGGTCGCACATGTTCAGTTACATCCCTAAAAGGCCAAGAGCCATATCTACTGTTAAGGCCTACATGCACACGGCCTCCGTTCCGTTTTTTTTTGCGGATCGGATGGTTTCCCATTCATTTCTATGGATCCGTTAAAAATGCGGATGCCTCTTCCGTTGACTGTCCGCATCCTCTGTCCGCAAAAAAAATATGGCATGTCCTATTCTTGTCCGCAAAAAATGGTTTGCGGCCCCATAGAAGTCAATAGATCCGCAAAAAATGCGGATGACCAACGGAAGCCATCCGTTTGTCATCCACATCCGTTTTTTTTTGCGGATGGTTGCTTGGAAACCAGGGAACTTGTACAGGTACTTTAAGAAACTGGTTTTAGCCTTCCGTTTTTTTGCGGATCCGCCAAAAAAACGGAAGACACACGGAAACACAACCTATAAAATTTGCGGACACACGGAAAGGATGTGGATGTGAAAAAAAAAGGAAGACGGATCCGCGATTTGCGGACAGCAAAAAACAACTGTCGTGTGCATGTAGTCAAAAGCTGTGACAGTTATAGGGATTGAGCTGCGGCAGAAAGAACACGCCCCCTGAGATTTATTAGAACGAGATTGCTGTGTACTGTAGGATGTATAGGTTTCTATTTTATATCAATCATGGGATAACCCCTTGTATCTTGTGGTGTATTCTGCCTTTGGCAGGGCCTAGTAGGTGTAATGACAGCAGACCTAGGGGTCCATCGTTAAGCCCCTGGCGTCCATAACAAATCATCGGCACCCAACGATCACCTGCAACTCCAGAGCTCTTATAGAAAGGGTTAAATGGTAAAATATCTACTTACGACCTGGATAGTGGGTTGCTGGCCCTTTAAAGGTGTAATAAACTGTATCGGGAACCAGAAATGACAGAAAGGGGTGGAGCCTGACACCGACTTACAGGGATGGGACAAATAGTTGTCATGGAAATAGCGGCCGCTCACGGCAACTATGTAGAAACCATACTGTAACATCGGAAATCCCATGTAAACGTCATGGGGACGGTGTTAACTTGTGACTGGAGTTCCCCTTTAAGCCAGTATGTTACATAACGACCCAAAAAACTGAAATAAATGATCTTGTAAAGGTCAGCGGCGTCTCGGTGAACGTTTTCTCGCTGATGGATTCCGTGGATGATTCTCCGATCTGCAAGTCACATCTCGTGAACTCTGAAGACATCAGAGACGATGGGCACAATGTCCTAAGCCAAAAATAGATACACCCCCCGCCTCCCCCCAGCCTGCCGCATGTTATTCTACAGCATCTGCAAGATTAATGTCCTCAGCCGTGGCATGCTGAGAGTTGTAGTTCTACAGCAGCTGAGGAGCCAATAGAAATGAGATACATGTATAGATAGATAGATCGATAGATAGATAGATAGATTAATATTAGTGATGAGCGGGAGGTGCCATATTCGATTGAATATACGTCATTATTCTATATATTGCGAATGTTATGCGAATTTAAATTCGCGTATTTCGATTTGAACTTTGAACAATGTATACAGGAAAATTTCCTATTGGGTTAGCTTAGTAGAATCAATGAAGATATCCAATATAGCGCTATATTCTCAATCTTCGTCATATTCTAGCAACAACCATTAGGAACCCAGCTCTAAGACGAATTCACAATGCGAATAATGCAGATTATATTAATCGCATTGCGATTACAACGTAGTCAAATTTGTGAGTTCGTGATTCTCACATCCGACAGTACACTTTAGCATGGAGGCGTTCCCATGCACACAGGAAGTCGGCAGAAGCGGCAACGGGCATTGACTGGAGCGGGCAGGGAGCCAGGAATCCTCCGGACAGGTAAGAACAGCTTTTGGGAAGTGGGAAGACAACTAGAGAGCAACAAGGATTAACAACTAAAAAATATATATATATATAATTCGAAATATTTGCGAATTTGCGAAGTGCCGATATTCACCAAAAAATTTGCTATTCGAATATTCGCGCTCAACACTAATTGATATGAGATAAATAGATAGATAGATATAGGATAGATAGATAGATAGATAGATAGATTAGATAGATAGATAGATAGATAGATAGATATTAGATAGATAGATATTAGATAGATAGATAGATATTAGATAGATAGATAGATATTAGATAGATAGATATTAGATAGATATAGATATTAGATAGATAGATAGATAGATAGATATAGATATTAGATAGATAGATAGATAGATAGATTACACCTGGTACTTCCCCCGCTGGGAGGGTCTCATTCACATTACAGATGAGGGCCGCGCTGTCTGCAGTTTCTATAATCTCCTTCTAATAAAGGATTTCTGGCCGCTGTTCAGGAAGGTCCATGACCCGGCGTCTCTTCAGAAGCGCAGATGAACTCATTCCAGGAGTAGAAGAATCTCACTTCATCTATTCTATGAAGATTAATCACTAGTCATCTGCTGTAAATGTCCCCGATACAGAACGGGGGGGGGGGGGGGACTTATTTATGATGGGGGGGGGGGGGCTTGGGTTTGGTATATTTTCTGCTGTCTCCGTACATCCTGTGCCAAAACTGAATGAATCTGGTTGGTTGCTGCTGTGGCCGAGCTTTTACGTCGCGTAAAATAATATGACGGTGATTGGGTTGTTACAGTGTATCGGGGCTGTTTGGTAATCCGCTATGCTGCTGCTCAGCACATTATCGTCAAGTATATTCCATTCACTGATTACAAGTTTTTATGCTTTTTGCCTCTGTTCTTATACATTTACAATAATTTACACCAGAAAATAAATTAGTTTGATCTTCCTCCACTGTAAAAAAAAGGTCATTCTTTAGTAAATGAGCCCCAAAACATTAAATAATAGAAATCTGGTGACCACTAGGGGGAGTTCAGGAGCATATTTGTAACGCCCCAGAGTGGCATTACCACCTTTTACACCTGCCTACTATCTTCTTTGGTTGCTTTTACGTCATCCTGTGTATTTATGCCCAGGTCCTGCACAATGTGGATTTATATTTCCTTGTAAATGTTATGTTCATGCAGTGTTCCTGGTTCACCAGCAGGTGGCAGCAAGCTTGGTCAGTGCTAGTTTGTCTGGAATGGAACCTTCTATCCATTTTAGATCTCTTTAGAGAGGGAAGAGTTTTAGTTAGTGAAGGTCAGTCTAGCTTACCCCCTGTAAGGGGAAGGCTGTGTTCCAGCTAGCAGAGCCTTTCTGCCTGGCTAGATTCGGAGGCCCAAGCTGAATGCCTCCAAGGCCAGGAAGAGAGTCCCCTGGATAAAGATAAAGACAAAGATAAAAACTTAGTCAGACTAGTAAAGTACAGCAGAAGAGAAAGGAAAAGTTTGCATTCAATCCTGATAGCACAGAGAGAGACAGATGTAGCAAAGCCGAATGTGTTTGCCTGCCAGAATTTATGCCAAAGCCTGCTGGTAACCAAGATAAAGTCGGAAGATTATTTTGTAACATAGTAACATAGTTTATAAGGCAAAAAAAAGACATTTGTCCATCCAGTTCAGCCTGTTATCCTGCAAGCTGATAGAGGAAGGCAAAAAAAAACTGTGAGGTAGAAGCCAATTTCCCCACTTAAGGGGGAAAAATTCCTTCCCGACTCCAATCAGGCATCAGAATAACTCCCTGGATCAACGACCCCTCTCTAGTAGCTATAGCCTGTAATATTATTATGCTCCAGAAATACATCCAGGCCCCTCTTGAATTCCTTTATTGTACTCACCATCACCACCTCCTCAGGCAGAGAGTTCCATAGTCTCACTGCTCTGACCGTGAAGAATCCTTTTCTATGTTTGTGTAGAAACCTTCTTTCCTCCAGACGCAGAGGATGTCCCCTCATCACAGTCCTGGGGATAAATAGATGATGGGAGAGATCTCTGTACTGACCCCTGATATATTTATACATAGTTATTAGATCTCCCCTCAGTCGTCTTTTTTCTAAAGTAAATAACCCTAATTTTGATAACCTTTCAGGGTACTGTAGTTGCCCCATTCCAGTTATTACTTTAGTTGCCCTCCTCTGAACCCTCTCCAGCTCTGCTATGTCTGCCTTGTTCCCAGGAGCCCAGAACTGTACACAGTCCTCCATGTGTGGTCTGACCAGTGATTTGTAAAGTGGTAGGACTATGTTCTCATCACGGGCATCTATGCCCCTTTTGATGCAACCCATTATCTTATTGGCCTTGGCGGCAGCTGCCTGACACTGGTTTCTACAGCTTAGTTTGCTGTTTATTAAAATTCCTAGATCTTTTCCATGTCAGTGTTACCGAGTGTTTTACCATTTAATATGTACGGGTGACTTGCATTATTCCTTCCCATGTGCATAACTTTACATTTGTCAGTGTTAAAGGGGTTGTCCAAGTTATATTTATTGATGACCTATCTTCAGGATAGGTCATCAATATCAGATCGGCGGGGGTCTGACACCCGACACCTCTGCTGATCAGCTGTTTGAAGAGAAGGCGCAAACCGTACCAACGCTGCCTCCTCTTCATTGTTTACCTGCTCGCCGTCGCATCTTCAGCAGTGAGCCGGTGTATTTACACCCAAGCCGTCCCATTCATTTCAATGGGACAGCTCGTTGCTAAGTGTATAGGAGTGATCCGTCCCATTGAAATGAATGGGGGGCTTGGGTGTAATTACACCGGCTCACCGCTGCAGATGCGACGGCGAGCAGGTAAACAATGAAGAGGAGGCAGCGCTGGCACGGTGCGCATCTTCTCTTCAAACAGCTGATCGGCGGAGGTGCCGGGTGTCGGACCCCCGCCGATCTGATATTGATGACCTATCCTGAGGATAGGTCATCAATAAATATAACTTGGATAACCCCTTTAAACCTCATCTGCCATTTCTCTGCCCAAGCCTCCAATCTATCCAGATCCCTCTGTAGCAGAAAACTGTCCTCTTCAGTGTTAATTACTTTACACAGTTTAGTGTCATCTGCAAAAATAGATATTTTACTGTGCAGGCCTTCTACAAGATCATTAATAAATATATTGAAGAGAATAGGTCCCAATACTGACCCCTGAGGTACACCACTAGTGACAGTGACCCCTCCAGTACTGACCCCTGAGGTACCCCACTAGTGACTGACCCCTCCAGTACTGACCCCTGAGGTACCCCACTAGTGACAGTGACCCCTCCAGTACTGACCCCTGAGGTACCCCACTAGTGACAGTGACCCCTCCAGTACTGACCCCTGAGGTACCCCACTAGTGACAGTGACCCCTCCAATACTGACCCCTGAGGTACCCCACTAGTGACAGTTGCCCAATCTGAGTGTGTACCGTTAATAACCACCCTCTGTTTTCTGTCACTCAGCCAGTTACTTACCCACATACAGACATTTTCTCCCAGTCCGAGCATCCTCACTTTATATACTAACCTTTTATTAGTGTTGGGCGCAAATATTCGAATCGTGAATTTTAATTGCGAATATCGCCACTTCGAGAATTTGCGAATATTCTAGATTTTTTTTCCTCTGAACCCATAATCCCTCACTGCTTCTTGCTTGTGGGCCAATGAGAAGGCTGCAATCTTTGAGCTTAGCAACATCCCTAGCAACCAATAGGAAATATGCCGACCCCTTACTATATAAGAACCTCCCCAGCAGCCATTTTCTGCAGTTTATTACAGTTCTGAGAGAGAGAGCAGTGTCATTGCTGTGCTCTGTGCTTTTCACATTACATTAGATAGTTAGTTAGATAGCTTATATATATAATACAGATAGTTAGTGGGAGATAGTCAGTGTAGGTTAGATAGTGATATAGTGTAGCTGATATGGTGTAGGTTCCAGTGCAGGGTGTTAGGTAGTGTGATAGGTTCTGCTGTCCATACATACATATATGCTACAGATAGTGCTGTGATGTCACAACAATACTTAGTACACCAATTACTAATATGTAGTCAGACCTGCTAAAATGTGAAGTTGCACATATTGCGCCAAAATATTTGCATCATTAGTGCTGATTTTGAAATCGCAAATATATCGGAGCACTCTATCTGCATATAAAACTTTTGTAATGTTCTGCCGTGCCAACCATTTTCTCCAGTCTCAGGAAACTTCTAGCAGCTTGAAAAATTTTGCAATAGTGACCCACGCCTGTATTGCGTGCGCAATACGCGCATATTACATTTTCGATTTTCGCAATCAAGAAAATATTCGCGAATTCTCGATTTCGCTAATTTAAAATGAATAATTGCCCAAATATTAGCGAAATATATTGCGAATTCGAATATTGCCCCTGCCACTCATCACTACCTTTTATGTGGTACAGTGTCAAATGCTTTGGAGAAGTCCAGATATACGACATCCATTGATTCGCTGCTGTCAAGTCTGGAACTTACCTCCTCATAGAAACTGATTAAATTCGTTTGACATGACCGATCCCTCATGAAGCCATGTTGATATGGCGTTATTTGCTTATTTTCTTTGAGATACTCCAAGATAGCATCTCTTAGAAATTCTTCAAACAGTTTACCAACAACAGATGTTATTTACCGGCCTATAATTTCCAGGCTCTGTTTTTGGACCCTTTTTAAATATTGGCACCACATTTGCTATGTGCCAATCCTGTGGAACATTCCCTGTCAGTATAGAGTCCTTAAATATCAGAAATAAGGGTCTGGCTATGACATTAATTAATTCTCTAGGATACAGGAGTTTATGCCATCTGGTCCTGGCGATTTGTCTATTTTAATCTTTTTAAGACGCCGCTGTACTTCTTCCTGGTTCAGAAAGGACACGTTTATTTTCCTTAGTGAATACAGTGGGGAAAAAAATATTTAATAGTTTTGCTTTATCCTCATCTCTCTCTGCAACTCCCCTCTCATTACTCAGTAAAGGGCCGACTCCTTCAGATTTATACTTTTACCATTTATATAATTGAAGAACATTTTAGGGTTAGTTTTACTCTCTTTGGTAATTAATCTCTCGGTCTCTAGTTTGGCTGCTTTTATTTGTTTTTTACATATTTTATTTTTTTCCTTATAGTTTTCCAGTGCTTCCTCCCTACCCTTCTGTTTTAGTGATTTAAATGCTTTCTTTTTGCCATTTATTGCTTTCTTTACATTTCTATGTATCCACATTGGTTTTTTCTTGTTCTTTAACCTTTTATTCCCATACGGTATGTACCTCTCACAATTAGATTTTAGGATGTTTTTAAAAATATCCCATTTTGTGGCTGTATTTTTTTTTTAAACTCTTTTATTGACATAAAAGGAAAAAACATTAACACTTACATCCGCATTGCATATCATAGTGTACACAGATTAGAACAAAAGATGATTTCCAGCTTCCTTAAAATCCACAATATTCTTTATTGACTTCCAAAATACGTTTAAGATCCAGTTCACATGTCACACGAAAAACATACTGCGATTGAGACGCGTTTCGGGCTATAACATGAAGCCCGAACGCGTCACAATCGCAGTATGTTTTTCGTGTGACATGTGAACTGGATCTTAAACGTATTTTGGAAGTCAATAAAGAATATTGTGGATTTTAAGGAAGCTGGAAATCATCTTTTGTTCTAAGACGGACTACAGCCGAAGTTGGGCGTTCCTTTCCGTGCTACCTGGTTGCATTGAGGTGAGAGCTGCATCTAAAGCTTTGTTTGTGAATAGTGTACACAGATGAATCAAGTCTATTACTTGCACATAATTCAATCATTCACTGCATTTCTTAACCACTATCAAAGGTTAGCACAAAACATTTTGTGACTCCACTAAACCGACTGATCTGGTGATCCTTGGACTGCCTGCCGCATTCTCGGAGCTGAGTTCAGTGTATGCGGAGAGTTACACCAGAGGCCCCAGGCTTTCTCAAATTTTTTAGGTTCACTTCGGTGTTTAAACACCAGTACTAAATAAGGTATAATCTGGTTAATTTTTTATATCCACATAGATATGGTCGGTGTATTGGGGTCATACCACTGCAGTGCAATACATTTGCGTGCCTTGAATAACGATTCTCTCAAGAATATTGTCATGTAGTGGTCGCAGTTATCATCATCTATGAGTCCAAGAAGACAAGTCTCAGGAATACAATCTATCTGAACCGGCAGCAGATTGGAGAGAAAGACGGTCACCCTTCTCCAAAACGTGGCAATTGGACTGCAACTCCATATCGTATGCCAGAAATCTGCGTCCGGCTCCCCGGATCGTAGGCATGCAGTAGATGGAAACCTGCCCATTTTGTGTAGCCTAGTTGGCGTTAAATATGCTTGATGAATGATGTATAGTTGTATAATTTTGTTGTTAACTACTGGTGATACTTGTATATATGATTTCAATAAATCCGCTATGGACTCATCTGTGAGCGTGGGTATGTTTCTTTTCCATTTTTCAATAACTTAGAGAGGGCTATTCTTGACCTTTGCTTGTATAGTTTGTATTGTATAGTTGTATAATTTGTTGTTAACTGCTGGTGATACTTGTAGATGTGATTCCTAGTGATGAGCGGCAGGTGCCATATTCGATTTCGACGAAAGTCGCGAATATTCGAATGAATATTCGTTTCGTATTCGTCGAAATCGAATATTCGTCATTTTTTCTAGTTATCGCGATTAAAATGCGATTTAAATAATCGCATATTGCGATTTGTACTTAAGGCTACTTTCCTATTGGTTTCATATCTAGAATTAGCGAGGATGACGAATATGACGAATGTATTCGTCATATTCCTCAAAACGAAGATAACGAAGTATTCTACATCTTCGTTTAGCAACCTATTCGTCAACCTCGCTAATTCTAGCAATCAAATAGGAAGGTTGACTTACCAGACAGCTGTGTTAAATTCGCTATGCGATTTTTTTTTTAATACAATAATTATATTACTTGATATGATAATATTATTATAAGTATTCTATTTATTAAAAAAAAAAAAATCGCATAGCGAATTTAACACAGCTGTCTGGTAAGTCAACCTTCCTATTTGATTGCTAGAATTAGCGAGGTTGACGAATAGGTTGCTAAAACGAAGATGTAGAATACTCGTTATCTTCGTTTTTGAGGAATATGACGAATACATTCGCCATATTCGTCATCCTCGCTAATTCTACCAAGCCAACCATAACTTCTGTGCTCATGGAGCGTCCCCATCACCATGGGAACGTCTCCATATACTAAAATGTACTGTCGGATTTGAGGAATTACGTTGAAATCGCAATGCGATTAATTCAAGTTATATTAATCGCATTGCGATTTCAACTTAGAGCTGGGTTTATAATGGGTCAGCTTGCTAGAATTAACGAAGTTAACGAATATGGAATATAGCAGCAGTGCTAAGTTGAAATCGCAATGCGATTAATTTAACTTAAAGTATTCGCATTGCGATTTCAACTTAGCACTGCTAGTGCATAGCTATATATTCCATATTCGTTAATTCTAGCCTATGTAAGATAGCAGTGCTAAGTTGTAATCGCAATGCGATTAATATAACTTGAATTAATCGCATTGCGATTTCAACGTAATTCCTCAAATCCGACAGTACATTTTAGTATATAGAGATTTTCCCATGGAAGGGGACGCTCCATGAGCACGGAAGTCGGCAGAAGCGGCAACGGGCACTGACTGGAGCAGCCAGGAAGCCAGGAATCCTCATGACAGGTAAGAACTACTTTTGGGAAGTGGGAAAGAAAAAAATATAACTAAAAAAAAAAAAAAAAAAAACGAATATTCGAAATAGCGAATTTATAGCGCTATATTCGAAATATTCGCGAATTAGCGAAGTGCCGATATTCGCTAAAAAAATTCGCTTTTCGAATATTCGCGCTCAACACTAGTGATTCCAATAAATCTGCTGTTTATTAGCTGTTTATTAAAACTTAGAGAGGGCTATTCTTGACCTTTGCTTGTACCAAGTGAGAATAAATTGTTGACACCAGACCTCAAGGGCCCCGGGTTTTAACCACCCCTATAAGGGGGTATTTTGAGATCGTGGTATTGGTGCTCAGAATTGTGGCTTGTATGGCTGACCTAAGTTGTAGGCATGAAAAGAAGTGGTTGCGGGGGATGTTATATTTTTGGGTCAGTGCTTCATCAGTACACCCTGATCGTATATATCTTCGAGAGTTCTTACCCCTGCCGTCTGCCATCCATCAGCCCCCATGACCACTTGTATCTGTGGTAGCGATTGATTGGTCCATAAAGGTATATCTGAGACCACTCCTGTGAACTGAGTTAGTATTTTCGCCTCTCTCCAAATGGACTGTGCCAGCCTATGCAGCAGAAGCAGTGGTTTCTGGAATCTGGGGCCATAAGGAGTGACAGTCCAGGAAGCGTATTAGGAAGTACTCCGACGTAGGTAGTTCCTCTGCTACATACCATGTTCTAATAAGCCTCAGCTGCCCTGCAATATAATAAATAGTAGTCTGGTAGAGCCATGCCACCTTCTGATTTAGGCCGTTTAAGTGTATCCAAACTTAGTTTGGCCAGCGATCCTCCTCATATAAAAACTCTGGTCATAGAATCTATTTCTTTAAATATCTGCTTGGGCATGGGTACCTCTGAATGTTGAAGGACATATAACACCTTGGGAAGTATAATCACTTTGATTAGGTTAATGCGTCCTGCCACAGAGATGGGTAGTGTTTTCCAATTTTGGAGCTTATTCCGTATGTGCTCCCTTAGTGGGTAAATATTAAGGGATCGAGCTTGGTAATGTCTTTTAGTAATATGTAGCCCCAGATACTTGAATGTGTCCACCACCTTTCATTTTTCTACGTGTGGAGGGCCTGACCAATTGGTCTTGCCTAGAGACATATAAACTGATTTTTCCCAATTAATTCTCAGGCCCGAGAACTCTCCAAACTCATTAATCAGGGTGTTTGCAGCTTTAAGGGATGTGTCTGGCTATGATAAATATAAGATCATATCATCTGCATATAATCCTGTGCGGGCCTCTCTTCCCCCATGGTCACTCCTGTTATATTGCTGCTGCTTCTCTTCCTAATCGCTGAGGGTTCGACTGCCAATGCCAATAATAGCGGCGACAAGGGACAACCTTGCCGCGTACCTCTATGAAGCCTAAAAGTGTCGGATAGCTCTCCATTTATCAGTAGTCTACTGGTGGGCCTGCTATGTAATATTGTAATCCATTTGAGAAATTGTGGGCCAAACCCAAACTTTTTCAGGCATTCAATAAGATACGGCCATTATATTGAATCAAATGCCTTGGCAGCATCTAATGAAGCCAGGACCCAGCAGCCTGTCATAAGAACACCCCAGCTTCAATGTGCATGCGTGGAACCAAAAAGAGTCCATGCGCTGTGCACTGATTCCCTGATTGCGTATGTGTCGGCATGTAGCATCTTGTCAGAAGAGAAGTTCAGCTTCACTGCGCGTGCGCCAGCGGACGATGGTGTGTGAGAATGGTTTTAAATGTTTGAGAAGAAAGAAGAGAAGCGATGGATTTTCTGTTGTAGTTTTCTCCTTATTCCCACTCCCTGTAATTTCCTCTGATGGTCCACAATAGCATCTTGGACATGCTGAGAGTTGTAGTCTCTCCTTATACCCACTGCCTGTAATGTCCTCCAACATTCCCTCATAACCTGCCTGGAGATGCTAGAACTTGCAGTTGCTCCTGTTATACTCACTTTCCTTCAATGTTCACATATATCCCATAATACCGGCCTGGTCGTGCTGAGACTTGTAGTTCTCCCATTATACCCCTCTCCCTATAATATCCCATAATGTATTTTATATGCAGGATTGGCACTCATATAGGGAAAAACATTATTTATTATTTGTCATCTGTTTGATGAACAGTATAAAAATCATACACAATCAATAAGCGACGCAATAGACGAATAAATATGAATAGAATCAATTCAATTGAAAATGATACAATAGGGGTAGCAAATATAAAAAAATATATATAAGAAATATATAAAAAATTATATAAAAATGAGACAAGGATTGGTGAACTGTCCCCCTTGGGGTCTCTCTATACAGACGGGTGTTTTTCTTGATTTCTGAGTATACCCGGTATATTAGGGGGACAATGGTATAACCGGTCACTGTCTATTTGGATGGTAATCCTCCTAGAACAATATGTCTCGTGGAGCATTCACATGTATATTGTGGTGGTCGCACTCGTTTGGTTGATGAATCGCTCTTTTGTTATCAATATTGACTTTCAAAACGAGTAATTTCTGCGGTTCGTATTATAGATGGTAAGCATTTAATCTGCAAACATTTGTATGGGAGTATACAACACAGTCAATGTTCCCTTTTACGGTTGCTGCTGATGTTGAATGGAGTTTTCAAATTATTGCAGATCGACACAGATTTAGGCCTCTTTCACACTAGCGTTTTTGCTTTCCGTCCTAGAGTTCGGTCCTCAGGGCTCTGGGACGGAAAGATACTGATCAGGATTATCCTAATGCATCCTGAATGGAGAGAAATCCGTTCAGGATGCATCAGGATGTCTTCCGTTCAGTATGTGAACGTTTTTTGGACGTTGACAAAAGCGCAGCATGCTGCGGATTTATCTCCGTCCAAAAATCCGGAAGACATGCCGTAACGCCGGATCCGGAATTAATGCCCATTGAAGTGCATTAATCCGGATCCGCCTTAGCTAAACGCCGCTTCGGCGCATCGCCGATCCGACATTTAGCTTTTTCTCAGTGTTACCATGGCAGCCAGGACGCTAAAGTCCTGGTTGCCATGGTAAAGTGTAGTGGGGAGCGGAGGAGCAGTATACTTACCATCCGTGCGGCTCCGGGCGCTCCAGAGTGACGTCAGGGCGCGCCAGATGCATGGATCACGTGATCCATGGGCATGGGGCGCTCTGACGTCATGGTGGAGCGCCCCGGGAGCCGCACGGATGGTAAGTATACTGCTCCCCGCTTCTACTATGGCAACCAGGACTTTAATAGCGTCCTGGCTGCCATAGTAACCTGAAAGCATTAGAAGACTGATCAGGATCCTGATCAGTCTTCTAATGCTTTCAGGTGACTTGCGTTCGGATGGATCCGGCGGGACGGAAGTGCCTGCCAGATCCTCAGAACGCAAGTGTGAAAGAGGCCTTAGGTGGGTAGGGGTGAATAGTTTCCCTATTCACCTCACCTCCTTAAACTATAGAAGTTCAAATCGTAATACTGTCCCCACAAGTGTGGGCTTACCTCTGCCTGCGCCGCTATTTGGTAGTGTTTGTTATCTGTCTCTCCTTCGCTTGTATGCCGGCGTCCCGGCTATAGCGGTATTGGCGTCCCTCGTGTGTCTCACGGTCATGTGATAGCTCCGTGCAAGGGTTGTGGCTCTTTACTCACAGCTGTTAGTGGGGAGACGTATTAGGTTCCTTCGTTGTAGAGGTGGTATCTTTATCTTTATCACAGTGCACTGTATTTCTTATTGTAGTTGGGGTATCTGTCCAAAGTTTTATGCCAAACGCGTTTCGGGGAATACTTTCCCCTTCCTCAGTGGCATCAAAATATCCCATAATGGCCTGAAAAAGATGGGAACTGTAGTTCTCTACTCTTATACCTCACTCCTAATAATATTCTCTGATGCCCCAGAGGTGTGTATTATGATGTTCTGCAGCAGCTAAGGTGCGTATTAGGAGGTTCTGTAGCAGCTGAGTATTATTATGTTCTGCAGCAGCCGTGGTTTGGATTATGATGTTCTGCAGCAGCTGAGGTGTGTATTATGATGTTCTGCAGCAGCTGAGGTGTGCATTATGAGGTTCTGCAGTAGCTGAGGTGTGTATTATTATGTTCTGCAGCAGCTGAGGTGTGTATTATGATGTTCTGCAGCAGCTGAGGTGTGTATTATGATGTTCTGCAGCAGCTGAGGTGTGTATTATGATGTTCTGCAGCAGCTGAGGTGTGTATTATGATGTTCTGCAGCAGCTGAGGTGTGTATTATGATGTTCTACAGCAGATGAGGTTTATATTATGATGTTCTGCAGCAGCTGAGGTGTGTATTATGATGTTCTGCAGCAGCTGAGGTGTGTATTATGATGTTCTGCAGCAGCTGAGGTGTGTATTATGATGTTCTGCAGCAGCTGAGGTGTGTATTATGATGTTCTGCAGCAGCTGAGGTGTATATTATGATGTTCTGCAGCAGCTGAGGTGTGTATTATGATGTTCTGCAGCAGCTGAGGTGTGTATTATGATGTTCTGCAGCAGATGAGGTGTGTATTATGATGTTCTGCAGCAGCTGAGGTGTGTATTATGATGTTCTACAGCAGATGAGGTTTATATTATGATGTTCTGCAGCAGCTGAGGTTTAAATTATGATGTTCTGCAGCAGCTGAGGTGTGTATTATGATGTTCTGCAGCAGCTGAGGTGTGTATTATGATGTTCTACAGCAGATGAGGTTTATATTATGATGTTCTGCAGCAGCTGAGGTGTGTATTATTATGTTCTGCAGCAGCTGAGGTGTGTATTATGATGTTCTGCAGCAGCTGAGATGTGTATTATAATGTTCTGCAGCAGCTGATATGTGTGTTATGATGTTCTGCAGGAGCTGAGGTGTGTATTACATGCAAAATCTATAACAGGTCCCCTCTACCCCCGCTACCATGTTCCATTTATAATACTGCCTGTTAGACTGCAAGCAGTACTTTTAGTCCGGCGGCCTCTCGCTGTGCGCTGCTGTGCCTCCGCCCCTGCCCCATTATAGTCAATAGGGATGGAGCTGCAGTCCGGGGGCACACGTGAACTAGTGGCAGGACCGATCCGACAGGCTGTGTGAAACTAGCCTAATCAGTACAGAATGATGGACCTAAAAAGGACATAATGCTAAAAGTGGAAAAGCTCTTTAAATTGTGAAAAAAAAGTTACTCTAGCCAACATGTATGAAGCTATGGCTGATATTTTAGAGATTTGGACCTCCTTCCTTGCCGTGTAGCCAGTCTCTCATCTGGGATCTACATCGAGATTCTTTTGGGAACTATTTCAGTCTGGACACGTAGACCGAACGCTCCTCAGTCACAAACCTAATTTACACGTTCTCAGCATTGCAGGGGGGATCACAGTCTCCCCTCAGACCCCCCCCTCGAGAGGAGACTCAAGTCCCCAGTCCCTGCTCCAATTAATCTTCAGCCACAGCTGGACTCTGGATACCAATCAGACGCCCAGGAACCGCTAAGAACCGACGTGCTAATGAACCCCGCACCATGAGACCGCCCGGCAGCCAGGCTCCTACCGACCGAACGAGAGTAACGTCTGGACATTAATATTGTGACTCAGAATTAGTTATGTCAAGGCATTTGCACACAGTCATTAAGATTTGGCTGGGCCCTTCCCCCACCCAGACACCCCTGACAGTCAGGTCTGTAATTTACCCTATATCAACGGGTGCAACTGAAAAAAACTAAATGCCCCCCCCCCATATTTCAGCTGAGGGTTTGTTTCAACCGCATCAGACACTCCACTAAAGCTAAACAACATGGACTCTGGAAATATGGGGGTCTCCTTTGTGGCGTATATCTGTTGCAGATTCTGTCGGACGCCATGGTGCGGCAGAATCTGCGACTTCTTCCTCGCTCGCGTCTAATAAGCCGGTCTTAATAAATGACCCCCTATGTGTTTTACTTGTACAGATACATAACAATAGCTGATCTCAGGGAGACCAGCTACAAAAAACACCGCGGAGCCTCTCTTAAGAGTCTCAACACAGCAATCCGAAGTGCAAAGTTCCCTGGGAAACAGGAATATGCAAAATAAATGTGGAGCCCCAGTTATGGGTCTACAACACAATGAAAGCCAGATATCCCTCAAAGGAAGGAAAACCAAGCAAAGGGGTGTCTCCATTACAGAGATCACCAAATCCACCATATTAAGTGGCCCCTATGTCAAGATCCCGCTTTTTTACAAGCTTTAAGGATGTGACAGGGAAAACCTAAGCTAGGTATCCATCCACAGACAGCTGTTTCAGGGTGTTGCCCCTCATCAGTGCGGAGTAGGATTCTGGCTAACCGGGAGCAATGCCTCGGAGACTACTCAAACACAACAATAGCTGATCTCAGGGAGACCAGCTACAAAACACCGCGGAGCCTCTCTAAGAGTCTCAACACAGCAATCCGAAGTGCAAAGTTCCCTGGGAAACAGGAATATGCAAAATAAATGTGGAGCCCCAGTTATGGTTCTACAACACAATGAAAGCCAGATATCCCTCAAAGGAAGGAAAACCAAGCAAAGGGGTGTCTCCATTACAGAGATCACCAAATCCACCAAATATGGTGGATTTGGTGATCTCTGTAATGGAGACACCCCTTTGCTTGGTTTTCCTTCCTTTGAGGGATATCTGGCTTTCATTGTGTTGTAGACCCATAACTGGGGCTCCACATTTGTTTTGTACAGATACATTGTTGTAACAAACTTCAAGGACAGGAGAAAAATTTGTGCCTAGCGCAAAAAGTATGGTCCAGACTGGATACAATGTAACAAACATTCAGCTGTGAAAAATATGAGGTCTGTACAGGTTTCAGTCTTTGTATACAAGTTGCCATTCACTGACATATAGCGCTGACATATCTCGCAGCGCTTTACAGACATTATCATCACTTCAATGAAGAAAAGTATTTGGACCCCCCCCACATTCCACCTCCCTTTCTACATCCATGGGTATTAATATGGGGTTGGTGCCCCCTTTGCTCTTCTGGGAAGATTTCGGAGGGTGTCTGTGCGACTTTTTGCTCATTTATCCAGAAGAGCATTTGTGAGGTCAGACACTGATGTTGGAGGAGAGGGCCTGGCTCGCAGTCTCCATTCTAGTTCTTCCCAAAGGTGCTGTACGGGGTTGAGGTCGGGACGGTCAACGTGGCCGGCCGGGAACTTAAAGTGGCTCTGAAGAAAAAAAACTTCAAGTCACCCCAAATTGACAGAAGGAGGGGCAGCACAAGTAGGCAGGACCAGGGGCGTAGCTAACGGCTCATGGGCCCTGGTGCAAGAGTTCGGCTTGGGCCCCCCTTCCCTCAGTGCTTTGAGTGTCTTCTTATGCGGCACAAGGGTCTTTGGGCCCCCTCAGGCTCCTGGGCCCGGTAGCGACAGCTACCTCTGCACCCCTTATAGCTACGCCCATGGGCAGGACCAAACCAAGCCGAAAGTAGGCAAGAACAAGAGAAGTAGGCGGGACCAGCAATATCTTAAGGAGCCAATGGTCTTTTCTTAAGGAACACCCCTTTTGTGATGTCATGTCTGCTATTTAAAGCGGTTCTGCAGTTTGCTTAAACTGATGATCGGCGGGAGTCCAACACCGGGCCTTCTCACTGTTTACCGCTGGCCCAGTGACGTCACGACTTGTATCAACTGGCCTGGGAGCGGCTAAGCTCTGTTCACTTGAATGGAGCTTAGCCGCGCCCAGGCCAGTTGATACAAGTCGTGACGTCACTGGGCCAGCGGTAAACAGTGAGTAGGCCGCGGCACTCATGGAGCGCCGCTGCCTTCTCAAACAGCTGATCGGCGGGGGTCCTGGGTGTCGTACCGCCACCGATCGGATGCTGATGATCTATCCAGAGGGTCGATCATCAGTTTAAACAAACTGCAGAACCCCTTTAAGTGAATGTAACTTGAATAAAGCTCTCTTGCTCGGGGGATGAGAAGATGCTTTCATGAAAGCAACTCTGCGTGTCTGGTCTCATTATGAAAGTAGTAAGGAGCGCTCATACTTATACTTCTAATTGATTTGGCACCACACAAAGAAGAAGGGAATCGCATGAATTGCAATAACACTGTCCCAGCAGAACTAAATACCACAGTGCGGCACAAAATACTGCCCTATCACTATGACAGTACCTGACGCTCCTAGCTTTAATTATTGCTGAGAGCACCAGATCGCAGGGGCGCATTGGAAACTTAAAGTGGCCCTGAAAAAAAACTAAAAGTGGCCCCATGTTATAGGCAGGACTAAATTGATAGAAGATGGAGCAACATAAGTAGGCAGGGCTAATACAAGTAGGGAGGGAAAACAGAAGTAGGCAGGGCCTGCAATACCATAGAACAGCACAAAGTACCGCTCCAGCAGAACCAAGCACCACAGTGCAGCACAAACTACTGCCGCCCTGTCCACAGTATTAAACTGCATCACCATCCTTCAAAAGGGCAACTGCGGCTGTTGAGCATCAGACCATTATGTACCTGGCCTGCACCCATCAGAAGGGCTTGGGTGGCCCCCTGGGCATCGGCCCACCTGGAAATTTACCTGTAGGGTCTACGGCCAATCCACCCCTGCCAGATCGTTATACATCCAGCCAGCGGCTACAAGGTGGGCTCGGACTCCCCCCGGGGCATTGGCCCATTGGGAAATTTCGTCTGATGATCAAGTTCTTCCACATCAATCTTCCCCGACCATGTGTATATGAAGCTTCCTTTGTGCACTGGGGCAAAGTCATGCCGGAACGGAAAAGGGTCTTCTGGAAGCATACAGTTGTCCAAAATGTCTTGTCTACTAAAGAGTTAAGATGTCTTTTCACAGGACGTAAGTGGCCAAGGCCAACCCTTGAAAAACCCTCCATAACATTATCCCTCCTACTTCAAACTCTACAGCTGCCCAATGCCGTCAGGTAGGTAACGTTCTCCTGGCATTCACCAAACCCAGACTCCTCCATCAGATAGAGAAGTGGGATCCATCACTCCACAGAAGATGTTTTCACCGTTCCAGAGTCCAGTGGTGGTGTGCTTTACACCTTTCTATCTGACGCTTGGCATTGTGCTTGAAGATGTGAGGCTTGCATGCAGCTGCTCGGCCTTGGAAACCAATGCCATGAAGCTCCCGGCACAGCATGGTATTTGTGCTGATGGTAATGTTAGAGGAGGCTTGTCTGTAAATGGAAGACTGAATGGCTAGAGGCTGGATTTTATACACCTGTGACAATGGGATGGAATGAAGCAACTGAATTCAATTATTTCAGCCATGTGTCCTAATATTTCTGTCCATGTAATGTAGCTGATGGATCTGGAGGCTTCATTTTAAATGATGGCCCCTTTTAGGTTGCTAATACTGAACAAGGAGACCCTGCAATATCTTCTGAACATTTAGCTTATTTTAGACAATCACGTACCTCGCCAGCCCACCGGCCACTATTAGCCGCGGATGTCTGCTGTGATTGGATGAAAATTCTCCAACACATCTGAAAGTGTATTAATCTGAAAATGATCTTCTGGAGGTTTACAGGTGAGATTGCGAGGGCAACAAAGGGCAAGGCAGGAAGATTAGCAGATGTAACAGCTCCGGGAACGTGCAGATACATTGTATCCATCTCCAATGCAAATGAGCTTTCATCATGTGAATCCAGGATGACTGCTTAGATATTCATCACAGCAAATGGAGCAGCGAGGGCAAGAAACTGAGGAAAGGCAGGGAATGAATTATCCATATAGATGGAGGCAGCTCTCAGCAGACACTCACACATGCCCATTATTTCTATGTTACGGAAACCAAGTTTTTCCCTCAGGTTTATGTGTTCCAACAAATATTCTCATGTCAGATCTGTCTCAGGAGCCATTTATTAGAAACAGAGGTAATGAATTCATAACATAATTTACTTTACAGAGGAATAAGCTAAGGTTCAGTTATTGTGCCCTAGTTTGGCCCAACAAGATACAAAATATAACTACTATAATACTGCTCCTATATACAAGAATATAACTACTATAATACTGCTCCTATGTACAAGAATATAACTACTATAATACTGCTTCTATGTATAAGAATAGAACTACTATAATACTGCTTCTATGTATAAGAATAGAACTACTATAATACTGCTCCTATGAACAAGAATAGAACTACTATAATACTGCTCCTATGTACAAGAATTTAACTACTATAATACTGCTCCTATGTACAGGAATATAACTACTATAATACTGCTTCTATGTATAAGAATAAAACTACTATAATACTGCTCCTGTGTACAAGAATATAACTACTATAATACTGCCTCCTATGTACAGGAATATAACTACTATAATACTGCTCCTATGAACAAGAATAGAACTACTATAATACTGCTCCTATGTACAAGAATTTAACTACTATAATACTGCTCCTATGTACAGGAATATAACTACTATAATACTGCTTCTATGTATAAGAATAAAACTACTATAATACTGCTCCTATGTACAAGAATATAACTACTATAATACTGCTCCTATGTACAGGAATATAACTACTATAATACTGCCTCCTATGTACAAGAATATAACTACTATAATACTGCTCCTATGTACAGGAATATAACTACTATAATACTGCTCCTATGTACAAGAATATAACTACTATAATACTGCCCCTATGTACAAGAATATAACTACTATAATACTGCCTCCTATGTACAGGAATATATCTACTATAATACTGCTCCTATGTACAGGAATATAACTACTATAATACTGCCTCCTATGTACAAGAATATAACTACTATAATACTGCCTCCTATGTACAATAATATAACTACTATAATACTGCTTCTATGTACAAGAATATAACTACTATAATACTGCTCCTATGTACAAGAATATAACTACTATAATACTGCCTCCTATGTACAAGAATATAACTACTATAATACTGCCTCCTATGTACAGGAATATATCTACTATAATACTGCTCCTATGTACAGGAATATAACTACTATAATACTGCCTCCTATGTACAAGAATATAACTACTATAATACTGCCTCCTATGTACAGGAATATATCTACTATAATACTATCCCATCATTACATTAACACTGCATAATTCCTGTATTATGATGATATGATAGCGGTATGTTTTATCTCTGTATTATTGTAGGGTCTGATGATATTTTTTGCTGCCTGCGCTATGTTTGCTCTCCCTCCCTGATCTCCCTGTATTCTGCAGGATGCGTTGCTTTGTTCAGTGTGAATGATGCTCTTACACTTTCTTGTCTATTCACCTGATAGCGGGGTCAGGCTGCAGGAGGATTCCGAGCGCAGAGATAAGAGAAGGATCTGACAATCTGACAAGGAAGGTAGAAATGCTGCCTTGTCATATTTTGAGGATTAGTGTCTGTTATGGAAGAATCGAGGAGGCGTTTCCTGTGGAGGTAACGGAGTCCCCCTTTAAATGCAGTAATGCTGTAAGTGGCATTATTGAGGGGCCCAGTGTCGGAGGATTTATTCCCTGATAATATTATTTGCCTTTACAGGTAAATTGATTAATATCAGGCACGTATTGTATGTTAGACCGTCCAGATCCCATAATAATGACAGGACGTGTTCCCAGAAGCTCCAGTACGTAATCTGTGGCGGTGGAGCATTCGCGCTGCAGCTCCATTCGTTCTCTATGACACTGCTGGATGGTGTTGAGCGCGAATTTTCGAATTGCGAATTTTTATTGCGAATATCGGCACTTCCAGAGTTCGCATATATTTCGAATATAGTGACATATATTCGTAAAAACGAATATTTGTTGTTTTTGTCAGTTTATTTTTCCATCTGAACCCATTACCTAGTATACCTACCTGCTTCTTGCTTGTGGGCCAATGTGAGAAGGTTGCAATATCGTACTCTGTAGTGAATTAGAATATTCTTCATTATTTTATTTATTTTCTCTTATGCGGAAAAATTGGCAATGTAATATTCGCGTAATGCGAATATTCTAAAACATGAATATGTAGCACTATAGAATATAGTGCTATATATTCCTTTTTTAGAATATTCGTCATTTTTTCCAATTTATTGTGAACAGTCATTGGCCCAAAAGCAACTTAAGCAGGGAGGAATCATGACTTTAGATGAAAAAAAATGACGAATATTCTAAAAAACGAATATATAGCACTATATTCTATAGTGCCATATATTCGTGTTTTAGAATATTCGACACCCAGCACCCCCGCCGATCAGCTGCTTGAACGGGTGCTGCAGCCTCCTCACAGCATAACAAACACAGCGCCCTAAATGGTCTAGTGGCTGTGCTTGGTATTGCAGCCAAGGCCCTTTCATTTGAATGGCTGCACAAAGGCCATGTGATTCCCAAGGGTGGCGGGGATCGGTCTTGGACCCCCTCTGATCTCATAGTGATGTTTCTGATCCATCAATATTTTACCCTGTTAAGTTTAAATCTTTGGAAACCCTTTTGATGATACGTTTTATTCAACAGATCCTCATGATCCAGGAGGATGGTGGACAGTTTCTAGGAAGCCATAACCCAGGAGAGCCAGTGTCACCAGATCATTGAGATCCAGGAACGTGCTACAGCTGTAGATATCCATCTATGTCTGGGATTCAACACCTAAGAGGTCATAAGTCACAAAGTTTATTAGAGCTATTCATTACAGAGGGATTACAGGTCGGAGAACCTCTTTAGATGGGTTTTTCTGGCAATAAAGCTCCACTAATACCCCATCAATTTGCTGCTTCTCTGGATATCCTGATTCTGCTGCTTCCATGCAGCACTTCACGTCTGAAGCAGTTTTCTGAGAGGAGAAGCTACATTTCCCAGAGCTTAAACCTCAAATGCTTAGTGTATGTGCGAGCCGATCCAGCCCCTGTGTATTAGTCGAAGCCAGAAAATCCTTTGGGGGTGGCACCTAGTGACCCACAATGAAATTGGCAATCCCTCGAGTTTCGGGAATATAAGTACATTACCAACTTACTGCAGTTAGTTATTGGTTAGTACATGTTGGGTTCTGGAAAACCCCTTTAAAGGGAACCTGTCATATGAATATGCACTCCGGGCATGTTATAGAGCAGGAGGAGCTGAGCAGAATGATATACACCGATCAGCAAAAGGGTAACAATGTTTAGAACTTTTGACTTTCAGGCTCCGTATCTCACCGTCCACTACAGCGTCGGACGTGAGACCCCCATCATTTTATAGACAATCATCTTGGCTATCTCATACTGTAAATTGGACTTGCAGCTATTTAGCATATGATTAGTTCTGCAGACTCTTCTCATGTAACTACATTGTTACTGTTTTGCTCCTGGTGGTGGAAGAACCTTTTTCTTCTTGTAGACGACACATTATAACCTGATCTCACATTCCCTAATAGCTCAGTGTGTTATTAGGTTGATTCCCAAGTGAAAGGTCACTGGGTGGAATTGAGGAGGAGCCATGAAGAAGATTTCCCAAGAAAAGAGAAACGGCCTCATCCATCGATAGCAGTATCGCGGCCAAGAAAATTGCTAAACTGCATCGTGTGAGCGCCATGACAGCTGGAAGAGTCTGTCCATCCATTCCAAAGCCAAGAGGTGGACGTCCAGGCAAAATATTGGAGTCAACAAGTCGGCTCATCACAAGGTCTATCAGTTCTGGAGCGTCAGTGAACACGTCAGTGGAGGCGGCTCGTATGCTTCGTAATAGCGAGATCACAGACGTCCATGCGAGCACCGTGCGACGCGCATTACACAAGTCTGGAATGGTGGCCCAAAAAAAGGCGAAGTAGCCTCGACTTCAATATCGTCATAAGAAGCGTCGGCTCGAGTTTGCAAAGTACGAACAGGGGACAATAGAAGATTGGAAACGGTGATTTGAGCCTCCAGACGAAAGTCGATAGACTGGGCTCTGATGGGAACAAATGGGTCTGGAAGAAACAAGGGGACTAACGGAGCGAGAAATTGAAGGAACTGTTAGGTTCCTGGAGGAAGCCTGATGATATGGGGTTGTTTTACAGCCAAAGGCGTTGGACACTTGACCAGGATCGATGGTGGTCTCAGTGCTGAGCCATATGAGAGTATCCTACAAGACCAGTTACTTCGTACACTCGAGTACCATGGGTATGAAAGGGACGACATAGTGTTCAAGCAGCAGAACAACCCGAAGCATACGTCAAGATTGGCGAAGGAGAAGAAATGGTTCAATGACAATGAAGTAGAGGTGCTGAATCGGCCCCCACAGTCCCCAGACCTCAATCCAATCGAACACTTGTGGGTAGAGGTGAAGAAAAAGCTGTATTCGCACCCAAGTGAGTCGACCAGTATGCACCAACATTGGGAACGTGTAGAAGAGACCTGGGAACAGATTTTGGTCGAGACATTCGTGCATCTGTTGGAGACCATGCCCAGAAGAATTCAGGCAGCAATGAAAGCCAAAGATGGATTTACAAAATACTAGCAAAATAATAAAAAATTAAAATTTAGAATTTTAGGAGCAAAACAGTAACAATGCAGTTACATGACAAGAATCTGGATAACTAATGATATGCTAAATAGTTAAAAGCTGGCTCGACTGGCCCACAGGGGTACAGGGGAATCCTCCGGTGGGCCCCTGAGCAAGGTGGGCCCCTAGTCTCCCACCCCCTGCACAAGTGGCACATAACACAGTACTTACTGCACTATATACATATATTCCATGTACAGCACCTCCACCAGCCTATGTTCATATAAAAAATTTAGGAGATTACGTAAGATTATTTATCATATTTGAATGACAGTGGGCCCCCAAAATAAATTTTACTGGTGGGCCCTAGGTATCCCAGTTCGACACTGGTTGAAAGTCCAATTTATGTATAAGATAGCCAAGATGATTGTCTATAAAATGGGGGACGTCTCACGCCCGAAGCTGTAGTGCAGGCATGGCCAACCTGCGGCTCTCCAGCTGTAAAACTACAACTCCCACCATGCCCTTCTGTAGGCTGATAGCTGTAGGCAGTCTGGGCATGCTGGGAGTTGTAGTTTTGCAACAGCTGGAGAGCCGCAGGCAGGGCCGGACTGGCCTACCGGGATACCGGGAAAATTCCCGGTAGGCCGGTAGCCCTGACTGCCGCACGGCCGGCCGGCGGCCGCAGGCACACTGGGCTCCAGTGGCGACGGAGATGAGCGCTTGCATTGCGCTCATCTCCGTCGTGCGGAGCTAGCAGCGAGGAGGAGAGGCGTGACCTCTCTGTTCCTCTGATAGGCTGCCAGCACTAGGCTGGCAGCCTATCAGAAGCTGAGCTCAGCGACGCGATGACATCATCGCGCCGCCGATCGTCACAGCTCGAGACACAGGCGGAAGAGGCCTGCATCGCATCGCTGGAGGTAAGTATATGGTAGGTATATTTTTTATGGTAAGTATATTTTTTTTTTTTTTTCTTGGGGCTACTGGCAGCACTAAAGGGGGCTACTGGCAGCACTAAGAGGGCTACTGGCAGGCACTAAAGGGGGCTACTGGCAGCACTAAAGGGGCTACTGGCAGCACTAAAGGGGGCTACTGGCAGCACTAAAGGGGCTACTGGCAGCACTAAAGGGGGCTACTGGCAGATAAAGGGGCTACTGGCAGCACTAAAGGGGGCTACTGGCAGCACTAAAGGGGCTACTGGCAGCACTAAAGGGGCTACTGGCAGCACTAAAGGGGGCTACTGGCAGCACTAAAGGGGCTACTGGCAGCACTAAAGGGGGCTACTGGCAGCACTAAAGGGACTACTGGCAGCACTAAAGGGGGCTACTGGCAGCACTAAAGGGGGCCACTGGCAGCACTAAAGGGGGCCACTGGCAGCACTAAAGGGCTACTGGCAGCACTAAAGGGGCTACTGCGCACTAAAGGGGCTACTGGCCACTTAAAGGGGCTACTGGCACATCAAAGGGGCTACTGCCACTTAAAGGGGCTACTGGCACTAAAAGGGAGCTACTGGCACATAAAGGGGCTACTGGCACATAAAGGGGCTACTGGCACATAAACGGCATGGCTACTGGCACTAAAGGGGGCTACTGGCACTAAAGGGGGCTACTGGCACTAAAGGGGCGGCTACTGGCACTAAAGGGGCTACTGGCACTAAAGGGCTACTGGCACATAAAGGGGGCTACTGCCAGCACTAAAGGGGGCTACTGGCACATAAAGGGGGCTACTGGCACATAAAGGGGCTACTGGCACATAAAGGGACGGCTACTGGCACATAAAGGGGGCTACTGGCACTAAAGGGGCTACTGGCACATAAAGGGGCTACTGGCACATAAAGGGACGGCTACTGGCACTAAAGGGGACGGCTACTGGCACATAAAGGGGACGGCTACTGGCACATAAAGGGGCTACTGGCACTAAAGGGGCTACTGGCACATAAAGGGGGCTACTGGCACATAAAGGGGCGGCTACTGGCACATAAAGGGGCGGCTACTGGCACATAAAGGGGACGGCTACTGGTACTAAAGGGGGCTACTGGCACATAAAGGGGGCTACTGGCACTAAAGGGACGGCTACTGGCAACACTGTTATGGGGGCACCATGGATGTCACTAGTATAGGGGATCTAGGATGACACTGTTATGGCAGAATCTGTGGATGACACTGTTATGGGGAATCTGTGGATGACACCGCTATGGGGAATCTGTGGATGTCACTGTTATGAGCGCTGTGGATGTCACTGTTATGGGGCGCTGTGGATGTCACTGTTATGGGGATCTGTGGATGACATACTGTTATGGGGTACTTTACACCTGCGGCATGGCTATCCGACCTATCCGGGCTGTTCACCTCCTGATCGCCATGCAAGTACCGTGCACTGCCGTGCTGCTGCTCTGTCCTCATTGACTATAATAGGGCAGGTGAGAGCTATGGCGCAGCACGGCAGAGATCGCCGGACTAAAAGTACTGCATGTCCGACTTTTTAGTCCGGCGATCTCTGCCATGCTGCACCATAGCTCCGCCCTGCCCCTATTATAGTCAATGGGGACAGAAGCAGCACGGCAGTGCACGGGTACTCAGTGCATGGCGGATCAGGAGGGTGAACAGCCCGGATAGGTCGGATAGCCATGCCGCAGGTGTAAAAGTACCCATAACAGTATGTCATCCACAGATTCCCCATAACAGTGTCATCCATAGATTCCGCCATAACAGTGTCATCCACAGATCCCCATAAGTGTGTCATCCACAGATCCCCATAAGTGTGTCATCCACAGATCCCCCATAAGTGTGTCATCCACAGATCCCCATAACAGTGTGTCATCCACAGATCCCCCATAACAGTGTCATCCACAGATCCCCATAACAGTGTGTCATCCACAGATCCCCCATAAAAGTGTGTCATCCACAGATCCCCACAACAGTGTGTCATCCACAGATCCCCCATAGCAGTGTGTCATCCACAGATCCCCCATAGCAGTGTGTCATCCACAGATCCCCCATAACAGTGTGTCATCCACAGATCCCCCATAGCAGTGTATCATCCACAGATCCCCCATAACAGTGCGTCATCCACAGATCCCCCATAACAGTGTATCATCCACAGATCCCCCATAGCAGTGTATCATCCACAGATCCCCCATAACAGTGTGTCATCCACAGATCCCCATAGCAGTGTGCCTGCCCTGCGCACTGAGGACAGATTGAAAAGAGGGGAAGATCCGTGGAAGCAAGCAGAGGACAGCACAGCAGAAGATGGAATAGGTTCTTTTGTAAGTAAATTATTTTATTATAAATGTATCCCTGCATACCGCAATACTCTCGTATTTTGAATTTATATATACTTATTTCTGTTTTTTTCAGTTGTATGAATTTAAGTGGGGAAAATTATTAGTGCCCCCCATTTTGACTGTGGTATCTTATGTGCCTCCCATATATTGTTCCTAGAGTTGCCACTGCGCAGAGGCCAAGTCACGGCAACGCTAGGGTAAGGCCCGACCTGTGTGTGTGTATATAATTATATATATATATATATATATATATATATATATACACATACATACACACGCCTCGTGGCGTGTGTGTTTGGAGGCTGGTATGCAACTTTTTCCAGGGCTGGTATGCAACTTTTTCCAGGGCTGGTTTTTATCCCCAGTCCGGCCCTGGCCGCAGGTTGGCCGTCCCTGCTGTAGTGGATGGTGAGATATGGAGCCTGAAAGTCAAAAGTTCCAAACATTGTTACCCTTTTGCTCGTCAGTGTATAGTTTTATGTAAAAAAGATTCAGTGTAACTTGTATTTTATTCATTTCAATCTCATCTCTGCTCATTCAGGGTTTAGTCCAGTGGGCGGTCCTACACAGTGAAAGAATAAAATGCAAGTTCTACTGAATCTTTTCCCACAAAACGATATATGAATCTGCTCAGCTCCTCGGGGTCTATAACATGCGGCCTGCACGTACAGCGTGATAGATTCCTCTAAGTTCATCTCTGTACGGTGGATACCGTCAGGCTCTACGGTTTGGTTTCAATAGTGGGAATATACTGAATGCAGAGCAGGATTGTCAGACACAGACCTCAGCGCAGGAGGGTACGGTACGGTTTTTCCCCGCTCCTTACAAGGAGATGTTGCTCAGGAGACGATGATGAGTCTGAAATTGATTTCTTCTTTTCTGGTAAACACTCACCTATCATTATTTATCCTCCTTCTCCTGCATTCACCTCTATTGTCGCTGTAAGTACAGGAACATTGAAAATGTCGTAGCGGCGGCTGCTCCGGGAATACATTTTGCTTTTCTTTCGCCTGGCACAGCAGAGGAAACAAGCAGAGCGGTAGAGGGTGTAGTCAGCATTTCAGGGGTTAAAAAAAGCCCATACATTGTCCAACCCAACAATGCTGTCTGCAAGATGTCCTTCAAGAAGGCTGCAAGCCATTAGTCTATTATGTTTCTGGTGAGATCTACTGCCTGGAGGGGACCATTGACCCCCATGTCCATGCATAATGTCCAGGGAATCCCTTTGTGCTAGTGGCGTGCGTCCCGAACGTCCTCATTTTTGCAGATTATTAGCCTTTCAACCTCATTTCAAAAAGTGCGGATATTATACAAAACCTTCCAAAAAAGTGAGTACATTGGCCTCATAAACGTCCGGATTTTGGCATTTTAAGCTGATAGAGGCATTTAATGGGCACTTTGGGCAGAAACCCAAGGCTTTCGGGATGCACATGGCCACCAAAAGATTTGAGGCACTTTGTGATTTTGTTGGTTTTAGCCAGCAAAAAACAAAAGAAAACTGTGCGCAGGACCTGCAGTGATGAGGTGACAAGACCTTATCTGTGGTAGTCCTGAAACTGGAGAGCGGTGCTCCGTAGAGGAGGACAGTCTGGAGTTTGGGGCTGGCTGCAGAAGCAAAGAGTCATAGATACTTCACCAGCAAACTGTGCAGTTATCAGGAGAAGTCATAATGGGGGTCCGGGCCAAAAGTCACTAGGTTGGTGGAGGATCTCTCATCTGTCCTGACATGTCTGTAATAGTAAATCCTTGTATTTTACAGAAATTCACTATGTAGCCCAGTCCTAGTAGACAATGGGGTGGTGCTTTTCTTCTTTTCAGTAGGATGAGTGCCTAGTCTGATACTGTCACTGATAATTGGACACAGCCCTTTGACAAGTGGAATGGTAGCACCCAGAAAGGCGGTATTGACTATGGACACAGGATGGCAGGAGAAGAAGGGGAGCCATGGTTGTGAAACAGCCCAGGATCTATGGTCTACTTAAAGGGGTTTTGCCATCACATCCAATGGGGGCATATCGCTAGGATATGCCCCCATTGTCTGATAGGTGCGGGTCCCATCTCTGCGGGTCCCATTCCCTTCTCTCAGGGAAATGAATGGAGGGCGCACTGCGCATGCGCAGCCCCCCTTCATTCATTTCAAAGGGGCCGCTGAAAATAGCCGAGCTGGCTCGGCTATTTCAGTCTTTCCTATAGAAATGACTATGAGAAGAAGGGCCGTGAGTATGCGGTGCGCTCCCTTTCACTTGTATGGGAGCAGCACTTGGTTGTGAACGGACTTCGGGAAACCCTGGGTCTTCCCCGCTCTGTTCTCCTTGTAGGTGCGGGTCCCAGAGGTGGGACCCTCACCTATCAGACAAAGGGGGCATATCCTAGTGATATGCGCCCAGTGTCTATGATGGGAATACCCCTTTAATCCACCACCTTGACCCAGACATGATCAAATCACCAATAAGTGTGCAGGGCCAGGCAGCTCTTTCTTAGGGCTCATGCACACGAGCGTAATGGCTCAATGCCCGTACTGCGGACCATAAAGCGCAGGTCTGCAATATACAGGCGCTGCCTGTGTGCACCCCATGGTGCGGATGAGGACCCATTGACTTGAATAAGTCTGCAATCCCCAATTTACAAACGAGTGGAGGCGCGGATCTGAAGCCCACAGAAGCAGTATGAAGAGCTTCTGTGGGCTGTTGGGTCCACATGCCTCCGGACCACAAAAAGATAGAACAAGTTCTAGCGATATGCGATATGCCTTTCAGTGTCTGAGATGGGAATAGCCCTTTAAGGTGGGTGGAAGTTAAGGAAGATGTTACATTGCCCTGATGAGACGGCGCGATAGATTACGGCTGTCTTGCGGTGACATTTTGGCTAGAGCAGAGTCGGCCTCTTGCTCAGACACAAGACGTTTCCAAGACAAGTCTCAGGAAGGTTTTCTTCTTAGATAATGGGATTCTGTCTCGGTACGGAATTCTGTCTGTCTCAGAGTTTAACACTCGTGTATAATCAGCCGTTACATGCGGGCCACTCTATAATTATGTCTTTTGTAAAAACTTTTCACTTACTGCCATAATGTATGCAACTGAAATGTTGCTTTGAGTAAAGTTATCATCAGCGTCCATCATGTGCACTCCCACACAACGCAGGAAACAAGGCCTGACCTTAACCCTCTGTGCCCAACACTGCCAGGGGAGGCATCGCCCCCCAGGCATGCCATTGTCACTGCCAGGGGAGGCATCGCCCCCCAGACATCCCATCGTCACTGCCAGGGGAGGCATCTCCCCCCAGACATCCCATCGTCACTGCCAGGGGAGGCATCGCCCCCCAGACATCCCATCGTCACTGTCAGGGGAGGCATCGACCCCCCAGACATCCCATCGTCACTGCCAGGGGAGGCATCGCCCCCCAGACATCTCATCGTCACTGCCAGGGGAGGGATCGCCCCCCAGACATTCCATCGTCACTGCCAGGGGAGGCATCTCTCGCCAGACATGCCATCGTCACTGCCAGGGGAGGCATCGCCCCCCAGACATCCCATCGTCACTGCCAGGGGAGGCATCGACCCCCCAGACATCCCATCGTCACTGCCAGGGGAGGCATCGACTCCCAGACATCCCATCGTCACTGCCAGGAGGCATCGACCCCCAGACATCCCATCGTCACTGCCAGGGGAGGCATCGCCCCCCAGACATCCTCATCGTCACTGCCAGGGAGGGATCGCCCCAGACATTCCATCGTCACTGCCAGGGAGGCATCTCTGCCAGACATGCCATCGTCACTGCCAGGGAGGCACGCCTCAGACATCCCATCGTCACTGCCAGGGGAGGCATCGACCCCCAGACATCCCATCGTCACTGCCAGGGGAGGCATCGACCCCCAGACATGCCATCGTCACTGCCAGGGGAGGCATCTCCCACCAGACATCCCATCGTCACTGCCAGGGGAGGCATCGACCCCCAAGACATCCCATCGTCACTGCCAGGGGAGGCATCGCCCCCCAGACATCCCATCGTCACTGCCAGGGGAGGCATCGCCCCCCAGACATCCCATCGTCACTGCCAGGGGAGGCATCGCCCCCCAGACATCCCATTGTCACTGCCAGGGGAGGCATCTCCCCCAGACATCCCATCGTCACTGCTAGGGGAGGCATCGCCCCCCAGACATCCCATCGTCATTGTCAGGGGCTTCCACTGCCTGACAGATGCCTCCTGCAAGTAGGAACCTCTGGGGTCTATTTACAAGGCTCCATGCTCCGTGGCGGCCATATGCTCCTTGCAGTAAATGGGACATTAGTTAGCATAATGACATTTTTTCATTTTACGTATTGCCACATTTTGACTTCTACTCCGATCACATCCAAAGCTGCATTCACTTAGCCGCCCTTCCATGAAACCCTTTGTAGATTGCATTGCGGGAGATGCTTTTTTTATCTAGAGGTTATTATTATCTCGTTTATTTATATAGCACCAACATATTCTGCAGCGATGTACATAGATCGCCATCACTCACATCGGCATCTGTCATCATTGGCGCTCCCGATCAGAACTCCAAATTGACCTGTCCGGATGGATTTGGAGCATGGGAGGTAACCAGAGCGTATGGAGGAAAGCAAAGAAAACACATGCCAACCCTATGCAGAGGAGGCCCTTGATTGGATTCGAACCCAGGACCCCGGCGAAAAACTGCAGCAGGTTGTTGGGATAAGATCTGGAGTAGTAAACAGCATCACCTTGGCAGACGTTTCTTGGAGGGGATATGCCATGGTTCATGTAGATCAGACATCATATAGTACATGCAGGGTCGCCACCTTTCCCAACAAAAAATACTGGCCAAGTTTGCACAGGTTAAAAGGGGGTGTGGTTTGGGGCGTGGGCCACACCCCCAATTAGGCAGCGCGGGCGTAGTGACAAGTGGGGGGCAGCAGCGGCAGGGCAGGTGGAGGTGAGCGCTTCCATTGTGGAATGGCGATACAGATGGATGCTGCGGCGGGGCAGGGAGAGGCCTGCGCTAGGTCTATCAGAGGCCGGCGACGCAATGACGTTATTGCACCACCTGAGCTGTACAGCGCGGGACACAGGCAGGAAGAGACCTGCATCGCTGAAAGCTGCATGGGGGTAAATATTCGTGTTCATTTTTTTATATGGGACAATGCAGGAGAAGAGAACTATGGGGGCATCTAGGGGCACTTCTTACTGGCACATTATTGGGGGCACAAAGAAGGGGTATTTTATATGGGGGGCACTATGGGGAAGGGGGAGAGGAACACTATGGGGGCATCTACTGAGGGCACAAAGAAGGGGTGTTTTATATGGGGGCACTATGGGGAAGGGGGAGAGGAACACTATGAGGGCATCTACTGAGGGCTCTGTACAGGGGCACTTTATACTGGGACACATTATGGGGGGTGGGGGAAGGAGGAGCATGGCATCTACTGGGGCACTAAGAAGGGGTATTTTATATGGGGGCACTAGGAGAGCATATACTGAGGGCTCTGTACAGGGGCACGTTATACTGGGACACATTATGGGGGGTGGGGGAAGGAGTAGCATGGCATCTACTGGGGCACTAAGAAGGGGTATTTTATACTCGCAAATTATGGGGGACACTAAGGGAGGGCATCTACTGGGGCACTATATAGGGGCATTTTATACTGGTACAGGGGAGGAGATGAGCACTATGGGGGCATTGACTTGGGAGCATTATATAGGGGTATTTTGTACTGGCACACATTATGGGGGCACTATAGGGACATTAGCTCAACTGGGGGCATTACAAGGGGGTATTATTTGTACTGGAAATCATTTTAAGTGGGCATTTTTACACTGTCACATATTATAAGGAGAATGATAACTACAGGGGGGTATTATGATGGGCTTTATTACTACTGGGGGATTATGGGGAACATGATTACTAGTATGGGCACTATGGCAGCATTATTACTTCTGTGGCACATGGGGGAACATGTTGGGAGCACTGTAGGAGCATTATTACTACCATGTGTGCTCTAGCAGAGAATTATTACTATTAGTGGGAGTTTGGGGAGCACTCTTACTGTGGGGGCACCCTGGCACAGTATCAGCTTACCACAATTATTTTTGGGGGACGTTATATTTACACTATTAGTGTCAGGGACACTATTTTCTGGGCACAGTTATTTTAGGGCACTGCATGCCAATAATTATTATAGGGCACTATCTGTGTGGTACTAGCATTATCAGTTTATCTGTTTCCGCAGTATAGTATTGGGGAGCACAGTATTGGGGGTAGTAGGATAATTTGTCCAGAAGGTGGGAGGATGATGGAAAAGTAGTAAATTAAGATGATTATTTTTTTTTTTGTCAAACTGCAGAGATGAGAGATGGCTGAAAAATAATCATGGCGGTCTGGTCTGAATGGAGAAGAAAAGGAGAGAGACCATCTACATCAGAGGAGACGTCACTGGATGTAAGAGGTATGGGGCGCTGTGTTCTCCTGTATGTTTTGTAGTGATATATGTAATGTTAGGAGGGAAAGGGTTAGGTTAAAAATTTGGTTGGGGGGGGAGGGTTTTGGGGCGCTGTTTCAATTTTCACCTCAGGTGGCAGAAAGGCTAGGTGCACCCCTGGGCGCGGCTCAACACTGGGTGCTATTCGATCATATTTTAGGTTTTGCACCTTTCTTTTTTTTATAGAATCAAACTTTTCACCGTTGGGGATACACAGTATATTTAATACAAGAGTTTTTAAAATTTTTGAACTCACAACCAACTACATTAAAGGCAAAGACTCTAACCACTAAGCTATAGAACTCAATACGACAAAGCGACAGTATTAGGGCTCACGCACACGTATGTGCATTCCGTATCCGTATGTCCGCAGGTCCGTTCCCCCAAAAAAATAATAGAACATGTCCTGTTACTGTCCGCATTATGGACAAGGATAGGACTGTTTTATTTGGGGCCGTCCATTCAGTTCCGGAAAATACGGAATGCACTCAGACAGCCACAATTTGCGGACTGCAAAACATCCAACGGCAGTGTGCATGAGCCCTTAGGTCTCTTTCACATGAGCGTGACGGATTGGGTTCGGATGCGTTCAGTGAAACTCGCACCATTTTGGAAGCAAGTTCAGTCAGTTTTGTCTGTGATTGCGTTCAGTTGTTCAGTTTTTTCCGCACGGGTGCAATGCGTTTTGATGCGTTTTTCAAAAAAACCGAAGGTTTATAAACAACATCTCCTAGCAACCATCAGTGAAAAACACATTGAACCCGCACTTGCTTGCGGATGCAATGCATTTTTCACGCAGCCCCATTCACTTCTATGGGGCCAGAGCTACGTGAAAAACGCAGAATATAGAACATGCTGCGATTCTCACGCAACTCACAAGTGATGCGTGAAAAAAAACGGTCATGTACACAGACCCATTGAAATGAATGGGTCAGGATTCAGTGCAGGTGCTATGCGTTTACGTCACGCATTGCACCCGCGCGGAAAACTCGCTCGTGTGAAAGGGGCCTCAGTGTGCTATGTATTCATGTATAGCTGAAGTGAATTACAATTCAGACGAAACCGTTCATCATAGAAGAACATCAAACGACAGAACTCAACGTCACCTTACGGACCATACTGACTACGAGGCCTTATGCATACGTGTCCATTCTGCAGTCAGTATGCCTGGGGACACCCCTGTGTATCTAAGTTTTATTTTTGAAGTGTTTCTGCCCGGTTTTGAACTCATCACCATCTACATGAAATCTAAAATCCCCGCCGAGCTGTAGAGTTCATTGTTAATGAGTAGTAGATATATTCTGGCTAAAACCATCAGTAGTAGTTTTACAATAGCTGGAGGTTGAGCATGCCTGCCGTAGGGCATAATATTTTACACCGACACTGAACCACTGGAGGGCAGTAGTGACGCTGTGGGCGCTTCAGCAGAATTTTGCTTGCAGCTCTGGATGTGATTGGAGTAGAACACAAGATTTCGACGAGCAAAGTTTTGTAAGTTGCCTTCAAGCATAAAATGATGAAACAAGCAGCCTCTGCTGTTCTGGAGAGCTCGGCAGCGACATTCCTTGCTGGATGGACCTCATTTCCAGGATTCGATTTACCTAGTGGCTCAGAACTTACCTGGACACTGAATGAAATATTGATGCAATAAGTGATCATTGCCCGTAGTCCACAGGGGAGGAATGACAAGTGTCCGGCCCGGAGGCTGGGGCAGGCTGCAGGTTTATAATAATAGGCTATTATGGGGAGGGATGTGGATCTGCTGGATGCGGCGGCGGACGCTAATACCGGTATTGATCTGCCTCCCTGGTTCTGATATCAGCCTCCAGGACGACAACATTTACTGCAATCAATTGACTTGTTGTGCAAGTGTTTCAAGCCAGGTTCACACTGCGAGAGGGTATGGCGGTCCTTAGTCGCATCGTGCAAAGAAACGGGAATGGCTGAAATGTCTGGGTAATACTTCCATCACATCTAAATGATAGTATTAATGGATTATACCGCCATACAGTGACAACATAGTGTCATACAGCGAGAACATAACAGTAACATGCAGAACCTGCTTAAAGGGGTATTCCACTAATTACAAGCTATACCCTATCCAATAAATATGTGATAACTGCTGGATCAGAAGGGGTTAGGCTGCCGATTGGATGCCAGAATGTGGAGGCTAGGTCACTGTTACTGAGAACCTGAATGGACCAGCGGTCAGACAGCCAAAGATACCAGAGCGCTGTGCCCCACCATCTTCATCAGTGCCATAGACTAGAGTGGCAGCGGAACAGTGGACATGGGACCCCTGCTCTAGAAAAGGCGGGGGTCCGACTGCTGGGATAGGGAATAACTGATAATTACTGGAAAACTCATTTAAAGGGGGTCCTACTTTAAACATTTATAGCATATCCACCGGTAAGACCATCACCCGTCTCCAGAATGGGGTCACCTGACTTCCCTGGTGAAGCAGCCGCCTATTTTTATTAATTGTGCTCCTCAAAGTCCCTCCAATGGTGATGATTCTCTCCCAGAATGCACTTACAGTGCCTTGTAAAAGTATGCACACCCTTGAACTTTTCCACGTGTTTTTGCTTTTCAGATTTTTATTTATTAAAAAATTTTTTATCAGCCATGTATCACTTTCTTCTCACGTCACACACACTTGTACTTTGTGTTAGTCGATCCATAAAATCCCAATAAAATACATTTAAGTTTGTGGGTGTAACGTGGAAAAAATGTGGAAAAGTTTAATACTTTTTCAAGGCACTATATTAGTAATAATACCCCCAACAGAGCCCCCAATGGCCATAATGCTCCCCAGGAGTGCCCCCGTTAGTAACATAGTAAGATACTAACATAGTAACATAGTATATAAGACCGACAAAGACATTTGTCCATCCAGTTCGGCCTGTTTCCTACAAGTTGATCCAAAGGAAGGCAAAAAACCCCTGTGAGGCAGAAGCCAATTTTCCCCACTTAAGGGAAAAAAATTCCTTCCCGACTCCAATCAGGCAATCAGAATAACTCCCTGGATCAACGACCCCTCTCTAGTAGCTGTAGCCTGTAATATTATTACACTCCAGAAATACATCCAGGCCCCTCTTGAATTCCTTTATTGTACTCACCATCACCACCTCCTCAGGCAGAGAGTTCCATAGTCTCACTGCTCTTACCGTGAAGAATCCTTTTCTATGTTTGTGTACAAACCTTCTTTCCTCCAGACGCAGAGGATGTCCCCTTGTCACAGTCACAGTCCTGGGGATAAATAGATGATGGGACAGATCTCTGTACTGACCCCTGATATATTTATACATAGTTATTAGATCTCCTCAGTCAGTCTTTTTTCTAGAGTGAATAACCCTAATTTTGATAACCTTTCAGGGTACTGTAGTTGCCCCATTCCAGTTATTACTTTAGTTGCCCTCCTCTGAACCCTCTCCAGCTCTGCTATGTCTGCCTTGTTCACAGGAGCCCAGAACTGTACACAGTACTCCATGTGTGGTCTGACCAGTGATTTGTAAAGTCTGCTGGATGCGGCGGCGGACGCTAATACCGGTATTGATCTGCCTCCTGGTTCTGATATCAGCCTCCAGGACGACAACATTTACTGCAATCAATTGACTTGTTGTGCAAGTGTTTCAAGCCAGGTTCACACTGCGAGAGGGTATGGCGGTCCTTAGTCGCATCGTGCAAAGAAACGGGAATGGCTGAAATGTCTGGGTAATACTTCCATCACATCTAAATGATAGTATTAATGGATTATACCGCCATACAGTGACAACATAGTGTCATACAGCGAGAACATAACAGTAACATGCAGAACCTGCTTAAAGGGGTATTCCACTAATTACAAGCTATACCCTATCCAATAAATATGTGATAACTGCTGGATCAGAAGGGGTTAGGCTGCCGATTGGATGCCAGAATGTGGAGGCTAGGTCACTGTTACTGAGAACCTGAATGGACCAGCGGTCAGACAGCCAAAGATACCAGAGCGCTGTGCCCCACCATCTTCATCAGTGCCATAGACTAGAGTGGCAGCGGGAACAGTGGACATGGGACCCCTGCTCTAGAAAAGGCGGGGGTCCGACTGCTGGGATAGGGAATAACTGATAATTACTGGAAAACTCATTTAAAGGGGGGGTCCTACTTTAAACATTTATAGCATATCCACCGGTAAGACCATCACCCGTCTCCAGAATGGGGTCACCTGACTTCCCTGGTGAAGCAGCCGCCTATTTTTATTAATTGTGCTCCTCAAAGTCCCTCCAATGGTGATGATTCTCTCCCAGAATGCACTTACAGTGCCTTGTAAAAGTATGCACACCCCTTGAACTTTTCCACGTGTTTTTGCTTTTCAGATTTTTATTTATTAAAAAATTTTTATCAGCCATGTATCACTTTCTTCTCACGTCACACACACTTGTACTTTGTGTTAGTCGATCCATAAAATCCCAATAAAATACATTTAAGTTTGTGGGTGTAACATGGAAAAAATGTGGAAAAGTTTAATACTTTTTCAAGGCACTATATTAGTAATAATACCCCCAACAGAGCCCCCAATGGCCATAATGCTCCCCAGGAGTGCCCCCGTTAGTAACATAGTAAGATACTAACATAGTAACATAGTATATAAGACCGACAAAGACATTTGTCCATCCAGTTCGGCCTGTTTCCTACAAGATGATCCAAAGGAAGGCAAAACCCCTGTGAGGCAGAAGCCAATTTTCCCCACTTAAGGGAAAAAATTCCTTCCCGACTCCAATCAGGCAATCAGAATAACTCCTGGATCAACGACCCCTCTCTAGTAGCTGTAGCCTGTAATATTATTACACTCCAGAAATACATCCAGGCCCCTCTTGAATTCCTTTATTGTACTCACCATCACCACCTCCTCAGGCAGAGAGTTCCATAGTCTCACTGCTCTTACCGTGAAGAATCCTTTTCTATGTTTGTGTACAAACCTTCTTTCCTCCAGACGCAGAGGATGTCCCCTTGTCACAGTCACAGTCCTGGGGATAAATAGATGATGGGACAGATCTCTGTACTGACCCCTGATATATTTATACATAGTTATTAGATCTCCCTCAGTCGTCTTTTTTCTAGAGTGAATAACCCTAATTTTGATAACCTTTCAGGGTACTGTAGTTGCCCCATTCCAGTTATTACTTTAGTTGCCCTCCTCTGAACCCTCTCCAGCTCTGCTATGTCTGCCTTGTTCACAGGAGCCCAGAACTGTACACAGTACTCCATGTGTGGTCTGACCAGTGATTTGTAAAGTGGTAGGACTATGTTCTCATCACGGGCGTCTATGCCCCTTTGATGCAACCCATTATCTTATTGGCCTTGGCAGTAGCTGCCTGACACTGGTTTCTGCAGCTTAGTTTGCTGTTTATTAAAATTCCTAGATCCTTTTCCATGTCAGTGTTACTGAGTGTTTTACCATTTAGTATGTACGGGTGACTTGCATTATTCCTTCCCATGTGCATAACTTTACATTTGTCAGTGTTAAACCTCATCTGCCACTTAAATGCCCAAGCCTTCAATCTATCCAGATCCCTCTGTAGCAGAAAACTGTCCTCTTCAGTGTTAATTACTTTACACAGTTTAGTGTCATCTGCAAAAATAGATATTTTACTGTGCAGGCCTTCTACAAGATCATTAATAAATATATTGAAGAGAATAGGGCCCAATACTGACCCCTGAGGTACCCCACTAGTGACAGTGACCCCTCCAGTACTGACCCCTGAGGTACCCCACTAGTTACAGTGACCCAATCTGAGTGTGTACCGTTAATAACCACCTCTGTTTTCTGTCTCTCAGCCAGTTACTTACCCACATACAGACATTTTCTCCCAGTCCGAGCATCCTCACTTTATATACCAACCTTTTATGAGGTACGGTGTTAAATGCTTTGGAGAAGTCCAGATATACGACATCCATTGATTCGCCGCTGTCAAGTCTAGAACTTACCTCCTCATAGAAACTGATTAAATTCGTTTGGCATGACCGATCCCTCATGAAGCCATGCTGATATGGCGTTATTTGCTTATTTTCATTGAGATACTCTAAGATAGCATCTCTTAGAAAACCTTCATACAGTTTACCCACAACAGATGTTAAACTTACCGGCCTATAATTTCCAGGCTCTGTTTTTGGACCCTTTTTGAATATTGGCACCACATTTGCTATGCGCCAATCCTGTGGAACATTCCCTGTCAGTATGGAGTCCGTGAATATCAAAAATAAGGGTCTGGCTAGGACATCACTTAATTCCCTTAGGATACGGGGGTGTATGCCATCCGGTCCCGGCGATTTGTCTATTTTAATCTTTTTAAGTCGCTGTTGTACTTCTTCCTGGGTCAGACAGGGCACTTCTAATGGGGAATTTGCTTTTACATTCTGCATTTCATCTGACAGTTTATTTTCCTCAGTGAATATAGTGGAGAAAAAAATATTTAATAGTTTTGCTTTATCCTCGTCGCTCTCTGCAACACCCCCCTCATTGCTATGTAGAGGGCCGACTCCTTCAGGTTTATATTTTTTACTATTTATATAATTAGTAACAATGTCCTCCATATTATGCCCAATAATAATAATGCCCCTACAGAGCCCCCAGTAGGAATAATGCTCTTCTATGAGCCCACAGTAGTGACAATCCCCATAGTGCCATTAGTAATAAGGCCCCTATAGTTTAGCATTTATTTATAATGCCTCTTGTAGAGCCCCCAGTATTTATAATGCTTCCTGCGATGCCCCTGTAGGACTAATACCACCCTGCAGTTATAATGCCCCCAGTATTTATAACGCCCCACTTCTAGTGCCCCCAATTATAATGCCCTCCTTGTAGTGCCCCTGTACTGCTAATGTGTATAATAACCCCCATAAGGGTCCATTCACACCTCCACAAAATGGGTCCGCATCCATGCCGCAATTTTGCGGAACGGGTGCGGACCCATTCATTATCAAGGGGCCGGAATGGATGCGGACAGCACACTATGTGCTGTCCGCATTCACATTTCCGGATCCGCACTTCCGTTTCCGCATAAAAAAAAAATAGAACATGTCCTATTCTTGTCTGCAATAGCGGACAAGAAAAGGCATTTTCTATTACAGTGCCGGCGATGTGCAAATGGCCGGTGTCCGTGTTTTGCGGATCCGCAAAACACTTACGGACGTGTGAATGGAGCCTTATGCCCCAGTAGTGCCTATATCTATATATATTTTTTATTACTCACCTCACTCCCACTCGATGCCGCTGTCTGATATACAGGCCGGGGTCCTCTTCTGCTACGACGCCGGCGTTCATGACTACGTCATTGAGCCTCCTGAGACCCAGGGCAGGAATCACGATGATGGGTTCTGCGTTCTTCTGCGTCATAGGCTTCAGGTCCAGTGTACTGTGGCCTATGAGGCTCAACAGAGGGGTCTGGAGCCATAGACTCCCTGCCCTGCTGTAAACTGCCGCCCCTCAGAGGTGGGTCGGCCTCTAATACTATACAGTCTGCCATACTATCATAGCTAGCCAAATAAGACCAGGTAATACTGCCATATAGTGCCTCAAAAATAGACCCCACTGGTGTAAACTGCTGCAAAATCACGGCAGCAAATCAAGCAGTGAGGAAAAGGGGCGTTCCAAAAATCCCGATTTATTGGCACTGCACATGCTGGGAACAAGTGCCAGACTGTCAGAAGGACTAGATGCCAGATTAAAGGACTTTTTCCATTTAGTGCACAGTAACATCACATCATTGAGGCAGCAGAAGGCGGTGTGTGATCCTCCCTGTAATCTCCAGAACCCACCAGGGTCCCTCCTACCTGGTTATAAGTGCACATAGACGGAGAGGTCGTGATCCACCCTCTGCCCCCGACGCCGCTGTCATGGGGGTCTGCAGGCGACCATCAGTCCACGTTGCTCGCTACTTGAAACAAGGTTGATGCTGCTGCACCACCACCTTTCCATGACATAATGTATCAACCCTAAAAAAGGTTAACATAAACGTTGACTTTTTTGTATCGTCTTCTCCGGCGTTTCTTCCCCGCTGATCTCCGTTACATTGTCTCGGGGCATGGTTATATAACACACTGCGCAGGAAAAGGCCAGGACTGGCGAGAGGCTAACCCTTTACTACATGCGTCACATCATTGTATTAACCCTTTACTGCATCTCACATGTTTCATAATTCCTGTGCAGTTCTTTAACCTTTTACTCACCGGCTGACCTAATCCATATTTCGTAAACCGGGAATAATCGGTTAATTGCGTTTTAATATGGTGCAATTGTCTGTCAGGACTTATTAACCATTTCTTACCCAGCTTATTGGTTTCTTCACAACCAATATTAAACACCAGGCAAAGTTTAGCCATTAAGGGAATTAGAAAAAAAACTTGGCTGCTTTCTTTCAAAAACAGTGCCACCCCCTGCCTAAGGGTCAGGATTTTGGTTAGGGTTTTCACTAGGAGGTGTCCATCTTCCTTCCCTAGTTCTCAGGCCTGATTCCCTGTTTCACAGTGGAAATTGTATGCCTAAATTCACATGTGTATAGTGATAGAGATCCAGCATGAGGCAAAGGGCAACTGGGATAGCAGGATATAGGAGCAGTACCAGAGAAGAAATGGAGAAGGAAGAAGCAGAGAGGGCACTAGACGTGTATGAAAGGAGATAAGAGTCACATAGACAGACATGGGACAACCTTCACAGCATGATAGACATTAAGCTGCCATGGCTTTAAACTTAGAGTCTTAAATGCTGTCCAGAACTATCTGAGGCTTCAGGATCCTCTATTTCTGAGGCGTAGGGAAGTTCAGTGATGGATATGTTACATCATCAATTTGCCTTTAGTTGAAATGTCTACTGCATTATTATGGACCTTCATACTGTAGTTGTTCCATAAACATTTATCTTGTGTCTCCTCTAATATGGTCCTTCGATAGACATATCCCATGTGCCACCTCTAATATGGTCCTTCTATAGACATATCCCATGTGCCACCTCTAATATGGTCCTTCTATAGACATATCCCATGTGCCACCTCTA
Source organism: Bufotes viridis (assembly GCA_033119425.1). Classification (NCBI taxonomy): domain Eukaryota; kingdom Metazoa; phylum Chordata; class Amphibia; order Anura; family Bufonidae; genus Bufotes; species Bufotes viridis. The sequence continues at coordinate 581,150,436 of CM065590.1, forward strand.
ATATGGTCCTTCGATAGACATAGCCCATGTGCCACCTCTAATATGGTCCTTCGATAGACATATCCCATGTGCCACCTCTAATATGGTCCTTCTATAGACATAGCTCATGTGCCACCTCTAATATGGTCCTTCTATAGACATATCCCATGTGCCACCTCTATTATAGTCCTTCTATAGACATATCTCATGTGCCACCTCTAATATGGTCCTTCTATAGACATATCCCATGTGCCACCTCTAATATGGAATATGGTCCTTCTATAGACATATCTCATGTGCTACCTCTAATATGGTCCTTCTATAGACATATCTCATGTGCCACCTCTAATATGGTCCTTCTATAGACATATCTCATATGCCACCTTAATTATGGTCCTTCTATATACATATCTCATGTGCCACCACCTCTAATATGGTCCTTCTATAGACATATCTTATGTGCCACCACCTCTAATATGGTCCTTCTATAGACACATCTCATGTGCTACCTCTAATATGGTCCTTCTATAGACATATCTCATATGCCACCTCTAATATGGTCCTTCTATAGACATATCTTATGTGCCACCACCTCTAATATGGTCCTTCTATAGACATATCTCATGTGCCACCACCTCTAATATGGTCCTTCTATAGACATATCTTATGTGCCACCACCTCTAATATGGTCCTTCTCTAGACATATCTCATGTGCCACCTCTAATATGGTCCTTCTATAGACATATCTCATGTGCCACCACCTCTAATATGGTCCTTCTATAGACATATCTTATGTCCTTTGACAGTCCAACCTCCTCTCTTTTGCCACCTCATGGTCCTCCTGCAGATCTATCCACTGCATCTCCTCTATCCTGGTCATTCCTGTGCCACCTTTATTAAAGTATTTCTTTCTTTTTTTCTCTATTATGTTCCTCCTACCACTCACCTCCTATTTTGCCAGGCGCCCACCTCCTCACTTCTGTGCCACCACCCCATATAATCATGACTTCTTCCATCCTTTCTCATCACCCCTCACCAAACTTTCTGCTGTATGTTACAACCAGCCCATGGTTACGGTGGCCATTCAGGATGCAAATGATCCAGGTGATACTGCAGTCCTTTACATAGGACTACCCCATCCTCTTACATCAGAGAGCTGAGAGCACACAATGCATTCCCAAACTCAGCTCTGCTTCATCTCTAGCCACACTACACCTCACGTCGCTCATGCAGCAACTATTCCAGCACATCTATGTGATTCCTCAGCCATCACCCCCTCTGCCTTCCCCTGAGCTGGATGCAATGGTCTAGAAATTCAGAGCATGTGCTCCATCTCCATGTGCCATACCTACCTCCCACCGCTGTCCCATTTTCCTGTGATCTTCTGCTTCTCTCCTCAGGTCTCTGCTGGGATCTCTCCTCTCTGCCCCTCCTCTTCCATCTCCTAAACCCCCCATTGTATGATGTCTTCTCATTTCATCCTTGTCTGGCCAGCTCCCAGCACTGATCAGCATCTCCTCCTCCCAGTCACTCCTGTTGTGTGCACATCACTTCCCTAGAGTTGGATTACAAGGAGCTGTCCTCAGCACCATGCGGCTTCTGTGCCACCTCAAGAAATAACACCTCAGGTAAGATGCTGATGCCCCAGCCTGGCATGCCACCTCACCGCTGCCAACTTCCATCTGCAGGGTCTGAAGTGCAGTGCAACGCTGTTAACCCTGCAGAAGCCGGCAACTTCCATCTCTTCTACATGCTCTGAAATGCAATGCAACCTTAAGCATGCATTGTTTGCTTGGCTGTAGTAACTTGTAGTCTGTGGGCACCATCTGTGATTAAAAAGGTTACTGTTAATGGATCTTCTATGCAATTTGGTATATTATGACTTATCTTCCATGAGGTCAGGCTGCTGTTAATAGATCTATATGTAAAAGTGTCTGTCTATTAACATATTCTCTGAGCATCATCTGTGACTGGAGAAATTAGGCTGCTGTTTATGGATCTTATAAACAATTCTGTGCATTACGACTTGTATTATATGACCACCCTTTGTATTTGAAGAGGTTAGGCTGCTGTTGATGGAACTTATAAACAATTCTGTGTATTATGACTTGTATTCTGTGGGCAACATCTGTGATCGCAAAGATTAGATTGCTGTTGATGGATCCTATAAACAATTTGGTATATTATATACGGATGTAGCAGGGTTAACACACATGCTTTATGAGACGTGTTATCTAAACTAAACGCGTTAAGCAATTGCTTTTCAATGGCTTTTGTTTCAAGATAACGCGATGAGATAAGAAATTTGAGTTAAGAGTATGTTACCCTGCTACATCTGTATTGTATTCTGGGGGCACCATGTGTGATTGGAGAGATTAAGCCGCTGTTGATGGATCTCTATGTGTTATGAAGACGTGTGTATATTATGACCTGTATTCGATGACCACCATTTGTTATTGGAGAGGTTAAGCTGCTGTTGATGGAACTTTAAGTATTATAAAGATTTCTGCATATTAAGACTTGTATTCTATCAGCACCATCTGTGATTGGAGAGGTTAGGCTGCTGTTTATGGACCTTATAAACAATTCTTTGTATTATGACTTGTATTCCATGGGTACCATCTACGATTTCTACGGTTTTATTGCTGTTGATGGATCCTATAAACAATTTGGTATATTATAGACTGTATTCTGGGAACACCATGTATGATTAAAGAGGGTAGGTTGTTGTTGATGGATCTTTTTATTTCTTTAACGATTTCTGCCCATTATGACTTGTATTCTGGGGGCACCATATGTGATTTAAGAGGTTACAATGCTGTTGATAGATCTTATAGAAAATTCTATACACTATGACTTGTATTCCACAGGTATCATCTGTGATTGGAGAGGTTAGGCTGCTGTTTATGGACCTTATAAACAATACTTTGTATTATGACTTGTATTCCATGGGTACCATCTATGATTTTAACGGTTTTATTGCTGTTAATGGATCCTATAAACAATTTGGTATATTATAGACTGTATTCTGGGAACACCATGTATGATTGAAGAGGGTAGGTTGCTGTTAATGGATCTTTTTATTTCTTTAAAGATTTCTGCCCATTATGACTTGTATTCTGGGGGCACCATATGTGATTTAAGAGGTTACAATGCTGTTGATAGATCTTATAAAAAATTCTATATACTATGACTTGTATTCCACAGGTATCATCTGTGATTGGAGAGGTTAGGTTGCTGTTGATGGATCTATGCATCATAAATAATTCTGTATATTATGATAAAGTAAGGTTTCCTAGGCAGCTGATTGGCAGGTTGTGATTTTTGGATCCTTCGCCCTCTTGGTCCCTGCAATGACCACAGTATATGAGTGGAGCTGTATAGTATATATCCATCTCCCACTTGATGTAGTAATTAGAGCTGAGTTACTGTAACCCTCATTTCCTAGTTCCACATCCCGAGCAGGAAACATAATTAGTCTTTATAAGCCAATTTCCCTTCAGATTTCACTGGAGCTTTTTGAAGCATGAATCTATTATATTGTGTGTATAACAGAGGTAGGCGGCATGAATAACTACAACTCCCAGGTCGCTTTGTTTAATTTACTAAATAGATTGGGGGTTGCAGTCCCCCTGCTGCATTAGTATGGTAAATATAGGACTCAAGGAGGAATCACTACCCGACACCTAAGGGGATGATATTCTGTATTACAGCCATTAGGCTACTTTCACACTTGCGTCGCTGTATTCCGTCATCCAGTTCCGTCACTAGCAATCTGTATGCAGACGGATACCATTTGTAGACAGATCCGGATGCGGGTCCGTCTCCCAAATGCACTGGAATACCGAATCCGTCTCTCCGGTTGTCATCCGGAAAAACGGAATTCAATACCGGAAAAGAATAACGCTAGTGTGAAAGTACCCTTACTCATGCTTTCTGGGGATTTAAAGTAAGGTTTAGTGCAGGAGGCTTAGAAGGGACCAGTATTCATAAAGTCACCACGACCAATCCAAGATTTGATATTTTGCTTTGATCAAGTAGGTTTTTGTTCAAAATGTTGCATTCACGTGATGTTATAGTTTATGCCATTGTAATGAAGAATAGAACAAATTTGTCTGGTTGCTCCATGCGATGGTCGCAGATTTTCCCAGTACCACCACTATAGTATGCTCTGTGCGTCTTAAAGGGAAGGTTCACCTTAAATATCTTCTGATGTGCTTCATTGAAGCTGAACTTTCCCTTTAAGAAGCTGATACATTGTATTGGTAAACGCTGAGATACATTGTATTTGGTTCCCTCATCTATTTTGAAACATTCTGTAGCAGGAGGGATCTTCCTCTGAAGGCATCTGCTGGGAGAGGGATGGCCTGGGCACGGAGCGCCGGCTACAGACGGGAGGGGTTATGCCAGAGAATTGCAGATGATAGGGTTGGGTTCTTTTTATCCGCCACTTGCAACCCCACAGATGAAGATGGTGGCCGCACAAATCAGACAACCACCAGCCGCCATAGCTGAACATACAGTGTGAAGGAGGCGGGCCTTATGCATTTGGCTCCTCCTCTTAGCCGCGCCGCTTCCTCTAAACCATTTTCAGCGCTGTCAAGGTAGTAAAAGTGTTAAAAGCCTGTAGTAAATGTGGTGCCCACCATATATTCCCCACCGACAGCACACTTACCCATCAACTTCAAAGTGTGTATTCACCCATCAAGTTTTTTTGAAGCATGCCATATTTTGTCCGTGATTACAGATCCCTTCCGCACATTATTGTCTAGGGGGTCCGCGAAAACCAAGGACACAACCCCGATGCAATCTGCATTTGGAGCATGGTTTTCAGGGCCACTGATAGGAGATGCTGTGGAAATAATTTTTCAGCCTAGCAGTGTCCACAGAACCGATGACACACGAATCCTTCATGGGCATCTTCATGGATGAACCTCTGACTATCTTGTCACGGTTGTCCTCACAGACATGTAAAGGGGGCCTTGCACAATTTGCCATAACCAGCTGGCTATAGGCCCAGTTGCTCCGAGAGGAGCTTGGTCTGGTGCCACAACTAGGACCATATTAATATTTAAAGAGGTTTTCCCAAAATTTTATTACTAATTACCTATTCTCTGGATAGGTCCTCAGTATCTGATCGGAGAGGTCCGACACCAGCTGTATGAGAAGGCACCAGCGCTCGCAGTAGCACCGCAGCCTTCTCACAGCTTTCCCTAGGCCAGTGACGACACGCTCATTGGTCACATGACCTCGGCGCAGCTCAGCCCTATAGAAGTGAATAGGACTGAGCGCGATACCAAGCACCACCACTATCCAATGTAGGGCGCTGTGCTTGGTGAGCTTCGAGAAGGCACAGAAGCGCCGGCGCCTTCTCAAACAGCTGATTGGTGGGGATCCCGGGTGTCGGATCCCCACCGATCAGATACTGATGACCTATCCAAATCGGTCGGCACTGTGTGAGGCGGGTGCTCGGCCAAAGGGTCGGAAACCCCAATAGACGATCAAAGCAAAGGACCGTCCGTTTGGAGTGCCAGTCCTTTGCTTTCACTATCCAGAGGATAGGTCATCAGTAAGAACATCTCGGAAAACCTTTTTAAAGGGATTGTCCACTTTTCACTATTGAGGTACAAACCCAATAACAATCAATCACGCAGAGAACATCTTAGTAGAAAAATGGACAATCCCTTTAAGCCAATCCCAGCTCATCGATACACCCAATTTTCTAACCTTGATACACAACTCACAAAAGCTGTGATTTTTTTTAGTTTTTTTTAAATTCAGAATACACATTTTATTATCAGACGCTTCCTCTTAGAAGTTGATGTTAGATGATTCCGTGCGGTTAAATTTGGTATTCGTCTCAAAAAGCGGGGTGTGCGTCTCCAGATGGTAGAGGAGTACAAAGAACAGAGACCAGGTTAAGACCGCCACGCTCAGTGCGGCAATGTTGACTGTAAAGGCGAGGGCCGAATACTTGGCCGCCATGTTCATATTTCCTCTGTTCACGCAATCTCGTGTCTGGAGAGAGAAGAAATAGTAACTTAGTAACAGCCATGCTGACCTGTGATGACACCGTACAGAAAACGGATGGGGGGGGGGGATGACGCATTCCCGTGCGTGCGTTTGCCGCACTGGTTCAGCCTCGACAAAATCAACCGTTGGCCTCTTACCTTATAGGAGAAGTAGAGAGCCATGATGCCTATAGGTAGACAGCAGAATACGGAGGTGACAACGGAGAGGGGAAAGTAGTCACAGGGAGGATCCGCGCTGGCGGAGGTGAACTTCCTATGGAATAGATTCGCTGAACTGGAGGACTTTGTCTGGGAACACTCGGGGTTTGATGGGTGAAATGAGCCGGAATAGGGGTAAACCATTGTCTCTCCCTGTGGTGACCCCAGTCGGGCGTCTGCAGTAATAGGAGCTCGGAGGCGTCGGTAATAACCTCCCGGAGGCTGATCTTGTGTCGGTTGAGGAGCATGCAGAGTCAGGCGGCCGTCGTGCAATATGCAAATCTAGAAACTGTTGGTCTCAGCTTGATAGCGCATGCTGGGGGGGGGATCCCGGCTATAGGGGACACAATAGAGGAATAGAGGACCCCTCCCCATATTGTGCACCCATCAACTGCCACACCACCACTTCCCTCTTTATGGTCAGGGGCGTAGCTAATGGCTCATGGGCCCTGGTGCAAGAGTTCAGCTTGGGCCCCCCTTCCCTCAGTGCTTTGTCTGTCTTCTTATGCGGCACAAGGGTCTTTGGGCCCCCTCAGGCTCCTGGGCCCGGTAGCGACTGCTACCTCTGCACCCCCTATAGCTACGCCCATGCCAGGGATATACAAGTCCCAAAATGTCCCTGCAGAGTCAGGAAGGAGGTGGAAAAGCCAAGATACAACGTCGCCAGTACGTATCAATCTACAGGAACTTCCATCAGTGCATCAGTTAAGAAAATACATTGTAACATATAAGATAATGGCATAAGTAGCAGTTCCCTAAAATATCATTTTTGGGAAAGGGGGACTGAATTTTGGGGTGGATTTTCTATTTCAATGGTTCTTTATTAGAGTTTTATCAACAATAAGAGACAACATTGCACATTGCAAAAGTGAAATCCACTGAGGAAATCTGACGCATAAGTTGACATGCTGCAGGTTTAATATCCGTGTTGCACGCCCCTTTATGCTGCAGGTTTTTTCCCCCCGTGGGGTGCAGGAGAAATCTCTCCAAATCTCATCCACTTTGCTGGCGCCATAATCCGAAAAATCCTCAATGCATCCTCCGACAATGCCCCTTTATACTCTTTACTGTAAATAAATTTCTATCATTTTCTGATATACTTGTCTTTAGCCATTACCAATCCTGGCCATCTAACGTATCTCTGCTTGCTGTTAGTGAATAGATACGTTCACTAGAGGCTGAAAAATCCCCATCCTGCTCCTGACCAACGGCAGGGTCTGGTACAAGAGAAAACGACCATACGCTGTAGTGATTCACTCTTCCTTTCCCTGACAGCAAGCAGAGATCTTGAAAATGAGCAATTTTTCATGATGCAGTCATTAAAGGGGTTGTCCCACGAAACACTTTCTGCATTTTTCAAACCAGAACCTGGATTTAAATACTTTTGTAATTGTGTGCAATTATAATTGTAGCATAGCTGCTGAGCTCATCACTGAAGTCTGTATAGCGCCACCTGCTGTTTGCTCTTTTTCTAATCTCTCTGATCACCTCACTGAGGTGGACACACATGCTCAGTTCCATCCTTCAATTGCCATCAGTTGCAGCATAAAGGACACATCCCGTGAGAAAAAGGACACGCCCCCTGAGCTACCAGCTTAAAAACAATGTAGCAAAACAGTTGCAGCAATGAATGGGTCGATCTGTATAGCGGCTGGAGCTGGAGAGGCTATAGGGACTGGTACAGGAGATCCAAGTGTACTGACATATTTGCCCCCTCCACGTGTTTTCGGCGACATTTCCATAAAAGCCGCAGCAATTTCCTTCACTATGTAATAAACTCATTAGGACTAAACGTATTAAATCAGGGATAAGAGGAGAAGCCATCGCTTGGCTTATTTTGGCGAACGTCGTCTACTTCAATGGAAAAGCCCAGAATCAACAAAATCGAAACGCTTGACTTCACTGTGACAGCAGGAGACGCCGGGGACACGGGACGCAGATCTCCCGCGAGTCTTTCATGTCTGAATTATGAAATGATGTTTATTCACCCGTGTAACAATTTCCGAGCACCTGAATAATAAGGCTCATTCATAAAGCGCAGCCGCTGGGCTTTATTTAAAGGGGACTGGTCCCTTTAACAGATGTTCTAACACAAATGCACTAGAGGGCGCTATAGAGCTCTCAGAATTTCCCAACAAAGGGGGGAAGCTGTAAAACAACCTTCCTACTAGGCCCCACCCACATTTTTCAACCAATTAAGAAGCAGAAAGTTTGCAGTGGGCGGGGCTTCCTAATTTTAATCCCTTCATTATAAACACATGGCTGCCTTTTTCCAGCACCACGCCTGTCTATAGGCTGTGTCTGGTATTGCAGCTTGGTGCCACTAAAGTTAGGCCTCTTTCACACTAGCGTTTTAGCTTTCCATCCTAGAGATCCGTCCTCGGGTCTCTAGGACGGAAAGCTACTGATCAGGATTATCCCCATGCATCCTGAATGGAGAGAAATCCGTTCAGGATGCATCAGGATGTCTTCCGTTCAGTATGTCAACGTTTTTTGGACGTTGACAAAAGCGCAGCATGCTGCGGATTTGTCTCCGTCCAAAAATCCGGAAGACATGCCGTAACACCGGATCCGGAATTAATGCCCATTGAAGGGCATTAGTCCGGATCCGGCCTTTAGCTAAACGTCGTTTCCGCGCATCGCCGGATCCGACGTTTAGCTTTTTGTCAATGGTTACTATGGCAGCCAGGACGCTAAAGTCCTGGTTGCCATAGTAAAGAGTAGGGGAGCAGGGAGCGGCATACTTACATTCCGTGCGGCTCCCGGACGCTCCAGGATGACGCCAGGGCGCCCCAGTGCATAGATCACGTGATCGCATGGATCACGTGATCCATGCGCAGCGGGCGCTCTGACGTCATTCAGGAGCGCCCCGGGAGCCGCACGGAATGTAAGTATGCCACTCCCCCGCTCCCCACTGCTACTATGGCAACCAGGACGCTAGTAGCGTCCTGGCTGCCATAGTAACACTGAAAGCATTTTGAAGACTGATCAGTCTTCAAATGCTTTCAGTTCACTTGTGTTGTGCCGGTTCCGGCGTGCATTCCGGCGATGGAAGTACACACCGGATCTATACAACGCAAGTGTGAAAGAAGCCTTAAAGAGAGTCTGTCATCTGTTTTTCACCAATATAACTAAGTGCACTGCACCACAGAAGATTGCAGGCACATCCCAGACATCCCTTAGTGCACGATGTGTCTGTATTCCTTGTCCAGGAAAAGCACTTTTGTGCTGGAAAACAGCTCCCTTTGGTCCAGCTCTGCTGCTGCAAGTGCCCGAAGCAAACCAGACTGAAGAGGGGAGGGCTGATTTAGTTGCTCATATCTTGGGATTGCTAGAAATATGATCCTGGCCTTGTTTGAAAGCTGGCATTCTAACCTTTCAAACAATACCAGAATCACAGCATTATATCCACTATATCAGAAGATATAGCCATTAGAAATCGAGTCAGAAGTGAAAGCTGTTTTTACTTTCACTTTCAGCTGGTCACTTGGGAGCTGTTTTCCAGCAGAATAAGGCCTCATGCACACGACCGTTGTTTGTTTCCGCATCCGTTCCGTTTTTTTTTCACGGATAGGATGCTTCCCCATTCATTTCAATGGGTCCGTCAAAAAATGCGGATGGTCAACCTTTTTTACATTTCGTCAAAAAAAAAGAGCATGTCCTATTTTTTCACGGACAAGGATAGGCATTATTACAATAGATCTGCCATAAAAACGGATCCGCCCAAAAAAACGGTCTGTCATCCTTTTTTTGGCGGACGCAAAATTTGCGGACGGAACGGACGCAGAAACAAATAACGGTCGTGTGCATGAGGCCTAAGGCCTCATGCACACGACCGTTGTTGTGGTCCGCGTCTAACCCGCATATTTTGCAGCTTGGGCACGGACCCATTCACTTCAATGGGGCCGCAAAAGATGCAGACAGCACTCCGTGTGCTGTCCGCATCCGTTGCTCCGTTCCGTGCTCCCGCAAAAAAAATAGAGCATGTCCTATTCTTGTCTGTTTTGCGGACAAGAATAGGTATTTCCACAATGGGCTGCCTTCCGTTCCCCAAACTGCGGAACGGAACGTGGAGCAGCTTCCATGTTTTGCGAACCGCAAAACACCAACGGTCGTGTGCATGAGGCCTAAAAGTGCTTTTCCTGGACATGGAATACAGACACATGGTGCACACCGGTATGTCTGGGATGTGTCTGCAGTCAGTCTTCTGTGGGGCAGTGCTCCTAGTTATATTGGTGAAAATTAGGTGACAGACTCCCTTTAATGGGACTAAGTTGCAATACCACAGGCAAACTGAATACAGGTGAGGGCGCTGTTTTTGATAGAAGGCTATGTGCTGTCCGCATCGACACTTCCGTTTCCACAAAAAATAGAACATGTCCTATTCTTGTCAGCAATGGTGGACAAGAATAGGCATTTTCTATTATAGTGCTGGCCATGTGCACATGGCCGGTGTCCGTGTTATGCGCATCCGCAATTTGCGCATCTGCAAAACACTTACGGACGTGTGAATGGAGCCTAAAAGGCAATCGCACAATGCAATGTCACTGCCCTAGTCACACAATATAGTGGCCGCAGGCGACTGTAGGGGGTGTTGTCACAATTTCCATGCAGCGCTGGGGTAGATTTTATGTTAATTTGCCCTTAGGGAGCATTTTTGATAGTTTAGGGCAGGCATGCTCAACCTACGGCCCTCCAGATGTTTTAAAACTACAACTCCCACCATGCATTGCTATAGGCTGATAGCCATAGGCTGTCCAGACATGCTGGGAGTTGTAGTTTTGCCACATCTGGAGGGCCGCAGGTTGGGCATGCCTGGTTTAGGGCATTTCCAGGGGGAACATGATGAAGTATATATTAGAGAACTGTTGAATATGCAATTCCCTAATCTATAAATGATGGGTAACTTCCAGTTAAAACCTAGAAAACAATCTAGTGGTCTCCCGTCTCTGTAAAATGGGTGGGGCTTAGCTGAAGGGGAGGGGCTTTGTATGCCTGGCTTGTCATAAACAAATGAATGCAGGAAGGTTTCTGTGACAGCAGGCTGCCTCCCAGCCAAGGGCAAATGGAGGCGGTAAATGGATGGGGCTTCGCTAAAGATCAGGGACTTGGTGTGTCTGGTCTCAGTTACAGACAGAAGGGAGAAGGTTTCTGTGACGGCAGGCTGCCTCCCAGCCAAGGCTGTATGGAATATGGCTGAATGGACAGGGATTATATAAAGGTGAGGGGTTTGGTCCCTGGAAAATAAGTGATTGGCTAGGACCTTGCAAAGGTGAGGGGCTTGGTGTGGTTAGTCTGTCTTACAGTTCAAATGTAACAGGAGATGGGGCGGCACTACCAAATACTCTGCTCCTCACACCACTCACAGCCTGGGCGATCCTCCAGTCAAAGTGAACGTTGGCGGTGCTTCGCTGGATGAAGTAAAAGTCCGCGACAATAATGTTGAACAGAGATGAAGTCAGCGGCACTCACCGTGTAGAAAAAGGTTCAAGACTTTATTGAAATCCATGAATACACAGAGGGTAAGTCGGTCGGGCTGGGGGGCGGACAAACTCTTCTCACACTTGATAAGCGACGGCCGTTTCGCGCGCCAACTGCGCTTCGTCTGGCTCAAGCAGTGCAGTGGAGGAAGGTTTCTGTTGCAGCAAGTTGCCTCCCACCCGAAGCAATCTGTAAAATGAGCCTAAGCCCTACTGGTTCCCAAATTGTTCCTCATGCCCTAGCACCAGAGGAAGGATCATATACGTCCAATGAGCAACCAAGCGAATAGATGACAAGTTAGGACCTTGCCGGTGAGGGGCTTGGTGTGTTTGGTCTCTGGAAAATAAATGATTGGCTAGGACCCTGCAAAGGTGAGGGTTTTGTAGGTTTGGTCTCTGTTACAGAGCAGTGGGGGAAGGTTTCAGGTACAGAAAGCTACCTCCCAACCAAGGCCATCTGGAAAATGAGCCAAAGCCCTACTCTTTCCTCCTGCATTAGCACTGGTGGTGGTGGAGGGGGAAGGATCATACCTGTCCCATGAGCAACCAAGAAGATGATTGACTGGAGTGGTTAGTCTCTGTTCAGACAGATTAATGGAGGAAGGTTTCTGGTACAGCAAGCTGCCTCCCAACCAAGGCCATCCGGAAAATGAGCTGGAGCCCTGCTCATTCCCATTAGCACTGGTAAGGGGATGAAGGATCACACCTGTCCCATGAGATACCTAAAAAATATTTTCTTTATTTGTTATATATGCGGTTACATTGTAACATAATGTTCAGATTCTGAAACATGAGCCCATTGTCTGGAGATAGCCGCCGTTTCCTAACCACCTCCCGCCCTCCAGGGCTTTGTGCTGAGCAGCCATTCATTAATATTGGGAATCATTACTCCTCCTTCCTCATTGGGAACAAAGCTTTATAGAAATTATGAATCACTGCCTTATCCACACGAGTTGCATTAGCCAGAGGCGGAAAACAATGTCACACAGCCAGATATTAGTCAGTGAAGGCCGCCGAACAGTGAGAGATCGTCCTTATGTATTCACTGAGTTATTGGTAGACAAGTAGACAGAAAAAAAAGACAAGAAATCTTTCCAGCTGAATTTATGGGCAGTAACAGCTTCCTGTTCCGTATAAATGCACCCATGGGGTTGTCAGTAAGCTCCAGGTGTCGTGAAACTACAACTCCCAGCATGTCCTGTCATCCACAGGCCTTGAGGAGGACTTTCAAATCTTGACCCATTTTCGGAATTAAGCATTGGCTCTATCACAATATTGAGCATTATATTTATTATTTTAAGCAGGGGCGTAACCAAGGGGGGGCGAGCTCCGAAGTAAACCAAGGAAGCTCTCCTGGTCTTCAATCGACCCCACAAAAAATTCTGAGGCATAGCTATAGAAGGTGTGAGGTTTCTGTCAGGCCTCTATGATGGGGCCAAAGACTCCTCCACTGTATAAGAGGGCAATAAGACTATTTTAAGCAGGGGCGTACACAGAAGGAGGACAGCTCCAAAGTAAACCAAGGAAGCTCTCCTGGTCTTCAATCAACCCCAAAAGAGGACACCACATAAACCTGAGGCATAGCGATAGATGGGAGGTTTCAGTCAGGCCTCCACGATGGAGCCAAAGACCCCTCCACTGTATAAGAGGGCAACAAGACTATTTTAAGCAGGGGCGTACACAGAAGGAGGACAGCTCCAAAGTAAACCAAGGAAGCTCTCCTGGTCTTCAATCAACCCCAAAAGAGGACACCACATAAACCTGAGGCATAGCGATAGATGGGAGGTTTCAGTCAGGCCTCCACGATGGAGCCAAAGACCCTCCACTGTATAAGAGGGCAACAAGACTATTTTAAGCAGGGCGTACACAGAAGGAGGACAGCTCCAAAGTAAACCAAGGAAGCTCTCCTGGTCTTCAATCAACCCCAAAAGAGGACACCACATAAACCTGAGGCATAGCGATAGATGGGAGGTTTCAGTCAGGCCTCCACGATGGAGCCAAAGACCCCTCCACTGTATAAGAGGGCAACAAGACTATTTTAAGCAGGGGCGTACACAGAAGGAGGACAGCTCCAAAGTAAACCAAGGAAGCTCTCCTGGTCTTCAATCGACCCCCCAAAAAAGTTCAAATTTTTTGGGGGAGACACTACATAAACTTGAGGCATAGCTAAAGAGGGTGTGAGGTTTCAGTCAGGCCTCCACGTTGGGGCCAAAGACCCCTCCACTGTATAAGAGGGCAACAAGACTATTTTAAGCAGGGGCGTACACAGAAGGAGTAGGGCTCCAAAGTAAACCAAGGAAGATCTCCTGGTCTTCATTTGACCCCACAAAAATTTGACATTTTTGGGGGAACCCACATAAACCTGAAGCATAGCTATAGATGATGCAAGGTTGAAGTCAAACCTGAGCAAGGGGACCAAAGACCCCTCTTCTGCATAGGAGAGCAGCAAGACTATAAGTGGAGGGTGTTGGGTTTGGGTCCCTAGTATATCTTTTGCACTGGGGCCCAGACTACACACCTGCTTTGACCCTTGGGCAATCAGCTATAGTGCCGAATTAGGATAGGAACTGCTGTTTGGGGAGGTCACTAACCTTATGAGTCTCAAATCCTGTTGGTCCTATACCGCCTAGTGCCGGCCATGACGTGTAAGAACATATTGGCCAGTGGCTAGGAAAGGGAAAGTCGATTTATTTTGACCTTGAGAATTTTCTCCTCCATAGATTGCTTCCTGTTTAGATAAATGAGGTGCGGACAAATCCCCCCACACCCATCCCCCACATTCCTTCATCCTATTCTCCATCTAAGAGTCAATATATCGCTCCAGGCAATTTATTTATTCATCCAACGCCATACCCTGACATCTCTGAAATACTTCTCATACATCTCCTGCCCATCATTCTCCGCCACATTACCAAGATCTGAACTTCAATCAGGTGATTGATCGGCCAGAAAGACCGGATGGAGCGGTAACCGCACAGTTACATGTAATCCATTCATCTCCCGTGTCACATAAAGATCCGTCCGGTGATTGTCTTGATCCAGTGGAATCTGGAGGGTCATGTGTAAGGACCGGGGGAGATACAGCCAGCATGAAAAGTCATTGTATTATAGTTATATTCTTGTACATAGGAGGCAGTATTATATCAGTCATATTCTTGTACATAGGAGAAGTATTATAGTAGTTATATTCTTGTACATAGGAGCAGTATTATAGTAGTTATATTCTTGTACATATGGGGCAGTATTATAGTAGTTATATTCTTGTACATCGGAGGCAGTATTATAGTAGTTATATTCTTGTACATAGGAGGCAGTATTATAGTAGTTATATTCTTGTTCATAGGAGCAGTATTATAGTGGTTATATTCTTGTACATAGGAGCAGTATTATAGTAGTTATATTCGTGTACATAGGAGCAGTATTATAGTAGTTATATTCGTGTACATAGGAGCAGTATTATAGTAGTTATATTCTTGTACATAGGGGCAGTATTATATCAGTCATATTCTTGTACATAGGGGTAGTATTATAGTAGTTATATTCTTGTACATAGGAGACAGCATTATTGTAGTTATATTCTTGTACATAGGAGGCAGTATTATAGTAGTTATATTCTTGTACATAGGAGCAGTATAGGAAAAATACGTACCTGGGATTTTACTTTCCTTGAGTCCGGAGGCAGCACAGAATGGGTTAAGTTAGTCATCCCTTGCTTCCAGGACCGCCCACCTAGTAAAAAATAAACCAATCAAAAGTTAATTAATTAATTAGACCACCCTATAAGAGGGTCCCACTCTCTTGGACATATGTGTTAATAAAAATAGACTCAGACAGATTCATGCAAAAAAAAAAAAAAATTTAATAGGGAGGGTATTGTTGTGCTGCCTCCGGACTCAAGGAAAGTAAAATCCCAGGTACGTATTTTTCCTTTCCGGCAGCACAGAATGGGATTTTTCTATATCTCAGAGGGATGGATTTTCACTTAAGGCTGCAGACAGAACCCCAGTACCGAGCTGAGCTCCTGGCATTGACATCCAGGCGATAATGCTTCCCAAACGTCAGAGATGAGGGCCAGGATGCCGTGTTACAGATGTCTTCAATAGGAACTTGAGCTGCTTCGGCCCAGGATGTTGCTGCTGCTCTCGTAGAATGAGCCTTCAGGGGTAAAGGTGGAGGCAAGTCTTCTAAGGAGTATGCTTCCAGAATGGTCGACTTTATCCATCTGGCTAGAGAATCTCTGGATGGTACATGACCCTTCCTGGGCCCCGCGAACAGAATAAACAGGTTCTCCGCTTTCCTGAAGTCTTTGGTTCTTTCCAGATACGACTGTAGCGCTCTTCTAACGTCCAGCATATGCAACCGGACCTGATCTTTATCAACCGGATCGGGAAAAAATACTGGAAGAAATGCTTCCCTGTTCTTGTTAGCCGCAGATGGGACTTTAGGCAGGGAGGCAGGTACAGTTCGTAATAGTACACCATCCGGAAGGAGGCGAATATACGGAAATTAGAGGATGATGGAGAAATGTATTTCCTGTCATAGAGTTGATGGCCGTCATATGGGCTCGCATGGTATTTAAGGGTTTAAGGCCCTTCTGGAATCCTTCTTGCAGGAACTGTAAAATTGAAGCCACTTGTAGCTGTTCGTGACCAGACTCGGACATCCAAGAGCAGGGCCGGCCTTTGGGGTGTGCGAACTGTGCGGCCGCACAGGGCGCCGTGGCAACAGGGGCGCCCGGGCGGCCGACACAGCTCGCACGCAGTTAGTCTCTCACGCTCAGCCTGGGCCTGCGCCTCGCTACCCATCAAGCGGGCGCAGCTGCTTCAGGGCGCCGGCGCCCCTTGTGAAAAAAAATGAATGACCTTTTTTTTTTTTTTCCCCCTGACTTTACCTCACTTGCGCCGCAGCCTCCCGAGTCCCGCCCATCCCCAGCCTGCTGCTTGACTATAGGTAGTCCGGCCGCCACTGCCCTCTGCCTCACAGCAAGTTCCAAGTTCATAGGCTCAGGGCAGGCCAGGGGGGCGTGACGAGCGGTGCCGCAGCGGCGGGAAGCAGGAGACAGTGCAGCAGCCCGCAGGTCCTAGAGGTGAGCTGACTGACAGTGTGTCAGCCGCCCTCAGCCAGAGCCCCAGCTTGAAGATGCAGCCAGCAGCAGGAGAGGAGACATCAGCTGGAAGGAAGCCTGGACAGACAGGACTCAGGAGGACAGCTGTTAGGGTAGGTGGTGACCTGTCACCTGTGATAAATGATTTATATGATCTATGATGATGAATCTACAGTGTGTGAATCAACAGTGAGTATCTGGACTCTGGACTGGAGTCTGTCGGTGGGGTCACTGGGCCCTTGGTACATTTTCATGGTTGCTAGCTAGGCCACTGCCTGCATTTAAAGGGATTCTTTCATCCTCAAACCTCAATTTCACTACATCATTATTTGGTAAACAGTCCCCATTATATAGCCATTACCTCATAATTTTAGACTCACAGATGATGAGAACGACGCTTATAGACCTGTCAATCACAGTGAAGGAGCTCAGGGCGCGTCATGCCGGCAGCCAGGCTGCGCTCATCATACTTTTCACACGCCTTTCACTCAGGCGGTCCGCCCATTGTGATGCGCTCGGCCTGCCCAGAACTGGCCAATCCGCGCCTGCGCCAGTACACTATCGCAGTGCGGGCCCGCGCCTGCGCACAGGGTAGCCCGATGCTTGCGCCAGCAATCGGGAATCCAGTGCGCAGGCGCGGGCCCGTACTGCGATAGTGTACCGGCGCAGGCGTGGATTTGGCCAGTTCTGGACGAGGCCGAGCGCATCACAATGGGCGGACCGCCTGGGTGAAAGGGGCATGGTAGAAAAGTATGATGAGCGCGCGGCCTGGGCTCCGGCCGGTATGACGCGCCCTGGGCTCCTTCACTATTGATTGACAGGTCCTATAAACGCCGCTTTCTCATCATCTGTAAGTTTAAAAATTATGGGGTAAGTGGCTATATAATGGGGGACTGTTTACCAAATAATGATGTAAGTAGTGAAAATTGGGGTTTGGGGGTGAAAGAATCCCTTTAAGGGCTCATTCAGACGGCCGTATGAACGGATCCGCACCCATTCTTCAATTTTGCGGAACGGATACGGATCCATTCATTTCAATGGGGTTGCAAAGATGCGGACAGCACACCGTGTGCTGTCCAAATCTGTTGTTCCATGCCGCTGACCCCAAAAAATATAGAGCATGTCCTATTCTTGGCCGCGATTGCCGACAAGAATAGGCATTCTCTATACAGAGCCGGCCATGTGCGCTCCGCAAAATGTGGAACGTGCACTGCCAGTTCTCCGTGTTTTGTGCATACGCAATTTGCCGACCACAAAACACATACGGCCATCTGAATGGGCCCTAACTTGGACTGTAGTAGCTACTTGGGACCATACACTTGTGTGCTCTGAGTATTGGGCGCTGCACACGCTGCACACCGGCAGCTCCAGGTAGTTCTAAATGAGGAGAGAAGATGAGCTCTAGGCCACTTAGTAGGATGCTGCTGTGCCTGCCCTTGGTACATTTTCTTTATGGCTGCTAGCTAGGCCACTGCCTGCATTTAATGGATGGGGGGGGGGCGCCACAAGAGTAGCTCGCACAGGGCGCCTGATGACCTAAGGCCAGCCCTGTCCAAGAGACAAATTTATTCCAGATTTTGGTATACTTCAAATTGGTGGCGTCTTAACGGGAAGCCAGTAGCGTGTCAGTCACAGAGTCTGAGAGTTCCTCTCTTCTCAACTTAGATCTCTTAACCTCCAAGCCGTCAGATGTAGACGTTCCAGGCTCTAGTGATAAAGGCCGTTCTGTAAAAGAAGATCTGGAGTTTCCAGAATTCCCCCCTGGACAGCTGGAGGAGGAGGAGGAACCATGACCTCTGCGGCCAGAATGGAGCTATTATTATGATCAGTTGCAGCTTTTCTTCTACAATCTTCCGTAACACCCGCGGTATTAGCGGAACAGGCGGGAATATGTAGGCAAAAAGGTTCTTCCAATTGATCGAAAAGGCATCCACCGCTGTAGGTCTGTCTATGGTCCTGGGGGAGCAGAACTTGTTTAACTTCTTGTTCACCGCTGATGCCATGAGGTCCCAGGTCGGACACCCCCATTTGGTCGTGATGTTGTGAGAAGGATTCAGCTCCCATTCCGCTTGACTTATTATCCTCCTGCTCAGAAGATCCGCTTGAGTATTCGAGCAGCCCCTGATATGCACTGCTCTTAGCTCCTGAAGATGTAATTCTGCCCATCCGAAGACCTTCTTGCAGAGGTCGAGAAGGAGAGTATTCCTCGTTCCTCCCTGCTTGTTCAGGTAGAAAACTGTGACTAAATTGTCCGATCTGACCAGGACCGACTTCCCCTCTATATAGGTCTTGAACTGAAGAAGGGCTAGGAAGACTGCCTTCAGTTTCAGTTGTAATTGCATCCTCTCCCTGGAAGACCAGAGGCCTTGTACCCAGTGGTTCAGGAGGTGAGCACCCCATCCTTGTCCGAAAGCGTCTGTAGTAATGATGATAGGGGAGATGAATTGAAACTTCTTCCCTTTGACCAGATTGTTGGTCCAGCACCACCACACGAGACTCTGTATTCTCGAGATTTTCAGCCTTATTCTCGCTCCAAGTCGGTGGTTGCTGCGACGCCATGCGTGGAGACAGTCGTGCTGAAGATCCCTGGCATGAATGCTTGCCCAGGGGACCGCATCTGAGACAGCAGTCAGATGACCCAGTGTCCTCATGATCCTGCGGATAGAAGGCGCTGTCTGAGTAGTTGCGGATAGAAGGCGCTGAAGGGTAGTCTGCCGGTAGTTGAGACAGGCATGACACACAAAGAGATGACTGTAACTTTTGCTTCTTCTGAGGTGGAGAGGCTTGCGTATCACGGTAACATCTGAAGCAAAGGTCATGTTCAAAATCATCAGGAAGAGGTTGCTCGCATCCCTGGCATAATCTATGCTTGGATTTTCTGGACCTCTTTTCCCTTCTGCTAGATGAGGTAGACATCTATAAGAATAGGGAGAAACATATATAAGTGGCCAGCAGTAGAGTATCTCACTAAGGGATCCCCATAACCACATCTGGTACCGTCACAACGCTGGAGCTCGGCTGCCTGGTACAAGGGCACCGAGCTCCTCATAATCCACTCCTTAAATACTTAAATACTTAACTTAAGCGCTCTTGGCGCAAACGAGGGAGCGTGGGCGCAGGCGTGACGTCAGAGCGCCGCGCGTGTGTTCCAAGATGCGTTCCACGAGACCCGAAGTGCTGCGTCCTACTTCCTGTCGGGGATCGCGCACCACCGCACTGCCATCCCTGTAGCTGGAGCAGCAGCTGGCTTCAGCAACCACGCCGGAGTGGATCAGAGTGGAGCCAAGGAACAACCATGGCTATTCCCACTCTAAGGCTCGCAATAAAGGACAAATAAAAAATACATATGTCCAAGGGAGTGGGTTGTTCCTTGGTTATATTCTTATACATAGGAGGCAGAATTATAGTAGTTATATTCTTGTACATAGGAGGCAGAATTATAGTAGTTATATTCTTGTACATAGGAGGCAGAATTATAGTAGTTATATTCCTGTACATAGGAGGCAGTATTATAGTAGTTATATTCCTGTACATAGGAGCAGTATTATAGTAGTTATATTCATGTACATAGGAGCAGTATTATAGTAGTTATATTCTTGTACATAGGGGCAGTGTTATAGTTGTTATATTATTGTACATAGGAGCAGTATTATAGTAGTTATATTCTTGTACATAGAAAGCAGTATTATTGTAGTTATATTCTCGTACATAGTAGGTAGTATTATAGTAGTTATATTCTTATACATAGGAGCAGTATTATAGTAGTTATATTCCTGTACATAGGAGCAGTATTATAGTAGTTATATCCTTGTACTTAGGAGGCAGTATTATAGTAGTTATATTCCTGTATATAGGAGCAGTATTATAGAAGTTATATTCTTGTACATAGGAGGCAGCATTATAGTAGTTATATTCCTGTACATAGGAGCAGTATTATAGTAGTTATAGTCTTCAAACAACTAATGCCCAGTCGATCCAGGTGCACATTATAGAACACTATATAGAAGGAATACGTGTCTGTATTTACTCTCTGTTCTCCAGTCTATCGTACATGTTTCTCTCACACTTCCACACTTTTATTTTTATTGGATGGTAAAAATGTAATTGTTTTTGCTGGCAGAAAAATATTGGCACCCTGACATGACTAGTATTTCCAGAATTTCAAAATAAGAAGCGTGAATTCACAAAATGACAAAACATGTTATTTTAATGAAATGCTATGGCCATGTCAGTCCCAGCTGAGGAGCGCACACCGCAGCCTATGGAGCTGAGTGGAATAGTAAGACACTTGGGAACTGGTTGTAATTAATCAGACCAGCGTAACTTTTGCGGATTAATTGCTTTTCATTTACGTTTGTTATTTATTTTCAACTTGTCCCTTGAAGCGTAATAAGAACCAATAAAGTGACAGATCAATTATGGTTGAGTCAACTAGACAAATGACACACAGCAGGACTTACAAGACTTAGGCTGCACACAACCGTATGTGTTTTGCAGTCTGCAAATTGCAGATCCACAAAAAAAAACGGATGACATCCGTATGGATCCATTGTAACAGTGGCTAAAACGGACAAGAATAGGACGTTATATCTTTTTGGCGGCGCTACGGAACGGACATACAGATTTTGATAGCACACGGTGTGTTCCGTATGCATTCCGTTTTTTTTTGCGGACCCATTGACTTGAATGGAGCCACGGAGCGTGATTTGCGGTCAATAATAGAACATGTTCTATCTTTGAACGGAACAGAAATACGGAAACGGAAGGCATACAGAGTACCTTCTGTTTTTTTGGGGATCCATTGAAATTAATGGTTATGTATACAGTCCGTATCTGGAACGCAAAAAACGGAACGTAAACAGAAAAGAAAAACGTTCGTGTGCAGGAGGCCTTAGTAATTTTTGATCTTTTGTATAGGACTATCCTCCACAGGTTCGGGATCTAGTTCCATTGTGTAAAATATAAAAGAGATTTAAAAATTGCATATGTTTTTATCTTGCACTGGTTTTTATATTATGTATTATACTCCAGTCACAGCCAAAGCAGCATTCAAAATTATCGATGTTTATAAGCTGCATGCTGATACACGGTCCTACAATATATTTGAAATTCTTCAATGCAATGCTTTGAGCTTTTTATCCCATTGTTATAAAATTAAATGTGGCTTTGGATGTGAGTGGAGTATAGAAAATGAGCTAACTCAGGATCAAACATTAGTAGCAGGGTTACTAAACATTATATGAAGGCTGCAGATAGGAATAATTTTCATGGTCTCAAGCGCATTTATGGTTTTTTTTATATAAAGAAGTCAAAATTCTGTGCCAGTTAATCTCCAAATACTTGTACAATTTTAATAGTTTTGTGACTGTCAGCAGCCACCACTAGGGGGAGCTGTATAGCTGTCTTCAATAGACTCCCCCTAGTGGAGGCTACAGTTAAACTTCTCAGCCCTAACCATCTGAGACCTCCCTTTATTATCTTCAAGTGTCCTAATAGGGTGCACGGGGAGAGCTGCAGAGATCCCCTTTAAATTGACATTAGCTCCTGGTGTCCTGATGTTGCCTCATTAATTATTACTTAATGATTTGCTTCAGAGAAAAGAAATAAACAAATCGAAGCTGAACAAACATATTCCATTCGGTGATTAATTCCGCCACCTCCTCACTCACGGTTTGAGAGCAGTTTTCATGTTGCGCCCATCTGTCCCTCTCACTGATGACCAGAAAAACAAGATGAAAGAAACCAACATCAAACGGAGGCGAGCGGCATCTCTGTGCTCCCCCTGGATATGTCGCTGCCACGCTCCCTCCATGTATCTTCTCTTCCCTGAGGGAAGCTTTAGAGTCTGCTGAGTGTTTGCACATTTTCCTTCCATTGGGACAATGAGTTGTCACGAGACGTCTGGAGTCTTCATAGAAAGAAAAACAGCTCAGTGTTGAATGAACCGTACCGGGGCATTGGAGAATCGAACCGGGGCACTGGAGAATCGAACCCGGAGCATTGAAGAATCGAACCCAGGGCACTGGAGAATCGAACTGGGGCATTGAAGAATCAAACCCGGGGCATTGAAGAATCAAACCCGGGGCATTGAAGAATTGAACCGGGGCACTGGAGAATCGAACCAGGGCATTGGAAAATCGAACCAGCACATTGGAGAATCAAACCGGGGCATTGGAGAATCGAACCAGCACATTGGAGAATCAAACCGGGGCATTGGAGAATCGAACCGGGGCATTAGAGAATCGAACCGAGGCACTGGAGAATTGAACCCGGGGCCTTGGAGAATCGAACCCGGGGCATTGGAGAATCGAACCCGGGGCATTGGAGAATCGAACCCGGGGCATTGGATAATCGAACCCAGGGCATTGAAGAATCAAACCCGGGGCATTGAAGAATTGAATCGGGGCACTGGAGAATCGAATCGGGGCATTGGAGAATCGAACCAGCACATTGGAGAATCAAACCAGCACATTGGAGAATCAAACCGGGGCATTGGAGAATGGAACTAGGGCATTAAGGAATCGAACCTGGGCATTAGAGAATCGAACCGAGGCACTGGAGAATCGAATCGGGGCACTGGAGAATCGAACCAGGGCATTGGAGAATCGAACCCGGGTCATTGGAGAATCGAACCCGGGGCATTGGAGAATCGAACCCGGGGGCTTGCAGAATCGAACCCGGGGGCTTGGAGAATCGAACCCGGGGCATTGGAGAATCGAACCCGGGGCATTGGAGAATCGAATCGGGGCACTGGAGAATCGAACCCGGGGCATTGGAGAATCGAACCCGGGGCATTGGAGAATCGAACCCGGGGGCCTTGGAGAATTGAACCCGGGACATTGGAGTATCGAACCTGGGGCATTGGAGAATGGAACCGGGGCATTGGAGAATGGAACTGGGGCATTGGAGAATAGAACCCGGGGCATTGGAGAATGGAACTGGGGCATTCAAGAATGGAACCGGGGCATTGGAGAATCAAACCCAGGGCCCTGAAGAATCAAACCCGGGGCATTGGAGAATCGAACCCGGGGCATTGGAGAATCGAACCCGGCGCATTGGAGAATCAAACCCGGGGCATTGGCGAATCGAACCCGGGGCACTGGAGAATCGGGGTACTGGAGAATTGAACCTGAGCATTGGAGAATCGAATTGGGGCATTGGAGAATCGAACCCGGGGCATTGGAGAATTAAATCGGGGCATTGGAGAATCAAACCAGCACATTGGAGAATCAAACCGGGGCATTGGAGAATGGAACTAGGGCATTAAGGAATCGAACCTGGGCATTAGAGAATCGAACCGAGGCACTGGAGAATCGAATCGGGGCACTGGAGAATCGAACCAGGGCATTGGAGAATCGAACCCGGGTCATTGGAGAATCGAACCCAGGGCATTGGAGAATCGAACCCAGGGCATTGGAGAATCGAACCCGGGGGCTTGCAGAATCGAACCCGGGGGCTTGGAGAATCGAACCCGGGGCATTGGAGAATCGAACCCGGGGCATTGGAGAATCGAACCCGGGGCACTGGAGAATCGGGGTACTGGAGAATTGAACCTGAGCATTGGAGAATCGAATTGGGGCATTGGAGAATCGAACCCGGGGCATTGGAGAATTAAATCGGGGCATTGGAGATTTGTAGGTGAGATCACCTTGTAAAATACACAATTTTGCTGAAAGCTGAATTCCATCCCAATTCGACTAGTTCAATGTCACTGATATTTTATTCGGAATCATAAAGTGCAGCCATTTTGGATTTTGATCAGTCAGTCCCAAAATACGCATCAAAGAACTTCTATTCGATTCTTCACAAGTTTTTTGTTGGCACTTTTCCTTCCCACCATTCAAATTAACTTAGGTAAAACCAGCAGCCCCGTGTATTCTTCCCGATGTAGGATCTGGACCACCTCAAGGTTCACATGATGCAGTTTAATGTCTTAGATTTGGGTGATGAGAGAGGGGAGACAATGTGAGAATCTCCAGGAATGACAGTCTACGAGACGCTCATTGATGTTCACACCTTGATGAAAACCCTTTCACGTCTCTCCCTAATTTCTGTCTTGATGTGACACTAAACAAGCAGGACCCGCAGGCGTCTTCAGGCAACGTCTTCTTCCCTTCCTCTTTCTAATGAAAAATACTCTTCTCCCTACAAGGTGAAAATCCAGATGACTGAAGAGTTTTGCAAGCGTTGTAAAAATGTCTTGTGCCTCATCAATCGAGAATCTAAAATTTGAACCTGTGTCCAGGGTGAGGTTCTATCAGCCAAGAATGAGTCCTCAGCCAACTGCTATGGACATCACGTTGGGTCAATGCCCCTTCATGCGTGAAGACTCCCATGGCCTAATCCCCAAAATCAGCTGCCATGTTGAACTGAGTCAAGGTCTTGGACATACCAAAGAGGCAACCTATGGAGCTCCTGGAGACAAGCTGGTGAGGACCTGCAGAGGTCTTTACTCTCTGCCCAAGTTACATGAGAATGGGATGTGGGCATCAGGAGGGTTGGGGGTGGTTAGATGTGGTGGCGTCAAGCAGCACTCATAAAGGTTTGCTAAGGGTCCACCACCCACAAACTCTCTGTATACCACTGAAGGGTTAAGGTTTGGTTCACCCATGGGTGTATGTGATTTTGAGGGGTTGTCCAGCTCTGCTAACTCTTTCACCATCTTCAAGATCTTTGCTTGCTGTCAGTAAATAGCATGCATCTAATTTAATTCACCATATTTGACCTTTATATTAAACTTACTATGTGTTTAATTTATGCAAAATTATTTAATGTGTAGTATCCTGAGGGTACAACGTGGGCATTGGTGTGGTTTGTTATAATTTATGCAAAAGTACAACCCCCACAATGCACTGCAAAAAAGGCAAGTGTTTTCATCGCTGTCTGTGCGGCCCCTTTAAATACGTAATTAATTTAGCCCAACATAACGATTTTATTTTATTATCTCCTTGTAATTACACCAGGTTTTCATTATGGCTGCTGGTTGTAATTTGCAATCTCATTACCAATTAGTGTGTAAATGACTCAGCGATTTGGAGAGAAAGCGAAGACTTAGCCGTAATGCAAAACATAATAAATTCTTGGCACAAAAAAATTAAAAATTTCTCTGCCGGATGAGAGAGGCGGGGCCTTGACAACCTCTCCTTGAGGAAGAAGTTGTCACAATGGGCAGGAGCGTATTAAAAATTATATGGCCAGAACCACCACTCTTTACCACATCTTCTCATAGCCAGCAGGGGGCAACAGTGAGTCCAGGCTAGAGCTCCACCCAGAGACATGACAGGAGCAAATTTCAGAAGGGAAAAAACAGGAGTTTAGCAAGACTTGTTCTCCAAATTTCATTGCTATGTGACCAAAAATCATTTACTGTATTGTTGCTGTTTTTATGGATTGTGACCAGAGTTATCCTTTAAGTATGGACATCCCCTTTAAATGACACTTTTAAGGCACGACTAATTGATACAAGAAGAGACCTCAGCACGTCCTTAGTGTTTTGTAAGCTTCTCATGTATGTGGATGCGTTTCATTAAATAGCCGTCCTTCCCCCAGGAATTTCCGAAGAGGCTCCCCGCAGCCGGTCGGGGGATTTGTGAAAGTCTTTTATTGATTGCCGTGTCATTTAATTTATCAGTGCGTAGCATTCCCTTTCCAGTTTCTTTGTTATCTGCACCGCCACAGGGCCTGACCTCAGTAGGAACCGAGAGATAATGATATCCCCAGAAAGTGGCAATTTCACTTAAGTCAAGCCTATGGTAGGAATACACAATGCTGTGATCTGAGATCAGGTGCATTGTGGGTAAGCCGGGCCTGGAAGATAATGTCAGATGTAATATTAGACAGAAAAATGCAAGGAAATTCTGGTTTACAAATTGTTAAAGGGACACTCCATGTAAAAGGGATCTATTGTGTTCTATGTCGAACCTCAGGGGCGGGGCCTGACACAGGGGTTCTTTCATTGGTGTTCTTTCTGTCCCTGAATTATGACCTGCCCCCACACTACACATAGCACAGTGCATTCATTTTACCTGCAGTGTGTCTTTAATGTGAATCTAAAGGCTCCTCCCCTGAACTGAGGCCCCTCCCCCAGTCTATGTGCAGCAGTCAGCTCATAATCATCTGGCAATTGAGTTAGTTGTGGTTTGTGGACATCCTATCTCCCATGTACTGACTTTTTTATGCTGACTAATCTTAAACTCAGCAGTCTAAGGCCTCATGCACACGGCTGTTGTTGTGGTCCGCGTCCGAGCCGCATATTTTGCGGCTCGGTTGCGGACCCATTCACTTCAATGGGGCCGCAAAAGATGCGGACAGCACTCCGTGTGCTGTCCGCATCCGTTGCTCCGTTCCGTGCCCCCGCAAAAAAAATAGAGCATGTCCTATTCTTGTCTGTTTTGCGGACAAGAATAGGCATTTCTATAATGGGCCGCGTTCCGTTCCGCAATTTGCGGAGCAGCTTCCGTGTTTTGCGGACCACAAAACACCAACGGTCGTGTGCATGCAGCCTAAAGAGGTTGAGTTGCAATGTAAAGCATAAGGGAGAGGGGGAGCTTCTGTTAAGAGAATTTCAGACTATATTAGACTCCAGTAGGCACTGCATCTAAGCTGGAGTCACTGATTAGGCAAAGCTAAAAGGGAGCCCTCACTGAGGAAGATAGCAGGTAGCCTTTTATTTTTAAAGGGGGGTGTCCCATCCCAACATTTATTGCATATCGCTATGACACCATAAATGTCAGATATGTGCGGGAGCCACCTCTGGGATTCGCTCCTACCTACAGGCTGGGGAACCCAAAGTGCAAAGAGACCAGCCGCGCACGCGCCACCCCCTCAATACACTGCTATGGCTATTTTCAGAACTCCCATAGCAGTGAATGTAGAGAATACTGCGCATGCGAACATGCTTTGTGCGTCCTCCTTCACTTTGGCTCCCCGTTTGTAAAATAGGAGGGGATCCCAGAAATGGGATCCATCTGACAATTATTGCCTATCCTATCAATATGCCATAAATATTGAGATGGGACAACCCCTTTAAATGCTTAAAGGTGTTATCCTGCAAAGAGTATTACCTACCTACAGGATAGGTGATAAATGTTGGCTCATGGGGGTCCGATCACTGAAACTCCAGAGATCCTGAGGGTCCCCTCTCTAATGATATCTGGTTCGCTCATTGACGCTTGCAGTGCCCCCTACAGGCAGAGTGCTGTCAGTGCATGGCGGAGACGGAGACAAGAGTTGAGATGATTTGGAGTTTATCACTAAAAAGCTTAGCACCGAGGGTCACTATGTCTCAGGAGGGGGCATTAATCCGGAGTCATCCAGTGGAGGGGACAAGGGGTGCCCCTTTAAGGCGATTTGTTGTATTGTGTGAGGAATGAAGGGCTGAGGGTCCGCGGGGAGATTCGTCTCTACGTGTTCTGAGGGATCGCCCCAATATTCCTATGTATTGAGTGGGCATCAGGCGCCGGCTCACACGTGAGGGGGATGCACCTGTGAATTATTGAGTGCAGCAGGAGATTGCATGTACAGCAATTCCCAAAACTGTTACTAGGTCCCGGCTCGATGTCTTTTCCAGCCAGTAATATGGGGAAGCGGCTGCGGGGAAATCTAATTCCTGCTCTCTGCCACTCCATGGTTGTGGAGTTTTAGAAAGGTGATGCATTTTGGGGGGCTGTGGTCCTTTTTCTAGGTCTTCTGTGTGGTGTCTCTTGTGTTAGGGTAAGGTTTAGAGAAAGGGTTGTTTGGTGGAGGATGACACCTAAAAATCATTTTGGGGTGAAGCTGAATTCTCCTTGGAGCTCACACATTTCTAGGAACAACCTAACAAACTGCAGCTTCCGGTTTCCTCCTGGAGGAGGGGATAGAGAGGACTGCGCAGCTGTAACTGCATGGCTGCATAGTTCACTCTATCATCGGGTATAACATTTCAGGAGCGCTCTGCCTAATCATTAAGGGGGAAGCTCAGGGAGAAGGATCAACTTAGAGGGAACACTGCCCCCAACCAGATAATGTTTGAGAGGGCCATAGAGCGAGAACTGCTGTGGGTGCCATTTTTCTGGCCCTCCAAGAGGGTTCTCCTTTCCCTTTCCCCACTCAGAAGTAAAGCTAAAGAAATGCACCATTGCTCTAAGGCTTCCTCTGTGGGTCCTGATGTTCCGTTATTTTTCCCTAACCCTGAACTTTCCCTACCCTCGTCATTTCCGGTTCTGACGCAGCCTCACCGGAAGTTACGTATTCAGGTGTGGGAGGAGGTGTGTCACGCCGCTCGCTTACTCACGGCCAATAGCTCATGTGCCCAAGGGTAGTGAAAACTTACTGTGCTACAAGTTTTCACTACCCTTGGCGCATGCGCAATTGGCCGTGATTTTTCCCTACCCTAGGCACTAGAATAGACAAGATCCAGCAAGCGTTAGCCGCGCGTGTGCACTGGGATGTTAGTTTTCACTACCCTCCGGCGCATGCACAATTGGCCGTGAGTTTTCCCTACCCTAGGCGCGTTTAGTTAGCCGCGCTCGCCTGCGCCGACTCCTACTCAGCCACTCAGTAAGCGAGCGGCGTGACACACCTCCTTCCACACCCGCAAACGCCACTTCCGGTGCGGCTGCATCAGAACCGGAAATGACGAGAGTAGGGAAAGTTCGAGGGTAGGGAAAAATAACGGAACACCGGAACCCAGCAGCGGGGACCAGATAGGTATGATCATCACTGCGGGATTTAAAGTTGCACAACCCCTTTTAAGACCCCAAAACTGGAACTAATAGGCCCCCTGTTATTACCCTGCCACTCTCCATGCTGCTTTTACTTCTGTGAATTTGGGAAGTTCCCCAGGCCCCGCAGCCGTCAGGGATATTGCTCAGCATTTACAAAATAACAGAAAAGAATGCACTATAATAATAGATGCAAGCATAACATATGGACTAAGCCCTCACTCTTGATAAAAACTGAGACACTTGGTCAATACATTTTGATCAAAATACATCTAAGCCCACCTACCGGCGACAAGGTGGTCTCAGTTCAGGTGGGTTACTATGCTAATCTATTCATGCTGTGGCGCATTTTTTGCTCAGCATCCATCAGGAGGGGGCACCGTTACAGACATTTATTTGTGTTTTGCAGCCATCGGCAGCAGTTGAGGGGTTAAGGCGAATGGTGAATACATGTGGATCATGGCCGCCCGTGGATTCAAGATAAAAGTCCTTCAGCATTTCCAGTGTCCTCCGATCATAATCCGGAGCTTCCATCACCGCACAGGAGACCACATCCCGAGGAAGAGAGGAAAGGGGCAAAATACAAACATTTAGGCTGGGAACACACCTAAGCGTTTTGCAGGCGTGCATTTTTTCAAGCGTTTTTACGCGCGACAAATGCGCGATTGTTTGCGCGTTTTTGTCATTGTGATTGACAGGTGCAAGATCCACTAAAAATGCAGGCCTACCTATATGAAAGGTGTTGAATGTTTGCCAAATTGAGTTTTCTATTGATTAGGTGTGTTTGAGAGTGCTGTACTGTTGGAGTTTGGTGTGGTTAATTTGGTGGATTTCTATGGAGTTTAGGAGACAAACGCAAGTGGCAGCAATGGTGTGTGGAGTGTTGCTCTTGCGGATGCGTCGTCCGAGAACGACCCGGCGACGTTTTTGGAACAGAAAACGCGCATTTCTTCATCTTTGCGCGTTCTAATACAATCCTATGGACGGAAACGCGCACAAAAACGCCCTAAAGAAGCTCAAGTAGAAGCGACAGCGTTTTCCAGCGCGTTCAAACGCGCTGTAAAACGCCCAAATGTGAACCATGCCCATAGGGAAGCATGGCTTTTCACATGTTGTGCGTTTTACAGCGCGTTTGAACGCGCTGTAAAACACTTAGGTGTGTACCTAGGGTCATGGCATCACCCCTGCAGTCAACCTCTTATCTATCTATCTATCTCTTATCTATTTATTATCTATCTATCTATCTATCTATCTATCTATCTATCTATCGATCTCATATCTATCTATCTATCTATCTATCCATCTATCTCCTATCTATCTATCTATCTATCTATCTATCTATCCATCTATCTCCTATCTATCTATCTATCTATCTATCTATCCATCTATCTCCTATCTATCTATCTATCTATCTATCTATCTATCTATCCATCCATCTATCACAGTGACATGCCTGGCTCCTTATATTGCAGTGGGAGAACACATCACTATACACACTAGACATTCAGGACTTGTACCTGAGCAGTGAAGGCGGCCATGCTGGTAGTCACACAACTTTCCCAGATACAGATATAACTCGGTGGAAACGTTCCTGATGATGTGTGATGTAATGACGTCTACATTATAATCAGCAGCAATGTCTTCCTCAGCAGGATCATCCCATAGCGGCTGCAGACGTCACAGCCCATAATGACTCCGATGATAATTGATCCCAGAGATCAATATTCCGGCAGCTGGGGCGAATAATCACCGTTTATGTGTCATCGATGTGCAGCAAGTCCTGGCGGTGCAGAGGATGGGAGTAGTAGTGGTCCTGATGAAGTGCTGTGTCACAGTGCACTCCCTCAGGCTGTTGCACCCAGGGGATCGGTGCGGTGGGAATGTAGTTTTGAATAATGAGGCCAGAAGGGAAGGTATAAAGGTCTCTTTTACTGAGTGCACAATGTAACCGTGGGTTCCAAATGTAATTTCTGGCACCGGTAGGAATATGGGGGAAGGCTGGGTGGCTGCAGTTTAGCACTTGTCAGTGTAGGGTCCATCATCAGTCCAGGCCTAGTGGTAGTCTGGGTGATGGGTGTCGTGGCTGTAGTCCCTCACCTTCTAGCAGTGTCGTTGATGCAGAAAGTCACAATAGGTAGTAAAGGCAGCTCTCACCTACTCTTCCGCTAGATGAGCACGGATCACGCACCGGCATGCGGTAGTCTTGAGACAACTTGAAAAAGGAAAAATCCAGCTGCACATCATAGCAGAAAAACTTTATTTACGCGGTTCAAATCTTCAGATACAGGAAAGTGTCGTCAGCGCGTTTCAGACCGTATAACAATTCAGGTCCTTCCTCATGACACATAAAACTTGAAAAAATACGTCTGTGGACATGAGAATCATTCTATATTTCTTCGCTCCTCCTCCATAAATCTTACATTTATATTACGTGTCATCTCGGGGTCGAGGCCGGGCTCTGCTCCTCACCGCACATATCAGCGCAGGGTCGAGAACACAAATGCAATCATTTTCAGTTTTATGTGGTGGATCGGAGGTGCCGTAGATCAGCAATGCCCAACCTGCGGCCCTCCAAGCAGGCTCGGACTGGCCCACAGGGGTACAGGGGAATCCCCCGGTGGGCCCCTGAGCAAGGTGGGCCCCTAGTCTCCCACCCCCTGCACAAGTGGCACATAACACAGTAGATTTACTGCACTACACACATATATTCCATGTACAGCTCCTCCACCAGCCTATGTTCATATAAAAAACTTGTTAGGTTGTTTATTATATTTGAATGTATCCGTATGGTGGGCCCCCAAAATAAATTTTACTGGTGGGCCCTAGGTACCCCAGTCCGATACTGCCTCCAAGTGTTGTAAAACTACAACTCCCAGTATGCCTGGACAGCCTACAGCTCTTAGGTCTTGCTGGGAGTTGTAGTTTTGCAACAGTAGGAGGGCCACAGGCTGAGTATCCCTGCTGTAGATGTTTCCTGATCTCTCTCCATTCTGCCCCTAACCTTCGGTGACATTTGATGTTCTCTAGTCACCTCCGAAGCTGCAGTCAGTCCTCATTTTTGGACAGACACTCAATAGAAATCATCACAGTGGCCCCGGTATGGCGTCCTCTTGGCTGGAGCATGGTTATTGAGCGGCCCCCCACCCAACGGGCATTGGGCCATTTCTTCTGCCCAAATTTACCTAGTGCTCAAGCCTGGCCCTCTGAGGGTCCCAGCTGTCAGACCCCCACAGATTGGACAGGTGATGAGTTCTGAGTGCAGCTTTGGATGTGACTGGAGTATAAGACCCCTGAGGCTCAGACGCATCGTAACTCCTCGTCCTCAGTTACAACGCTTCTGTGTCTTCTCTGACAAATGGGTCAGCGACAGCGGAGTTCTTCCTCCACAATTTATCATCTTGATTTGCGCTGGAGGATGGGCCTCTATTCTTCATCACAACATCCCCATTTTCCTCATTGCTTCAGATCTTGAGATGCTTTAAATCGCAGTCCCACAATGCACTGCAGGTGGCGCTAATGAGTGACTGATGCCCTGCACACTCCTCTCCTGAAATACTCTGTGCTGCTGGAGAATCTGCCACTCTCACTGCGTAAGGCTGTGCCCTGCACACTCCTCTCCTGACATACTCTGTGCTGCTGGAAAATCTGCCACTCTCACTACATAACGCTGTGCCCTGCACACTCCTCTCCTGAAATACTCTGTGCTGCTAGAGAATCTGCCACTCTTACTGCGTAAGGCTGTGCCCTGCACACTCCTCTCCTGACATACTCTGTGCTGCTGGAAAATCTGACACTCTCACTACATAACGCTGTGCCCTGCACACTCCTCTCCTGAAATACTCTGTGCTGCTAGAGAATCTGCCACTCTTACTGCGTAAGGCTGTGCCCTGCACACTCCTCTCCTGACATACTCTGTGCTGCTGGAAAATCTGACACTCTCACTATGTAACGCTGTGCCCTGCACACTCCTCTCCTGTAATACTCTGTGCTGCTGGAAAATCTGCCACTCTCACTGTGTAACGCTGTGCCCTGCACACTCCTCTCCTGAAATACTCTGTGCTGCTAGAGAATCTGCCACTCTTACTGCGTAAGGCTGTGCCCTGCACACTCCTCTCCTGACATACTCTGTGCTGCTGGAAAATCTGACACTCTCACTATGTAACGCTGTGCCCTGCACACTCCTCTCCTGTAATACTCTGTGCTGCTGGAAAATCTGCCACTCTCACTGTGTAACGCTGTGCCCTGCACACTCCTCTCCTGAAATACTCTGTGCTGCTGTAGAATCTGCTACTCTCACTGCGTAACGCTGTGCCCTGCACACTCCTCTCCTGTAATACTCTGTGCTGCTGGAGAATCTTCCACTCTCACTACGTAACGCTGTGCCCTGCACACTCCTCTCCTGACATACTCTGTGCTGCTGGATAATCTGCCACCTCACTACCTAACGCTGTGCCCTGCACACTCCTCTCCTGTAATACTCTGTGCTGCTGGAGAATCTGCCACTCACTACGTAACGCTGTGCCCTGCACGCTCCTCTCCTGTAATACTCTGTGCTGCTGGAGAATCTTTCACCTCACTACGTAACGCTGTGCCCTGCACACTCCTCTCCTGAAATACTCTGTGCTGCTGGAGAATCTGCCACTCACTACGTAACGCTGTGCCCTGCACACTCCTCTCCTGTAATACTCTGTGCTGCTGGAGAATCTTCCACTCTCACTACGTAACGCTGTGCCCTGCACACTCCTCTCCTGACATACTCTGTGCTGCTGGACAATCTGCCACTCTCACTACCTAACGCTGTGCCCTGCACACTCCTCTCCTGTAATACTCTGTGCTGCTGGAGAATCTGCCACTCTCACTACGTAACGCTGTGCCCTGCACGCTCCTCTCCTGTAATACTCTGTGCTGCTGGAGAATCTTTCACTCTCACTACGTAACGCTGTGCCCTGCACACTCCTCTCCTGAAATACTCTGTGCTGCTGGAGAATCTGCCACTCTCACTACGTAACGCTGTGCCCTGCACACTCCTCTCCTGTAATACTCTGTGCTGCTGGAGAATCTGCTTCTCTCACAATGCAACAATTAGGCCCCTTTCACACGGGCGTGATTTCCGCGCGGGTGCAATGCGTGAGGTGAACGCATTGCACCCGCACTGAATCCGGACCCATTAATTTCTATGGGGCTGTGCATATAAGCGGTGATTTTCCCGCATCACTTTAGCGTTGCGTGAAAATCGCAGCATGCTCTACTTTCTACGTTTTTCACGCAACGCAGACCCCATAGAAGTGAATGAGGCTGCGGGAAAATTGCAGGCATCCGCAAGCAAGTGCAGAGCGGTGTGATTTTCCCGCATGGTTTTTAGGAGATGATCGGGATGGTGACCTGATCTTTATTATTTTCCCTTATAACATGGTTATAAGGGAAAATAATAGCATTCTCAATACAGAATGCTAAGTAAAAAAGGCAATAGAGGGTTAAAAATAAAAATGAACTCACCTCCTCCAATTGATCGCGTAGCTGCCGATCTCCTGTTCTCTCTTCAGCTGGGGCGGGGGTAAAGGACCTTCGGTGACGTCACTCGGCACATGGTCCAATCACCTGCTTCCATGATTGGACCATGTGACCCAGTGACGTCACGGAAGGTCCTTTACCCCCCAGGCTTAAGGCAGAACAGGAGACCGGCAGCTACACAATCAATTGGAGTAGGTGAGTTAATTTTTATTTTTAACCCTCTATTGCCTTTTTTACTTAGCATTCTGCATTGAGAATGCTATTATTTTCCATTATAACTATATTATAAGAGAAAATATACAGAATACTCAACCCGAAACAGGACTTCAGTGATGAAGTCCGGCTTCGGGTCTGGGTACCAAACATGACAATTTTTCGCACGCGCGTGCAAAACGCATTACAACAGTTTGCACACATGCGGAAAAATCGCGCATTTTCCCGCAACGCACCCGCCTCTTATCCGGGCGTCAAACATGACGCCTGTGTGAAAGAGGCCTTAGGGTCCATTCACACGAGTGTAACTGATTGGCTCCGGATGCGTTCAGTGAACCTCACACCATTTTGCAAGCAAGTTCAGTCAGTTTTGTCTGAGATTGTGTTCAGTTTTTTCTGCGCGGGTGCAATGCATTTTGATGCGTTTTTCACGCGCGTGATAAAAAATTAAAGGTTTACAAACAACATCTCCTAGCAACCATCAGTGAAAAACGCAACGCACCCGCACTTGCTTCCGGATTAAATGCGTTTTTCACTGAAGCCCCATTCACTTTTATGAAGCCAGAGTTTCGAGAAAAATGCAGAATATAGAACATGCTGCGTTTTTCACGCAGCGCAGAACTGATCCGTAAAAAAAAAACGCTTATGTACACAGAGCCATTGAAATTAATGGGTCAGGATTTAGTGCGGGTGCTATGCGTTCACGTCACGCATTGCACACGCGCGGAAAACTCGCACTGTAATAGCAATGCCTTTTCTTGTCCGTGGCTGCGGACAAGAATAGGACATGTCCTATATTTGGGGAGGGGGGGGGGGCACGGAACGGAAGTGCGGATGCGGACAGCACACTATGTGCTGTCCGCATCTTTTGCGGCCCTATTGAAAATGAATGAGTCCGCACCCATTTTGCGGACGTGTGAATGGACCCTCACATGTATTCTGTGCCCTGCACACTCCTCTCCTGAAATACTCTGTGCTGCTAATGTCTTTCTCCTCCCATTATATAAATTCTCACTCTGTGACATCCAAGGGTGAATTAGTCCGGGCAAGACGTAACTGTTCTGATATAGATTCTTTCTCCCTAGTCAGGCTCTCCTAGGTCATATTCACGCCAGCGTATGTTAAAACAGAGGCCGTGTGTGTCTAGTATGGACAGGAGAGAGTTAATTTTCCCGGAGAGGCGGCACTGTGATAGATCTAGTGAGCGCAGTTTTTCAACAGCGCATGCGACTGCCTTTGTTACGCAGTACAGTAAGGAATAGGGAAAAACATTTACCTCTGCTGAGCTACGACAACCAGTTGCGGGGGGAATAAGATGTGCTGCGCGAAAAGCCCCTACTTTAAGCGCCATCGTTAGTCCCAGCCGATATGGCTAGCAAGTAAAGGCTGTTACACGTGCTCACAATAGGTGCATATGCTGCGATCACTTTAAGGTGGGCAAGGAGTTAATGGCAAGGAGTTTGCAATAAAGGCGTACGTGAATTGTAACACGCCTCTTTCACACGACCGTGGTTTTTTTCCGTTTTGCGGGCCGTTTTTAGCGTTCCGTATACGGAACCATTCATTTCGATGGTTCCGCAAAAACAACAGAAGTGTTTACGTGTGCATTCCGTTTCCGTATTTCCGTTTTTCCGTTCCGTGCAAAGATAAAACATGTCCTATTATTCCCCACAAATCTCGATTTGTGGTTCCATTCAAGTCAATGGGTCTGCAAAACAAAACGAACGCATACGGAAATGCATCCGTATGACTTCTGTATCCCTTCCATTTTTTGCGGAAGCAACTGTTGAAATTTTATTAACCCAGCCCAATTTTTCCTATGTCATTACGGTATACTGTATATTTCAGACGGAAAAACGGAACCGAAACGGAAACACAACGGAAACAAAAAACGGAAAAACGGATCTGATATAAACGGCCCGCAAAACATTGAAAAAGCCATACAGTCGTGTGAAGGAGGCCTAAGGGTACTTTCACACTTGCACACCTGATTAGGCAAACTGTATGCAAATGCATGTCATTTTTTCTGACTGATCAGTCAGAAAAAATGCATTGCAATACTGGATCCGTTTTTCCGGTGCCATCTGGGAAAATGAATCCGGTATTTATTATTTTCACATTTTTAAAGGTCTGCGCAATGCCGGGTCGGTCAATGCGGTAATTTTAATGCCGGATCTGATACATTTCAATGGAAATTAATGCCGGATCTGGCATTCCGGCATGTCTTCCGGTATTTTGGACGGAGAGCATGCCGCGGTATTATCTCCAGCCAAAACGCCGTTCAGTGACTGAACTAAAGACGTCCTGATACATCCTGAACGGATTTCTCTCCATTCAGAATGCATTAGGATATAACTGATGAGTTTTTTTCCGGTAATGAGACCCGAGGACGGAACTCAATGCCGGAAAAGAATAACGCAAGTGTGAAACCACCCTAAGCATGCGATATATCTCATCACTTGTGAGGAATGCCAATTGGAATATGTCGGATGCACTTCTAACCAAATCAAATCCGGGATCCGCAAACACATTCCAGATGTTCCCCACTATGTGTCTGCGGTGAGCCTACACTTTGCGGTTGTCCATGGGGGGAATACATCTGGATTTAAAGTGCAGGGTATTGAGAGAGTTAAAATCCCTGCAGGCGGGGGGGGGGGGGAGATTATTATTTGATGTTCCAGCTAGCTACTTGTCCTCCGACTGGCCTTAGTAAAAGGCATGACCCAATATTACAATATTAACAGAAATACTGCCTTCGCTATGTATTGTGGGTAATCTCGTGATTTTAGTTGCACATCTTTTTTTGTTTGCACACGTGTTCCTTGATTGCGCTCTGTGTTCCCCGATCACGTGGTGCTCCAATTTCAGGGCCAGGTGGTGGGTTAGCACATATAGCCCATTCATTAGAGTGTTTAGTATGTCATGATGAAGGACCCGGATTTAAAGGAGGTCTGAAACGCGTAACAATTTTATCCTGTATCAGAAGTTTTTAAACCGCTGAAATAAAGACTCCCCCGTCTGTGCTAGGAGCTGGATTTCTTGAGTTTTCTCGGAACAGCTAAGCCCAGGGGCTGTGGTCCGCGCTCTGCATAGCGGGAAGCAGGTGAGAGCTGATTTTTCTTATTTTTTTTTCCTCCCGTTATATAAATTCTCACTCTGTGACATCCCACACAATATGCACACTCCTCTCCTTAAACACTCTGTGCTGCTGTTGTCCCTACTCCTTCCCACATGATTAACTCGCTACTCTCCTGAAATACTCTGTGCTGTGGGGGATCCTGTTCATTTCCAAATAAAGGACTCAAAATGTATCCCTGCTCTAGATCATCTCACCCATCTACTGAAATACTCTGTGCTGCTGGTGTCCCTACTCCTTCTGTGATCTCCCACAAGATTCCCGAGCTCCTCTCCTGAAACACTCTGTGCTGCCAGAAGACCCTGCTGCTTCCTCTTTGTAACTGACTTTGCACAGGATCAGCACACTCCTCTCCTGAAATGCTCTGTGCTGCCAGTGGACTGATTTTATTAGGTAAAGCTCAATCTGTGCTCTCTCTCCTGAAATACTCTGTGCTGCTCATGGTACTACTTAGTCTATGATCTCCCACAAGATTAGTGCGCGTCAATTCTGAAATACTCTGTGCTGCTGTACAACGCTGGTTCTTCCGCTATGTAACTCTCAGCCAGAGATAAGAACATGCCTTTTCTAAAATACTCTGTGCTGCTGGGAGACCTGTTCCCTTCACTGTGTACTTCTCAGTCGGCGTCATCTTCAGTCTTCACAGGAGGACTGCGGCTGAAGTCCAGGATCACTGCGTGTCCTTAAGGCCCTATTCACACATCCGCAATGTAGTCCGCATGTATTCCGCAATTTTGCGGAATACATGCGGACCCATTGACTGTGAATGGGGCCGGGAAAGATGCGGAGAGCACACACTGTGCTCTCCGCATCCGATTTTGCGTAGCGTGCCGCCGATTTTCCGGTCCGCGGCTCCGCAAAAAAAATAGAGCATGTCCTACTCTTGTCCGCAATTGCGGACAAGAAGAGGCATTTTCTATGGAGTTCGGGCAATGTGCAGTCCGCAAAAATGCGGAATGCACATTGCCGGTGTGTCCGTGTTTTGCAGATCCGCGGCTCCTTGGATCCGCGAAACACTTGCGGATGTGTGAATAAGGCCTAAGACGTCTGTGTGGAGTCTTCTCAGGCCATTCTGTCTTTGC
The DNA here is from genome assembly GCA_033119425.1 of Bufotes viridis. Taxonomy (NCBI): domain Eukaryota; kingdom Metazoa; phylum Chordata; class Amphibia; order Anura; family Bufonidae; genus Bufotes; species Bufotes viridis. The sequence continues at coordinate 581,189,872 of CM065590.1, forward strand.
CATCGGCGTCCATAGTCAGAGGATGAAATCCCCAAGGTTATTGTGATGCCACATGCTCTGCCCGATTCTGCCACGTTCACAGATGACCGTCATCTATCTGAGTAATCACGTGAGACTCACCGCACCATCAATCATGTATGACACAACTGTTACCAGGATGGAAAGCTTCTGTCCAGCAATCGTAGGGTTAAAAACACCTCAATCATACAGAAGGCAACCAGATCCATAGAAGGCAACCAGATCCATAGGAAGTATTATAGTAGTTATATTCCTGTACATAGGAGCAGTATTATAGTAGTTATATTCCTGTACATAGGAAGTATTATAGTAGTTATATTCTTGTACACAGGAGGCAGTATTATAGTAGTTATATTCTTATACATAGGAGACAGTATTATAGTAGTTATATTCTTGTACATAGGAGCAGTATTATAGTAGTTATATTCTTGTACAGAAGAGCATTATTATAGTAGATATATTCTTGTACATAGTAGGCAGTATTATAGTAGTTTTATTCCTGTACATAGGAGGCAGTATTATAGTAGTTATATTCTTGTACATAGGATACAGTATTATAGTAGTGTAAGAGGGTGCAAGGTGTTGTATTTGATAGCAGGTACGTGTCACCGAGGTTGCTGGCCTCGGTGAGGTAAGAGCCGGGGTTTTTGGTCTGCAGCAGCTAGTGCTGCTCTGTTAAATAGCATGGCTGCAAAGCCGATCCGGGCCGGCTCTTACTGGGAGCAGCTAAAGAGTAGGGTGGGTGGCTGCTCCCCACGGTCCAGTCCATGTTTTGGGCTGGGTATAAAACGCAGCCAGCAGCTGTGTCTGAGGGTGTGATTATCCTGGAGCCTGCAAACAGGGCTGAGGAATTCTCTGTCCTGGAGGAAGGAGCTCAGCAAGGTGGTGTTTCCCTGCGACCCGAAGGTGGAATCGCCTGCGGCTGAGCCGACTGCTAGGTGTGAACCCGCACCTAAACCACCCAAGGTGACTGGACCCTGTGTTGGCCTGTTTTTGTTTTGCCACAGTATTTCCGTTGTGTGTGAACTGTCACCAAGAGACTGCTTTTCCTTTATGGTGTGCAAGTGTGAATAAAACACTGTTTGATGCACCATCTGGACTCCTTGTTTTGCCTCTAAACTGCACCCGCACCGCTGTCTACCAGAGCGACTCCCCACATTTGGTGGAGGATGCGGGCATGCGCAGTGAGGCTGGCGTGAACGCCGAACTTTGTTTGCTGAGCAAAAGTGAATGTCCTATATTAGGCCGGCAAAGTTGCAGCCTGTGATTTCTGGCAACATGGAGGCTGCTGTGAAAGCCCTCATAGAGGCTAACGTGCAGCAGCGGGAGACCAACCAGTTATTGCTGCAACATGTGATGGCATTACAGGCGGCAGGAGCGTCCCACCACGTCCATGATGCCCGGAAAGCGGTCCGTGCGGCGATCCCAAAGATGACCCCCGCAGACGACGTGGAGACATACCTAGCCGTCTTTGAGAAGGTCGCCGTGAGGGAAAAGTTACCCCGTGACCAGTGGGCCGAGGTGGTTGCTCCGTTCCTGGCAGCCGGACCCCAGCAAGTTTTTTCGATTTGGCAGATGTCCAGGCAGCTGACTACCCGACCGTGAAAGGTGAGATTCTAGCAAGACTGGGGGTGAATGTTTTGGTCCGGGCCCAGCGGGTGCATCAGTGGGAATTTAACCCGGCTGAACCCGCCAGACCACAATACTATGACCTGCTACATCGGTTGCAAAAATGGCTGCAGCCAGACATACTGACTCCCACTGCTATGCTCGACCGTCTGTTAGCAGATGTATTCTGGAGGTCTTTGCCATACCCTCTCCAGCACTGGATCGGCCAGGTATCCCCCACCAATGCCCTTGAGATGGTCGACCTGGTGGAGCGATATGAGGCCACCAGAAACCTGCAGGGGGTTCTTTTGGGAGGAGGCCAGTCAAACCCGGAAACCTCCACCCCAGTCCCGGCGGCCGGCCAAACCCGCCCGGGATGTACCCCTGCAGATCCCTCCCAGTAGTCTGCTGGCGGTGTCACGAGCCTGGCCACGTAAGGGCCGACTGTCCACAGTGGGGGGAACCCATGGAGATTAATTATGGGTACCGGGCTTCCATGTATGCCCGGAGACTGTGTGCGACCGGCACCCCCGAGACAATAGACAATCGACATCTGTGCCAGGTGCAAATCGGGATAACCTGGCAGTGGCGCTGTTGGACTCAGGGAGCCTGGTAACCCTGGTAAGTGCTGCCCTGGTACAGCCCACCCAGTATACGGGCCGGAAAGTTGGTGTGGTGTGTATACACGGAGACTTAAAGGACTATCCCACGGCTGTAATGTCTCTGTCCACAGCGGCCGGCACCTGGACTTGTGAAGTGGCGATCTCCACAAAGCTGCCCTATGAACTAATAATTGGGAGAGACTTCCCTGGTTTTCCGTCACTGTGGCCTGAGATGAAAGTGACTAATAGCCCTGAGACAGGGGTAACCCTAGCAGAGTGGCCTGATACCCCTGGAAGGCCAGAACCCTGGGAGCCCAAGTCTGAAGGGCCAGCGGTAGGGGTGACCACTGCTGCAGCGGTAGTGGGGGAGACAACCCCACTGAGTGTAATGGTGGGAGACACGGAGGATTTGCCACCGGGGCCTGAGTTGGCAGACCTCAATGTCTCCGGGGAAAATTTTGGGACCGCACAACACCGGGACCAAACCCTAACCAGGGCCTGGGAGAATGTGCTGGAAATTGATGGTAAACCCCAGAAACCAGGGGCTGAATTAATGTTCCCACGATTTATTGTTCTGCAGGATATGTTGTATCGGGTGAACCAAATCCGAGGTGAACCTGTTGAACAGTTGGTGGTGCCCACAGCGTATCGCAAGCTTGTCATGGAGCTTGCCCACCAACATGTTCTTGGGGACACCTGGGGTGGCAGAAAACCCAGGACCGCATACTGCAGCGGTTTTATTGGCCCAGTGTGTTCAAGGAGGTAGAGAATTATTGTAAGTCCTGTCCGACCTGTCAGATAACTAGCCCCCAGCCTCATTTCCGTAGTCCTCTGGTACCTCTGCCAATTATTGAAGTACCGTTCGAGCGAATCGCTATGGATTTAATTGGGCCTGTACCAAAGTCTGCCAGGGGCCACCAACACATTCTGGTAGTTCTCGACTATGCCACTCGGTATCCGGAGGCGGTGCCTCTGCGACATACCTCAGCTAAGCTCATTGCCAAAGAGTTAATGGAGATGTTTTCCCGTGTGGGCCTGCCAAAAGAGGTTCTGACAGACCAAGGGACCCCTTTTATGTCCAAAGTAATGAGGGAACTGTGTAAATTGTTGCGTATAAAGCAGTTACGGACGTCCGTTTACCATCCGCAAACAGACGGTCTTGTTGAGAGGTTTAACCAAACTCTAAAAAATATGTTAAAGAGGGTGGTGTCTAGAGATGGGAAGGACTGGGACCTGCTTCTGCCCTATCTCATGTTCGCAGTGCGAGAGGTACCCCAGGCCTCTACTGGGTTCTCGCCCTTCGAACTGCTTTATGGCAGACACCCTCGGGGCCTGTTGGATATCGCCAAGGAAGCATGGGAACAACAGCCTGTCCCCCACAAAAGTGTCATTGAGTATGTCACCCAGATGCAGGAACGGATAGAAAGGGTGTTGCCGCTGGTCCAGGAGCATATGGAGGCAGCACAACAAGCCCAGAGTAGGGTGTATAATCGTCAGGCTCGAGTGCGGGGCTTCAATCCGGGAGATCGAGTGTTGGTTCTGGTACCCACCCTTGACAGCAAGTTCCTAGCTAGGTGGCAGGGCCCCTATGAGGTGATCGAGAAGGTAGGGAAGTAAATTACAAAGTACACCAGCCAGGCGGCGCAAGCTGGAGCAGGTGTACCACGTGAATTTACTTAAGCCGTGGAAAGATAGGGACACGGCCGAGCGACCACAGCCCCGGCCAGGGCTTCTAGGTGAAAGGGTCCAGCCCCACAGTTCGAGGCCTGTGAAGCAGTAACCACGGTAAAAATCGCAGACAGCCTGTCTTCCAAACAAGTTCAGGAAGTCAGGGAGTTCATCAGTCGGAACACGGATGTGTTCTCGGACCTCCCTGGCCGCACGTCTCTCATCCAACATGACATCGTCACTGAGCCTCAGGCCAAGATCCGGTTAAAACCATACCGTGTACCCGAGGCTCGGCGACGGGCCATCGCGGAGGAAGTACAGTTAATGTTGAAGCTCGATGTCATTGAGGAGTCGAAGAGTGAGTGGGCCAGTCCCATAGTCCTAATACCCAAGCCGGATGGGACGTTGCGGTTCTGCAACGATTTTCGCAAGTTAAATGAAGTGTCCAAGTTTGATGCGTATCCCATGCCCCGGGTAGACGAGCTTGTTGAGAGTTTAGGGCAAGCCCGTTATTTTTCTGTGCTAGACCTCACCAAAGGGTACTGGCAGGTACCCTTAACGGAGTCGGCTAAGGAAAAACGCATTTGTTACCCGCAGGGCCTGTATCACTACAAGGTGTTACCCTTTGGCCTGCATGGCGCCCCGCCACTTTCCAAAGGTTAATGGACATAGTGCTGCGACCACATCGTCGGTACGCCTCGGCCTACTTAGATGATGTACTCATCCACAGCACCGACTGGGAAAGCCATTTACCCAAGGTGCAGGCGGTAGTGGATGCCCTGAGGAAAGCCGGACTGACCGCTAACCCAAAGAAGTGCTCCATAGGGTTAGAGGAGACAAAATATCTGGGATATGTAATTGGGCGGGAGTCATCAAACCTCAGGTAACCAAGGTAGAGGCCATTCGTAACTGGCCCCGACCGGTCACCACCAGGCAGGTAAAGTCGTTCCTGGGGATTGTAGGTTACTACATGAGGTTTGTGCCCCACTTTGCCACAATAGCAGCGCAGTTGACAGACCTGTTGAAGGGGCGAAAGTCTGGGAGGGTTAGCTGGAGTGAGAAGGCTGAGGAGGCTTTCGCCGCGTTGAAGTCGGCCCTGTGTGGGTCCCCGGTTTTGGTGACACCCGACTTCAACAAGGAGTTTGTCGTACAGACCGACGCCTCGGAGGTAGGCCTCGGTGCGGTACTGTCTCAGGAGGTCAACGGGGAAGAACATCCCGTTGTCTTCCTGAGCCGTAAGCTCAATCCCGCCGAGTCCAGATATAGTATAGTGGAGAGGGAGTGCCTGGCTATCAAGTGGGCACTCGAATCTCTCGCTACTACTTGTTAGGAGGAGGTTCCGTCTGGTGACCGACCATTCCCCCTCAAATGGATGAGTCAGGCCAAGGAGAGGAATGCTCGGGTCACCAGGTGGTTCCTATCTCTTCAGAATTTCAAATTCTTCGTGGAACACAGGGCAGGCCGCTTGCAGGGCAACGCAGATGCCCTGTCCCGCGTCCACTGCCTCACGTGTGTTCACCCCTCAGGGTTGAACAAAGGAGGTGTGTAAGAGGGTGCAAGGTGTTGTATTTGATAGCAGGTACGTGTCACCGAGGTTGCTGGCCTCGGTGAGGTAAGAGCCGGGGTTTTGGTCTGCAGCAGCTAGTGCTGCTCTGTTAAATAGCATGGCTGCAAAGCCGATCCGGGCCGGCTCTTACTGGGAGCAGCTAAAGAGTAGGGTGGGTGGCTGCTCCCCACGGTCCAGTCCATGTTTTGGGCTGGGTATAAAACGCAGCCAGCAGCTGTGTCTGAGGGTGTGATTATCCTGGAGCCTGCAAACAGGGCTGAGGAATTCTCTGTCCTGGAGGAAGGAGCTCAGCAAGGTGGTGTTGCCCTGCGACCCGAAGGTGGAATCGCCTGCGGCTGAGCCGACTGCTAGGTGTGAACCCGCACCTAAACCACCCAAGGTGACTGGACCCTGTGTTGGCCTGTTTTTGTTTTGCCACAGTATTTCCGTTGTGTGTGAACTGTCACCAAGAGACTGCTTTTCCTTTATGGTGTGCAAGTGTGAATAAAACACTGTTTGATGCACCATCTGGACTCCTTGTTTTGCCTCTAAACTGCACCCGCACCGCTGTCTACCAGAGCGACTCCCCACAGTAGTTATATTCTTGTATATAGGAGGCAGTATGATAGTAGTTATATCCTTGTACATAGGAGCAGTATTATAGTAGTTATATTCCTGTACATAGGATCAGTATTTTAGTAGTTATATTCTTGTACATAGGAGCAGTATTATAGTAGTTATATTCTTGCTTGGCAGCAGAGGGAGTTCCGTAACAGCCCCACAGAACATTGCCCAGCGAGCCATAGTGCCCTTTATTACACCAATACTGGTCATACATACAGTGCGGCACATCCAATTTCCTGAGGAAGGCTTAGCGGTGAAATGTTGTATAATTTACTTGCAACTGGCAAACCGCAATTTGTAAACCAAACTGTAAAATAAACGCAAAAAGCAAAGCATTGGAGTCCAGGAACCTTTATTACCTTACTTATGTATTTTGTGGTCTGCAAAACGTGATTCTGCAAAAAATTACAAATTATGTCAGTGTGACGTCAGTGTTGCATCCGTTTTGTTTGCGGACCAATTGGAATAATGCCTATTCTTGTCCGCAAAATAGACAAGAATAGGACATGTTCTATCTTTTTTGTGGAACTGCAGAACGGACACATGGATAATGACAGAACACAGGGTGCTGTCCGTTTCTTTTTTTTTTCTTTTTTTGCGCAACCATAGAAATGAATGTGTCCGTGTGGAATGACCAAAAACACAGTCATGTGAATGAGGCCTAATTGTGTTTCCCCCAGTCTTATAATAAATCCCGTCACAGGAGTCTGGATTACTGTAAATGCGGTTATGAACCGAGCCCGGGCAGGATTGCAGAGCTCCGCTGATAATCCCCCTCGTGTTATAACATTTGACCCAAGGGGGCGATTTTCAACTTGTAAAACAAATTCACGCTCTCAAGTCAGAGAAGTGAACAAGGCTTCTTTTTAGATATGCCCAATAATTCCCAGAAGCCAAGATCAAAACTGAAATCACACAGAACCACATCTTATGGCTGCTAATATGTACCCTATGGCTCCTTAAATTAGCAAAACTGATAGCACCCACATGATCAAAGGCCTGACATAATTATACCCGTCCGTCATCAGAGAAGAGAGAGAAATTAAGTTAAAGTAGAAACAGATATTTAGTCTTTCACGTGATTTTACTATATATATATATATATATATATATATATACATCATTACACGGACATCCCTAATAAAGTCCTCTAATTGTCTTCAGACTGTTAAAGGGGTTGTCCTTTTTCTGAAGACAATCAAGCAGCCCCCAGGATCAGCCAGAAGATGGCGCTCTTTTTATCCGGCTGCAGCAGTGACATCACATTGACAAGTGACTGTTTCAGCCAATCTCTGGCCTCTTCACTGTGGCCAGGGATTGGCTGCAGCGATCATGTGTTGACACCGCTGCAGTCAGATAAAAAGAGCAGCGCTGCAGGATCTGCCAGGGAAGGCAATCGACATCCGTGAGAAAATCTGTCCTTGCTTTATCCGTGAAGTTGTCTGTGAAGAATCCGTGTTTGGTCCGTGTGTCCCTTTTTTGCCCTCCATGTGTTATCTGCATTCCACGGACACTGTCCAGCTGAAAACTAATTTCAGTGAAAAAATGTAGTGATTTTCCCAGACTCGTAGACTTCAATGGGTGTATTTGATCTACATCACGGAGCAAACTAGAACAGGTCTCCGTAATTTTCTCACTGTGTCACAGTGTGTGAACAAACACATTAAAATCAATGAGTACGTGAGCAGAAAATGCGGACAGCACACATCAGTGAAAAATGGAAATGTGAACCAGGCCTCCAGTTCTATATTGCAGGCTGATGCTGATAGTAATTTCCTTTCTGACACCAGACAACCCATTTGACATGTCTATTCAGTTATATCCCTAGAACACGAGTCACTATATAGCCACCATTACTGCACTCACTTGCCTTGTAACCTAATTTTCCCAGTGTCCTAAACAGCCATTATATAAGACTACCCATTACTTGGCAAAATGTCTAAGCAGCATTCTAGAAAAGCTGGGTGACGTCCACTTTGATAACTGCCATAATAATTGACACCTACATGTTAGTATATAATACTGCCCATTATGGAAAAAATATAATACTGCCTCCTATGTACAAGAATATAACTACTATAATACTGTTCCTATTTACAAGAATATAACTACTATAATACTGCTCCTATGTACAAGAATATAACTACTATAATACTGCCTCCTATGTACAAGAATATAACTACTATAATACTGCTCCTATGTACAAGAATATAACTACTATAATACTGCTTCCTATGTACAAGAATATAACTACTATAATACTGCCTCCTATGTACAAGAATATAACTACTATAATACTGCTCCTATGTACAAGAATATAACTACTATAATACTGCTCCTATGTACAAGAATAGAACTACTATGATAGGCGGAGCTTGACTGCCAACCAGAGCAGACACATGTAGGAGAGCTCTCCTCCATGTAACCCCACAAACTAGCTGAAAACCCGACCAACTTAGCACAGGATGGGCAAAATAGGCAGGTGTGTTCCTAAAGACAAGCCTGAACCAAAGAAACCAGACCACAGCACCTCCGACATGGAGAAATTCCTTCACAAGAAGCCAGCCACAGGCTCCCTGGCAGCTGCCAAGATGGTGCTGGAAGACCAGGAGGGCTGGTCACAGCATGCTGAGGAAGAGGACGGCTCCACAATAGACTCAGCAGAAGGTCAGGCTGACTCAATAGCAGCACTGATCTCCAGGCACTTTTTACAACAAGCTCTGACAGAGGCCTTATCTCCACTTATACAAGAGCTGAAAGAAATCAAAGCCGACGTCAGGCAGATAGGCCATAGAGTTGAGACCCTGGAGCACAATCAGGCTGCCATACTGCCCTACATTAAGGCGGTAAGCGACAACACAGCAGCCTTTATCGACTCCCTGGACAACGCATACACAATGCTGGAAGATCAGGAAAATCGAAGTCGCCGGAAAAACCTCCGAATAAGAGGTCTATCGGAAAACGTGGCCGCAGAAGCTCTAGCAGACACCGCCATCGCCATCTTTGGCTCCCTGCTTGGCCCAGACAGAGCTGAAGAAGTGCAGATAGAACGCATTCATAGAGCGCTAAGGCCCCGACCGAAAGACTCAGAAAATCCCAGGGACGTTATTTGCGGTCTACTAAGATACGTCGACACAGCTGCGATTATGACGGCGGCCAGAAACAAGAAAGAAATCACCTTTGAAGGTGCAAATATTTCCCTTTATCAGGATTTGGCGCCATCGACTCTCAATAAACGCAGAGCGCTGCGCCCTCTAACGGACCATCTCCGACATGCAAAGGTCCCATACAAATGGCTGTTCCCCTTCGGCCTCACCTTTGCTGTAGGGGGACGCCGCTGCGTTATTCGCATACCTTCGGATCTCCAAGCAGCATGGGAGTTGCTGCAAACAACCCCGCTGGACATCCCTTCATGGCTGCCCTCTGCGGGACTTGGGAGCCCGTTACCGGAGTTACCAGAAGTCCGGAGATGGTCGTCGGCCCCCCAGAGGAAGAAAACCGCATCCAGATTAAGAGACACCTAAATCCTAGGTGAAGTCTCCTCTTATCCCCGTGAACTCCCCTTGGGAACTTACTTGTTCTCACTCATCATGCAAGGGATTGCCTACAGGACCTGGTCACCTCTCTTCTGGACGGGTCTGCAGCCCACCAGGGCGGTTGCTGTCACCGGAGACTTGGAACCAGTCCCCTACTTGAGGAAGTAATTCCCTTGCTAGTATCCACCGGGTACTTGCAAAAACCGGCCTCTACATCACTGTTTTGCACATATGACCTCAGAGATGGATACATCGGCCGGGACTTATGCAAGTATAACTCACCCACCAGGTTCTCACTTATTTGCATTGATCTTTGACATCTCCTTCAGTTTATTATCATTTATTGCGGTTTACTTCTGCTATATGGCCTGTTCCAGCGCAGCCTCTGTAGCTGCCCTCAAACATAGCATGTTATGATTTATTCTGCTTTACCATCTATAGTTGGTTTATCCACCATGCTTTACACTTCTAGTTATATATCTAGTTTGTGGAGGAACGGTTTTCTTACTGTTCCGATACTCTATTCCCCCCACTCCCCACACGCCAGGGATAATATGGCGCAATCCTGGCGCGAGCGCCACATATTGGAGCCTTTCACGCCCGCCCAGCCGCATCTAATTGAACTGCTGCGGAGGGGCCGGCGTGAGGGTAACCACAGCAGTATACCTGCTCTGTCCTTCATTGTTATTGTTACACTTTTTGTTCGATTGTTGTCCCCATCCCTCCTGGTCAGAGATGTTACACGTGGTAATGGGTCTCTTTTCTGTTTGACATGACACAAGTCATACCTCGTCTTAAATGCACTTCTTTCAATGTCAGGGGCTTCAACACCCCTCAGAAGCGCGCACAGGTCACTCGCCTGCTGAAAAAATCGGGTACAGACATATGTTTTCTGCAGGAACTGCATTTTAAGACGACCAGGGTCCCCAGCCTTCCCAACTCCTATTTTCAACATTGGTTCATTTGTCCCTTTGAGAAAGCGAAAAGAGGGGCAGGTATAGCTATCTCAAAGCGAGTTCCCTTTAAGCTGGTGGCGACTCAGTTGGACCCGGAAGGGAGGTTCATATTCGCAAAAGGGGTTATAGGCACACACTCGGTGACACTAGCTAGCCTCTATAGCCCCAACAGGGGCCAGAAGAAATGGCTTAAAGTTACTTTAGAGAAATTTGGACAATTTGCCGAGGGTACACGGATAGTAGGAGGCGACATCAATGTCACTCTTAACCCACTATTAGACGCCTCAGACGGCACCTCCCAGCTTACACACTCAGCTATAGGATGTATTAACCACTATCTCTCAGATGCGCATTTAGTAGATACATGGAGAATCGTACACCCCGATAACCGGGATTACACTTATTTTTCGGCGCCACATAATACCCATAAGAGGTTGGACTACATCTTTCTGTCCTCTAACTCCATTGACATGGTGGAAGGCGCAGTCATAGAACCGATAACAGTCTCTGATCACGCGCCAACATCTACGGTTCTGCGCTTCTCCAGCATGCCGTCTCAGTATAAACAATGGAGACTCAATGAGACGCTATTGGACAGAGAGGCGGATGTCGATACCCTCAAGCAAAAACTGACTTGGTTCTTTAAGGAGAACTCTACACCTGAGGTCTCTCCCACTACCCTGTGGGAAACACAAAGTTGTGATGAGAGGGGAATTAATCGCCCTGGGCAGCAAACGTAAAAAAGAAAGGCAACACACCTTACATACGCTGCTCCAGCAGATCGCTGAAAAGGAAGCAATACACAAACGGTCAAAAGCAATTTCCATCCAGACGGAGCTACACCAGCTGAGGTCACGCCTGAAAGATCACCTAAACATTAAGACAGCTAAAGCCTACCAATATGCCCAATTCCGATATTACGCTCATGGCGACAGAGGCTCCAAATTAATGTCTTCCCTAATCAAACAGAGAACTGCAGCCATGTATATCCCCAGAATTAAATCTGACCAGGGCGCCGTGCTACACAAAACAGCTGATATAGCTGGAGAGTTTCAAAAATTCTACAAACGATTATATAGTATATCTGGAAGTCACACGGAAGGCGGGCCTTCATTAGAATTGGCCATGGACCAGTTCTTAGAACGCCTACACTTGCCTACAATATCTCAACAGGATAGCAACGGCCTGTTAGTCCCAACAACTGAGTCAGAAATTCAAAAATACTCAATTCCATGCCATCCGGGAAAAGCCCCGGCCCTGATGGCTTCCCGGCAGGTTATTATAAAAAGTTTGCCACCACTCTAACTCCACAACTGACCACGTGGTGTAATGCCCTCTTGAACGGAGCACGTCTCCACAAACAATCGCTAGAAGCGACAGTAACTATTTTGCCCAAACCCGGGAAAGACCCCCTACTGTGTGGCAGCTACAGGCCCATATCACTACTTAACGTAGATATCAAAATCTGGGCCAAACTGATGGCCTTAAGACTCAACCCTCTCCTTCCAAAGATTATCCACCCTGACCAGGCCGGCTTTGTACCGGGCCGGGAAGGGAATCACAATTCTTGCCGGATTGTGGCTGCCATACAGTGGTCCATTAAACACCGATTGCCACTGACATTCTTAAGTGTAGATGCAGAGAAGGCCTTCGACCGGGTTAATTGGGCCTTTATGCGAAAGACGCTGCGTAAGTTTGGCCTCCCGGAAGGTTTTCTAGACGCTATTATGACTCTGTATAATGAGCCTAGCGCCAGAATCAGAGTTAATGGCACTTTATCGCCATCTTTCTCTATACACAATGGAACGAGGCAAGGCTGCCCCTTGTCCCCAGCTCTATATGTCCTGGTTATGGAAACCTTATTACAAGCGATTAGAGAACATCCTGATATCCGAGGAGTCAGGGCCAAACAGGACTCCATAGAATATACCACTGCAGCTTACGCAGACGACCTGCTCATTATGGTATCCAACCCGGTCGAGGCCTTCCCAACCCTGCTGACACTTTTTGAGGAATATGGAAGGGTGTCTAATTATAAAATGAACCACACTAAATCTGAAGCAATGAACATCACTGCCTCCAAAAAATTATAGATGACCTACGCAAATCCACTCCATTTCAGTGGCAATCCACATCAGTCACTTACCTGGGGGTCAAAATCCCTCCATGTCCCGCAGATATATTCCGACTTAACTTCATACCTCTATTAGACGAGATACAAACACTACTACAAACTTTGCGCCTTCCCTATACCAGCTGGATGGGTCGGAAAAACTTACTGAAAGCCTTTATCCTGCCGAAGTTTCTTTATACATTGCAAATGATCCCCACCTTCCTGCCCACGGCATACCTAACTAAGCTTAGACGCCTCTTTACCACATATCTCTGGGGGTAAACCCGCACGCCTAGCCTATAATCACCTGATACTGAAACGCTCACAGGGAGGATTTGGGATGCCAGATGTATTCAGATATTATCAAGCCATACACCTGAAAAGATGGGTCCAATTGCACAACCCTAGCTTACATACCCTGGGCAACGAGTTAGAGATTCTGTTACTCTCACCTCCTCAAAAGCAGCTCTCTGGGACTTGACCCCCTCACCCTTCACTCCCAGATTTTACTTAAAGGTACCAGAGCGGTAATCAAACACTTAAACTCTGGAGGCGAATTGCTGGGTAAAATACCAGCAAACCTCCCGGCGGACTTAGCCCCCTTTATACTTAAACCTAATCTAACGAGCCCCTCACCGGTTTGGGTTAAACTTAGAACGCACAAAATGCTTGACTTTGTACGTCACACAAGACTAAGTCCTTCAACACAGACTCCTTAGGTCCCTTATGGACAGCGCCAATTTTCTAGAACAACACGAGTTGTCATACACAGGGAAGGCCCTAGAAGCCACAGTAGACCTAAATTGCCAACCTACTTGGCTGGAAAAAATGCTGGATTCTAAAACCCCGATAAGGAGGTGGATTTCCTTGCTATACCTCGCACTTAACACCCCAAACACCAAAGCACAACCACAATACATACGCACATGGGCAGGTGAACTAGGAAGAACGTTCTCAGAGACGGAGATAATGAGAATCCACGCCAATTCCCATGGCTTTTCCAGGTGTGTTAAAATACAAGAGCACTCCTACAAGGTGCTCACCCAATGGTACCGCACACCCGCGCAACTATTTCGCAGCGGACTCAGTGTTAATGACGTTTGTTGACGTTGCAAGGAGGACAGCGGGACACTACTACACATTATGTGGACATGCCCGAAGATCAAGCCTTACTGGGCACAGATCTCTGATGAAATTCACAAGATCACCGGGGCCAGGGTGAATTTAACACCTGAATTAGTCCTCTTATGGCTACCTTCTGACACCTTGACCCCCTCAAAGCACAACCTAGAAACTCACCTCATACAAGCAGCGCGGCTACTCATCCCCTTGCAGTGGCTTAGCACTGACCCCCCCACCATCACACAATGGACAGCAAAAGTCATATCCCTGCAAAGACTAGAAGAGCTAGCTAGTTGGGAGGCTAGGACACACTACAAACACGAGAAACTATGGGCACCCTGGCTACAATACATGTATTCACATCAACCGCCAACCCCTCCCCACGTACAAGGATAACTGTACATCCGACTCGGCACATCCTATGTCTATAGACTTCGTATTAGATGTCATGTCAGGGGAAGACCTTCCCCATTGACACAGGAACATATCGCTCATTCACGATCCTATTACCACTATACTCATTCACCTCCTTTCATTGTTGGTATACTCTGACCTATAGGTATGATCCCCTTGGGAGACGTCATACCTCCCTCCCCACTCCCTTTATACCCCAGTTCATTGGTTACTTGTTGTTTAACGTATATGACTGCACATGCTTTATGCTAAGCTCTGTAATAGAAGTCTATATTACTGACTTTGCATGTTTTGACTTTCTCCTGTGCTACACTTTGAGCTCTTGATTGTAAGATGTTGTAAGCTCTATATATGCAGTGTTTCCATGATTGTAACTGCTTCTTTTCTATGTATCACTGCTTCAATAAAAAGATATTTGACAAAGAATAGAACTACTATAATACTGCTCCTATGTACAAGAATATAACTACTATAATACTGCCTCCTATGTACAAGAATATAACTACTATAATACTGCTGCTATGTACAAGAATATATCTACTATAATGCTGCTTCTATGTACAAGAATATAACTACTATAATACTGCCTCCTATGTACAAGAATATAACTACTATAATACTGCTCCTATGTACAAGAATATAACTACTATAATACTGCTCCTATGTACAAGGATATAACTACTATAATACTGCTCCTATGTACAAGGATATAACTACTATAATACTGCTCCTACAATATGTACAAGATTAATGTACCATAGTATCATACCGCCATCTATTAACCAGCAGTATACATTTCTACACACTCAGTAAAATCACGGTTTGTAGGGTTGACGTATGTCGTGTTTTCTTCGCTTTTCTTGGTGTTCTATGTGTAGACATTGATCTATTACTCAGTGACACTCGTTCCTGCGGTGAATACATTCTGACTTTCCGTATGTGACTCTGCTTAGTTCCTGGTGATTTCCAGCTGGTGACAGACTCCACGCATCATGTAATATATGTAAACATGAAGAGCGGACGGTGTGACATTCCCTGCGCTCGCCGTTCTCTGCGTCCAGGAGGAAATGGGTTTGTGATGAAGGATTTCAAATAAAAGCCCTTCTTATTACTGTGCAGTCTGTCAGCAGCATTGCCTCCCTGTGCCCGGCCTGCAGAGGCTTTATATGAGCCAGTAACATAAATCTACATAAATCTACGTTCACTGCGGGAAGGAAAACAAGCGACTGAAGAGAGTGAGGACGCTCAGCAGGGCAGTCTGATAATTAACGGGCGTTCCTGGCTTCATGTCAATAAATCGCCATCATTCTTTAATGAAGTTCTGCAGCTTTCTATTATACTTTTTGTGTTTCAATTTCTCATTCATTTAAAGTAAGCTAAAACCCCATTTTTATCTAGCACTTCTCACAGCTGAGGGTTGGTTGTATCTTGTCTAGACAGTCCTCCGTGGGGCTCATGCACATGACCATATTTTGTATCCATGTCCGACCTGCATTTTTGGGGGCTTGCACACGGACCCATTTCATTTTTCTTTTTATACACTGTTTATTTATTTTCCAGTAAAGTCAGAGCAAACATAACAACATAATGGCATCGATACATTAAACATGAATTGAGTATAGCAGAAATATACAGAAATGAAGTCAAGTAGCCAGTAATCACAGGGTCAAACTCATACTGGGCAAGCCCAATATACCAGTACACATCCTCCGATAGAAGTCAAACAGTTCCATATCTGGAAGAAAGGTCACTTGACCAAGTCTGAAAAAAGAGAACCTGCTCAGACTGGAGCTTGGGCAAAAAAAAGAAGAAATGGCGTACAAACTTAAAACCAAAGGTTAGAGAACGAAAGGCGAGGTGCGAAACGGACATTCTCCAAGTAAGAAAGGTTATCATTAGAAGCCCCGATAAGAGGACCAAGGGAGCCAAAGTCTACAGAACCTCTACTTACTGCGTTCCCAATGCGCCATCTCCTCTCATCTATATATTTGATCTACCTGTGCAGTGGGCGCCTCCCCCGGGGTGGCCCTTTAAGAGTACCAGTACTTGTTTCGTGACGCCAGTTGCAATGAAGCAACAAGGGCATAGGGCCTCTTTTTAGTGATACTGTGGATGGTACCCAGGTGTAGGAAGGCCACTGTGGTGTAGGGTAGCCTAAATGTCCCTTGAAGTTTGTGCACGTATCACGGTGTTCCTACCTGGATACGCTGGACCCCAGGTGTTTGCCCCGAAGCAATGAAAGGGGGGTTGTTGATGAAGGGGGATGATGAAATAAATTGAGTCCAGACCTTGTGATCAAGTTCAATAAGAGCTTTACTTGAATAAACATTTCTCCAACAGTTTCAGGCTTTGTCTTGGTTCCCAGAGGGCTTTAGCATTTACTCTGGCAGACGAACACACTCAGTTCTGCTACATCGGTTATTCTCTGGCTCTGCTGTGCTGACAGGCTGACTGAATAACTTTGCTTTAGCTGTATGCTGCAACTTCTCTCTTTGTAGTCTGACTCTAGCTTAATCCAGGGAACTCTGCTCTTGGTTTCAGAGGCTCCAACCTCTAGCCTCCACATCCAGCAGAGCCGAAGGTGCTCTGGCTGGCTTGGGCATAGCACGTCCAACAGGGACGTGCACCTGCTTCCTTCCCCTAGCAGGTGTAACTGCAACGCACTAACTCTGGTCCCCACCCTTCCTGCAGGAAGCAGGCTCGCCCACTTCTCTCCAGGAGGGGGGTTAGAATGGAACAGAAAGCTCCATTCTACCTAACTGTAGCTCTGCCATGCTTGCTGCCTCCTTCTGGTGAACCAGGAAAATTACATGAACAATAACAGTTACAAGAAATAAATATGCTCAGTGTTTAGGACCTGACATAAATACACATGATGACATGAGGTTAACCAATAAAGACGGCAGCGGGGTGCAGAAGTGGTAATGCCACTCTGGGGCATTACAGATATAACCTGCACCCGTTTCTCCGCACCTACTACACGTAATGGGTCAAAGTGAGAGATCTTACTCCGGGTAGGGTACCACCTAGAAATAGTTTTGTAACCATTTTCTCTAAGGCCTCTTTCACACTTGCGTTGTGAAGATCCGGCGTGCACTTCAGTCGCCGGAATGCACACCGGATCCGGCACAACGCAAGTGAACTGAAAGCATTTGAAGACTGATCAGTCTTTAAAATGCTTTCAGTGTTACTATGGCAGCCAGGAGGCTACTAGCGTCCTGGTTGGCATAGTAGCAGTGGGGAGTGGGGGAGCGGTATACTTACATTCCGTGCGGCTCCCGGGACGCTCCTGAATGACGTCAGAGCGCCCCGCGCGCATGGATCACGTGCGATCACGTAATCTATGCACTGGGGCGCCCTGACGTCATCCTGGGCGTCCCGGAGCCGCACGGAATGTAAGCATGCCGTTCCCAGCTCCCCTACTTTACTATGGCAACCAGGACTTTAGCGTCCTGGCTGCCATAGTAACCATTGACAAAAAGCTAAACGTCGGATCCGGCGATGCGCGGAAACGACGTTTAGCTAAAGGCCAGATCCGGACTAATGCTCTTCAATAGGCATTAATTCCGGATCCGGCGTTACGGCATGTCTTCCGGATTTTTGGACGGAGACAAATCCGCAGCATGCTGCGCTTTTGTCAACGTCCAAAAAACGTTCACATACTGAACGGAAGACATCATGATGCATCCTGAACGGATTTCTCTCCATTCAGGATGCATGGGGATAATCCTGATCAGTATTCTTCCGTCCTAGAGACCCGAGGACGGAACTCTAGAACGGAAAGCTAAAACGCTAGTGTGAAAGAGGCCTTATTCTAATGCATCTGGAGATGGTTTTAGGTGTCGCTAGAACAGAGTTTACTTTTATTGTAGATCTTTTTTACCCGCTTAGAGAAAGGTTAAACCTTCTGAAGATTGGGGGAATATCTGTCAGACGGGAGTACACAGAGTAGATAATCTTACCGGATAACTGTTGGGAGAGTATAGATGGATTTACATGTGTAGGTAATCGGGCAGATAATCGGGAACGAATGTTCCTGTGAACGCTCATTCCCAACAATCTGCCCGTGTGAAGGTGCAGCAGTTCTTGTACATGGGAGGCAGTTTTCATGCGCAAGGCAGATGATTTATCTCCCCCAAAGTATTTTGGACATGATAAGTTACACATTTAGCTAGATATTCCCTATCAAACCATGATGTGAAGACGATATATATACCATTATACGAGTTCTATCCTCTAATAAAGGGGGATCCGTCAGATTATACAGGGAGTCCATATCAGCAGCTATTTGTAAGGAAGTGGATGTCCAATGAAATGGAGATTGCGCAGCAAGGGCATTACACGCCTCAACAAGGCTGTTCAGGGGTTTACCTGGACCCAGTGGGCCCCAGAGCCGCCTGAATTGCATAGAACCTGCGCATGGATCAGCCTCCTAGGTATCTGATCTGGTGACGCTCCTCTTTTGAAAATCCGGATTTCCCCGACGTCGCATCATGTTTTTTACCAGGTTTCCAGCCTGGGCTATGGACAGGACCTCACTTCTGCTGTGGACGGGGCTCTCCCTGGCACATGCACAAAGTTCTGAATACACATCATCTGCGCATGCGCTAGGGAGAAGGATAGCCCTTGCCCCGTCCACAGCAGAAGCGAGGTCCTGTCCGTAGCCCAGGCTGGAAAGCTGGTAAAAGACATGATGCAACGTTAGGGGAAGCCGGATTTTAAGAAGAGGAGCACCACGTGACCGGGTTCCGAGCTGTGATAAATGTTGGTTTGTGGGACCCGCTGAGTCCTGGAAAATCCCTTTAAAGGGCATCTGTCAGCAGCTTTGTTCCGTGCGCGGAATGAAATCTATGGCAGCTCGGAGCTTCTGTAGATTTACGTCATTATTTACTCCAGTAACTAACAATTTAATGTTCCGGTGATGACGGCCCGGCCATGATAGTACCGCCATACAGTTCCAAAATAACATTGGCATACGGCGAATGTATAACATTGCCCTTCAGGATCACCGCCATACAGCACTAAAGTAATACCACCATTGAGTTCCTAAATAACATTGCCATATCGTGACCACGTGACAACACAAAACAGTACTCTGATAATACCGCCATACAAAGCCTATATTCTAACCCCACATAGGAACCATATAATAATAATACCGACACAGCGCCGCCTAGTACCCAAATAATCAGCACCCAAAAATATTCACTCTGATCCAGCAGGGGAAGCACTGGACAGACTCTTTTGCTCATTTTTGTCCTAAGACAGGGTACCCCTCCCTTCCTACAAGCATAATGCGCTGTCATGTTCCTTAAGGAACCTAAACGGACCAGTTGGAGAGCGCCCAGAACATTCTGTGCCCCGAACGTCGCACCGTTGGCTTGCAGCTTTACTTATACTTCAACGGGTACAACAAGAATGTATTTTTACAGATCACCCCGTGCACCGGAGTTACGGAGCAGAACGCTTTCTCCGGCTCGTCATGCTACGCTGCGGCGCGCACATGAGATTTGATCTTAATACATAATGTCTGGGCTAGGAGCTTCCCCCGTGGTCTATGACGGTGGCTGTCAGCTGCTCTCAGATTTAACAAGTCTCATCCAGGCCCAGCGTCCTGTGTTCCTATAAGACATGCATGAATATACGCCGGAGAACGCTCAGCCCCGCTAATTGGAGCAGACGGTCGGAAAACATCTGGATGTGGAAGGAGATGGGAAGCGACTGACGAAGAGGCAGCTGTTATCTCTGCATATTAATAAGCAGCAGATATGTGCCCGGGATGGATGGTAGCGGGCACTCACCCAGAGGGCAATGGAAGGAAAAACGTCCTGCAGTCACCCAATCAAACTAGACATACAAAGCCTACTTATCTGTCCCTGGTAAAGCTGGGTATGGCTGCCCTCGTACCGTGGGTTGTCACCCAGCTTTTCCAGACTACTGATGCTCCTACGCTGATAAAAGACATGGAAAAGCTGGGTGGGAGCAAATGATCTTAGTGGGTGTTTGCATATTTGTACGTATCTAGCGGCGCAATGCTTAATAACGCCTACATAATACCGCCATATAGAACTGAAATCACACTCCCATACTACGGTTTGATTTTACTGCCATAGAATGACTAAATAATAACATCTATTCAGTTAGTGGCAAAAACTAAATAACACTGCCACACAACAGCTAAATAATACTGACATACCGTGTCTACACAATGTTTAAATACAGTGACTAACTAGTCCTTTACTGACATAAAGTGCATACATTGTTGTGCCATATAGTGACCGCATAACACTGCCCACATAATAGCACAATGTAGAACCCAAATAATATTACTATGCAGTGGCTTATTCTGCCATATTCTGCTCCTGCAAGTGCCCTGGGAAGAAGTGTTTCATAGCCCCTCCCCTTTGTTGTGAGTGACAGCTGTAGTGGTCTCCTAGCTGGATGCTACAACTGTCACTCAGAGCAGAGATTAAGGGGCTGAAGGCAGAGGGCACTTCACAGTGAAGAACCGCCTCCAGTGCAAGAGCAGACCCTCGCAGAATAGAAGTTCATATTCACACTACTCCTGATGATAAAAGCTCCACTAAAAGTATGTCCTGCTCTGCTCTATGGTCAAAACTGCTGACAGACATACTCGCTTTAAAGAATACTGATGTAGAGTGGCTACATAACATTATTATTAGTGCCATATGGAACCTAAATAATAATAACATACCATGCCTGCACAATAGTGTCATAACTGGGTCATATAATACTGTTATAAAGTGCCTACATTATAGAGCCGTAAAGTGACCATATCATACTGCCATGAAGTACCTAAGTTATAGTGCCATAAAGTAAGCATATAATACTGCCATAAAGTACCTACGTTATAGTGATAACAAATGACAAGACAGGTACACACTGCGGTCTTACTAAGCCCTCAAACTGATGTTAAAATTAAGAGTGGAGGACATGTCTAAGCCCGAGCACCGCGCCAAGGTTTCTCAAGTAGCTCAGGACCTAACACTCACCTACCTGTGCCGTATGGGCAATACCAGGGGCCAGTGCGCGAATTACAGGAGTGTAAAGGCCGACTCGCAGCAAACTCCCCAGTTACCTCCAGCATGTAGCCATGCCTGCAATGGGAGGAGGGAGAACCCAAGACTGGCTGATATGGCCCAGGCCTCACAGGTGCACCTAAATGTAGCCTGTGGATGGATTTGTATTGGGGATCGCCTTAGCAACAGGCCACAAGTGCAGGATCTCCTCCCCTGTA
The DNA here is from genome assembly GCA_033119425.1 of Bufotes viridis. Taxonomy (NCBI): domain Eukaryota; kingdom Metazoa; phylum Chordata; class Amphibia; order Anura; family Bufonidae; genus Bufotes; species Bufotes viridis. The sequence goes on from CM065590.1 coordinate 581,211,337, forward strand.
TATATATATGCACAACTGCATTTTTGGGTTGAGCACATCCTGCTTCATGCCACCTTTGAGTTGGTTTGTGTATATGTAATTGTTTGGAGGTGTATTAGCTCCCATGTAAATGTAGCCTGTTTTCCATCCCCAGGCTATATTTAGGTGCACCTGTGAGGCCTGGGCCATATCAGCCATTCTTGGGTGGGGCTCACAGCCTTCTCCCTCCTCCCATTGCAGGCATGGCGACATGCTGGAGGTAACTGAGGAGTCTGCTGCGAGTCGGCCCATACATTCCTGTAATTTAGCCCACTGGCCCCTGGTATTGCCCATATGGCAGAGGTAGGTGAGTGTTAGGTCCCGAGCTACTTGAGAGACGTTGGCGCGGTGCTCGGGCTCAGACATGTCCTCCATAGCAGGACATGTTGACTAATCTCTCAATTTTAACATCAGTTTGAGGGCTTAGTAAGACCGCAGTGTGCACCTGTCTTGTCATTTGTTATTGCTATATTGTTATATTGTTTATCACATCCACACAAGTGCCATCTTGTGTAGGATGTCTATTGTGGTACTTGTGGTCCGCTGCGGACATCCTCCAACGTATGCATTTTTGCTGGGGATTGCCATTAGCAACGGGCCACAAGTGCAGGATCTGCTCCCCTGTATATATATATGCACAGCTGCATCTTGGGTTGAGCACATCCTCCTTCAGGCCACCTTCCAGTTGTTTTGTACCTACATTATAGTGCCATAAAGAGACCACATAATACAGACGATAAGTCCTTACAATATAGTGCCATAATGTGAGCATATAATACTGCCATGAAGTACCTACCTTATTGTGCCATGTGACCATATAATACTGCCATGAAGTACCTACATTACAGTGCTATAAAGTGACCACATAATGTTGCCAATAAGTCCTTACATTATAGTGCCATAATGTGACCATATCATACTGCCATGAGGTGCCTACAATATGGTGCCATACAGTGCACCTTGCCTACAGTGAACACACAGTATTGCCATGCACTGTCTATGACAACACAACCCACCGGGAGGTACATGTAGGGCATGAGAAGACCCCAGGACGACCCCCGTGCCCGGCTAGGATTCAGTCCTGGTGTCGCAGTGAGGAGCACAGCTCTGAGGTACAGTATTTCTAAATGTTTATTCCTCTTCCTGATCATCCCCATCCATGAAACCAGAGGGAATCCTCGGCCCCTCTACCAGTCTGCAGCCCGCAGTCATGCCGCACGGTGATCTCTGACAACCTTGTTCCCACATTCTTGCTGACAATGAAGACGTAAATAACTGCAGCATTTCTCTGCATTCAAGAATACATTTATTGCACTTCAAAGCAGAAAAAGACGAATATTTTGAGCATAAGCGGCGCTTCCCGCAACCACCGTCCTGGCATCTGGAAAACAGGAAGGCTCTCTAACAACAGTTATTTATCACGTCTCGCTCCGCCATTAGGACTGTGCCAGATATCTGAGGCCGTTGTACACACTGAATGGTTTTTAATGATGGCTGGACGCTGCGCGTGGTTTTGGCAAGTGTGTAAAATCACAGAAAATCTGATTGAAAAGTACTAACCATCTGTGATTGCTCCACCGCCAGGCTCACACAGAGCTTTAGTTCTGCCAGTACTGAAAGGCAGTGCCACCTAGGGTGGGATATGGTACCTGCTCAGCCGAGGGGGGGGGGGGGGGTTGGTTCCATTGACTAAGACTTGATGACCTGGATACAATAAATAAGGAGGGTAAGTCAGTAATCACTGGACAAGCAGGAAGGGATGGGAGATTTCATCTTTTCAGCCGGCAGAATTCTGATTGCAGCTCTGAAGTATAAACAGAGTCTATATCAAAAGATGACCAGGTTATACCAGCATGGTTCATATCAATATATACAAGAAGATGTATAACTTATACCAGCTGTACATATATAATTATATACAGGAGATACCCAGGTTATACCAGCATGGTCCATATCACTATATACAAGAAGATGTATAACTTATACCAGCTGTACATATATAATTATATACAGGAGATACCCAGGTTATACCAGCATGGTCCATATCACTATATACAAGAAGATGTATAACTTATACCAGCTGTACATATATAATTATATACAGGAGATACCCAGGTTATACCAGCATGGTCCATATCACTATATACAAGAAGATGTATAACTTATACCAGCTGTACATATATAATTATATACAGGAGATACCCAGGTTATACCAGCTGTACATATATAATTATATACAGGAGATACCCAGGTTATACCAGCATGGTCCATATCACTATATACAAGAAGATATATAACTTATACCAGCTGTACATATATAATTATATACAGGAGATACCCAGGTTATACCAGCTGTACATATATAATTATATACAGGAGATACCCAGGTTATACCAGCATGGTCCATATCACTATATACAAGAAGATGTATAACTTATACCAGCTGTACATATATAATTATATACAGGAGATACCCAGGTTATACCAGCATGGTCCATATCACTATATACAAGAAGATGTATAACTTATACCAGCTGTACATATATAATTATATACAGGAGATACCCAGGTTATACCAGCATGGTCCATATCACTATATACAAGAAGATGTATAACTTATACCAGCTGTACATATATAATTATATACAGGAGATACCCAGGTTATACCAGCATGGTCCATATCACTATATACAAGAAGATGTATAACTTATACCAGCTGTACATATATAATTATATACAGGAGATACCCAGGTTATACCAGCATGCTCCATATCACTATATACAAGAAGATGTATAACTTATACCAGCTGTACATATATAATTATATACAGGAGATACCCAGGTTATACCAGCATGCTCCATATCACTATATACAAGAAGATGTATAACTTATACCAGCTGTACATATATAATTATATACAGGAGATACCCAGGTTATACCAGCATGCTCCATATCACTATATACAAGAAGATGTATAACTTATACCAGCTGTACATATATAATTATATACAGGAGATACCCAGGTTATACCAGCATGCTCCATATCACTATATACAAGAAGATGTATAACTTATACTAGCTGTACATATATAATTATATACAGGGAGATACCCAGGTTATACCAGCATGCTCCATATCACTATATACAAGAAGATGTATAACTTATACCAGCTGTACATATATAATTATATACAGGAGATACCCAGGTTATACCAGCATGGTCCATATCACTATATACAAGAAGATGTATAACTTATACCAGCTGTACATATATAATTATATACAGGAGATACCCAGGTTATACCAGCATGCTCCATATCACTATATACAAGAAGATGTATAACTTATACCAGCTGTACATATATAATTATATACAGGAGATACCCAGGTTATACCAGCATGCTCCATATCACTATATACAAGAGGATATATAACTTATACCAGCTGTACATATATAATTATATACAGGAGATACCCAGGTTATACCAGCATAGTCCATATCACTATATACAAGAAGATGTATAACTTATACCAGCCGTACATATATAATTATATACAGGAGATACCCAGGTTATACCAGCATAGTCCATATCACTATATACAAGGAGATGTATAACTTATACCAGCTGTACATATATAATTATATACAGGAGATACCCAGGTTATACCAGCATGGTCCATATCACTATATACAAGAAGATATATAACTTATACCAGCTGTACATATATAATTATATACAGGAGATACCCAGGTTATACCAGCATGGACCATATCACTATATACAGAAGATGTATAACTTATACCAGCTGTACATATATAATTATGTACAGGAGATACCCAGGTTATACCAGCATGCTCCATATCACTGTATACAAGAAGATGTATAACTTATACCAGCTGTACATATATAGTTATATACAGGAGATACCCAGGTTATACCAGCATGGTCCATATCACTATATACAGAAGATGTATAACTTATACCAGCTGTACATATATAATTATATACAGGAGATGCCCAGGTTATACCAGCATGCTACTATGTTATATATTTGTAGGCATCTGGACTGTGTAGGTGTAGGTAGCACAATTCCCCTTTTACGCCATGAATTCTCCATGTGACGCTCGTACCTTGCGGACCTCTCTCTGGCATCTGGACCCAGTCATCCTGATAATTTCCGCTCGCAGACTTTGTATTCAGGCATGAAAATCTGATCAGCTTCACTTCTTCAGAGTGTAATGCGGGCGTAGCGCTCACCTATACAGGGGATAGTAAATAATTTATGAGCTCAGACTAATTCCTAATTAGCGCCAGACTCAATAAACTCATAGATCTTCAATTAAAAGGGACATTCACGATCACGCCTTAGAGTCGGCGCTATATTTAAAGGGACAGTATAAATTGCTTAAAACTGTGGTTCGTTGTCAATGTAGTTTGCCATAAATTCTCAGCAAAATGCGAATTCTGCATAAACATTCTTCTCCTGGTGAATATTCCAATTACTTTCAGCTGCCGTTATGTAATATCATCCATGGAGTGCTGTGCAACAGTGCCCCTAGTGGTCAAAAGCTTATAAGGTGATCTTGTTTTTCCCATAGGCTATTAACCAGCATAGCTACGAGTGAGGGCTGCAGGGAAGTAAGAGCAGGAGGCTTCTTGGACCTGTAGCCAGACATAAAGAAAAAATGGGCGGCCCCACAGCAAAGATACAAGTGGGACCCAGTTTGGTGCCAGGTTTCCCCTCCAGGATAGGAGGGTCTGGTGTTTATTTCAACCTCCACCCCCTTTGGGCCTCTTGTTTGATACCAAAGCAGTTTTTCAGGAGCAAGGAATCCTTTAGAGGCTTTGCTCTCTAGCCTTGGGCCCTTTCTCCTCTAAGGGCCCCACCACATAATCAGGGCACAGAACAAGACTAAACTAGGACCCTACACTTCAATGGGCCTAGAGCCATGAAAATACCTCTTTTAGGTAAATTCGTCACTTATTGATTATCTAAAGGGGTTGTCCTTTAAAAATTCCCTTCCGAAATGTTCTTGTTTCAATGCTTTCCGACATCCTGTGCTCTCTAATTTCTGGTCCCTCTAGACACAAAGGAAACGACCACCCAGGCAGAACCAGCAGAGGTGGGTTACCAGCATGGCCATTGATTGAATTCTCAAGAGGGACCATGAAGTAGAGATCCTTGGTGACCTGGGAAGCATTGTGATGGGAAATCGGTGAGTTGAGAGACAATTTTTATGCCATTTTGACTTTTTTTTCCGACTGTTCTGGCTGGACAACCCCTTTAATCTAAGGACAGCCTGTCCTGATCTTATGTACAGTGTCCTATTGAGGCAGCAATTCTCCCTACGTCTCAAAGACGTTCCAACCATGTTGAAGGTTGTAGAGTAATTTAATTGCAAGTCAATTTATTCTGCTTTTATTGGAATTGGTCTTCTTGACATGACCATAAACCTCTTGTGTCTTCCCAGGTTGGGAGTAAACGAGCTCCAAGAATTCCACAGGCAAGATGAACTCATGCAAGTTTATGAACCAAGACATCGAAAGTCGCGGGATTAAGTTGCCCAAACAAGTACAGAACCATCCGGTGGTGCCGACCAACCGAACCATGTTGATGGCAGAACCAGAGAAGAGACGGAGGCAGAGGTACGTAGAGAAAGAAGGGAAGTGTAACGTTCACCATGGAAATGTCCGGGAAACCTACCGCTATTTGACAGACATATTCACCACCTTGGTGGACCTCAAGTGGAGATTTAATCTTCTGGTCTTTACCATGGTCTACACCACCACATGGATTTTCTTTGGATTCATTTGGTGGCTCATTGCCTACATCCGCGGAGACCTCGACCACATTGAGGATGCCTCATGGACGCCATGTGTGGATAAATTGAACGGTTTTGTATCTGCCTTTCTTTTCTCCATAGAGACAGAAACCACCATAGGTTATGGATACAGGGTCATAACGGACAAGTGCCCAGAGGGAATCATTCTTCTCCTGGTCCAAGCCATCCTTGGCTCCATAGTCAATGCCTTCATGGTGGGTTGCATGTTTGTAAAGATCTCCCAGCCAAAGAAACGAGCAGAGACCCTCATGTTCTCCAATATGGCCGTCATATCCGTGAGAGACGGGAAGCTATGCTTGATGTTTAGGGTTGGGGACCTCCGAAACTCACACATTGTGGAGGCGTCAATCAGAGCCAAGCTGATCAAGTCCAAACAAACTAAAGAGGGAGAGTTTATACCTCTCAACCAGACAGACCTAAATGTGGGTTTTGACACCGGAGACGACCGTCTGTTCCTGGTTTCTCCTCTTATTATCTGTCATGAGTTTAACGAGCAGAGTCCATTCTGGGAGATTTCTAAAGAACAGCTGGGAAAGGAAGAGTTTGAGATTGTGGTCATTCTGGAAGGGATGGTGGAAGCTACAGGTAAGAAGAAGCCACACAATGTATGATGACTAGAGATGAGCGAATTTCATATTTTGAAATACGTTCACACTTCATTTGGTGGTAAAAGGGGAATTGCGTTATGGATTCTGCTACCATGGACCCTAAAGCAATTCTATGATGGAATATGACCTGCATAATGGAAACGGGACGGATCCGTTTTGCAGCCCATAGACTTCTATTATGCCTTTAAAGGCATTATGTTATGCATTCCATCATAGAATTGCGTTATGGTCCGTGGTAACAGAATCCATAACGCAATTTTACCAACACACCTTTTACCAACAAATGAAGTGTAAACGTATTTCAAAATATGAAATTCGCTCATCTCTAATGATGACCTAGTGCTGTGATGGCTATCCTCCAGCACTACGACTCCCAAACGTTTTCTGTAATGTATGATCCTAATTGTAATATATGTAATCTTCATTCAGGCCACATCTTCAACACATATATAGACATTGTCCCTTATGTACGAGAATATACAGTTCATTCGGGAAGTCTTCAGACCCTTTTACTTTTTTCATAATTTGTTATCTCGTGACCCTGTGCTAAAAAAATAAAAAGATCCAATTTTTCCCCCTCATTCTGCACTCAATACCCCATGATGAGAAAGTGAAAAAATATTATAAATCTTTGCCAAGCAAGGCTACTTTCACACTAGCGTTTTTTGCTTATCCGTCATGGATCTGCAAAAACGCTTCCACTACAATAATACAACTGCATGCATAATGGATCCGTCATGAACACCAATGAAAGTCAATGGGGACGGATCTGATTTCTATTGTGTCGGAGAAAACGGATCCGTCCCCATTGACTTACATTGTGTCAGGATCCGTCTTGCTCCGCACCACACCGCTTGCAGCGTTTTTCTGTCCACGATGGGAGCGCAACCAATCTAAATGGAATGTATTTTAATGCATTCCGTTTCATTTTGTTCAGTTTTGTCCCTGTTGACAATGAATGGGGACAAAACTGATACGTTTTCATCCGCTATTTAGATCCTATGACGGATCCCAATAGCTGAATTGAAAATGCGAGTGTGAAAGTAGCCTTATTCAAGAGGAAAAACTAAAATCTCACATTGACGTAAGTATTCAGACCCTTTACTCAGGACTTAGTTGAAGCCCCTTTGGCAGCGATTCCAGCCTCCAGTCTTCTTGGGGATAATGTCACAAGGTTTGCACACCTGGATTTGGGGATTTCCATTTTTCTCTGCAGATCCTTTCAAGCTCTCTCAGGTTGGATAGGGGCCGTCAGTGGACAGGCGATCTTCAAGTCTCTCCAGAGATGTTCGATTGGTTTCAAGCCAGGGCTATGGTTGGGCGCTTAGGGTCATTGTCTTGTAGGAAGATGAACCTTCGGCCCAGTCTGAGGTCCAGAGAATTTTGGAGGAGGTTTTCAAGAATATGTCTGCACCATTGGCTACATTCGGCTTTCCCTCACCTCTGACTAGTCTCCTTGTCTCTCCAGCGTGATGCTGCCGCCACCATCCCTACATCCTATAGGGATGGTATTGAACAGTGTTTGGTTTCCTCCAGACATGATGCTTAGAAGTGAGACCGAAAAGTTTAATCTTGGTTTCATCAGACCAGAGAATCTTGTTTCTCACAGTCTGAGAGTCCATTACGTGCTTTTATTACAAACTCAAGCGGCTTTCGTGTGTCTTTTCCTGTGGAGAGGCTTCTTTCTGGTCACTGTGACATTAAACCCAGATTGGTGGAGGCTGCAGTGATGGTCGACCTTCTGGAAGTTTCTCCATCTGCAAACAGGATCTTTGAAGCTCAGCCAACATGACCATTAGGTTCTTGGTCCCCTCTCTTACCAAGGCCCTTCTCCTCTGAATACTTAGTTTGGTTGGGCGGCCAGCTCTAGGAAGAATCCTGGTTATTCCAAGCATCTTCTATTTAAGAATCATGGACGCCAATATACTCTTTGTACATTTCAGCACAGCAGAAATGTTTTGTAGCCTTTTCATATCTCTGCCTCCGCACAATCCTGTCTCTGAGCTCTACAGGCAGTTCTTTCCTCCTCATGACTTGGTTTTTGCTCCGATATACATTGTCAGCTGTGAGATCTTATATAGACAGGGCTGAGTCTTTCCAAATCATGTCCAATCCACTGAATTTACTACAGGTGACTCCAATCAAGGTGTAGAAACATCTCAGAGATGATCCAGAGAAATCGGAGACTGCAGAGCTAAATGTCACATGTCATAGTAAAGGGTCTGAATACTTATGTCCATGAGGAGTTTTAATTTTCCCTTTTAATAAAATTGCAACAATGTATTACATTTTGTTCTCACTTTTTCATTATGGGGCATTGAGTGCAGAATGATGGGAGGAAACTTGATTTTTTATTTTATTTTAACACGGAGCAATATAACAAAAAGTGAAAGTGTCTGAAGATTTTCTGAATAGACTATAACTATTATAATGCTGCTCCTATGTACAAGAATATATCTACTAAATACTGCTTCTATGTACAAGAATATAACTACTATAATACTGCTCCTATGTACAAGAATATAACTACTATAATACTGCTCCTATGTACAAGAATATAACTACTATAATACTGCTCCTATGTACAAGAATATAACTACTATAATACTGCTCCTATGTACAAGAATATAACTACTATAATACTGCTCCTATGTACAAGAATATATCTACTAAATACTGCTTCTATGTACAAGAATATAACTACTATAATACTGCTCCTATGTACAAGAATATAACTACTATAATACTGCTCCTATGTACAAGAATATAACTACTATAATACTGCTACTATATACAAGAATATAACTACTATAATACTGCTACTATATACAAGAATATAACTACTATAGTACTGCCCCTATGTACAAGAATATAACTACTATAATACTGCTCCTATGTACAAGAATATAACTACTATAATACTGCTCCTATGTACAAGAATATAACTACTATAACACTGTCTCCTATGTATAGGAATATAACTACTATAATACTGCTCCTATGTACAAGAGTATAACTACTATAATACTGCTCCTATGTACAAGAATATAACTACTATAATACTGCTCCTATGTACAAGAATATAACTACTATAATACTGCTCCTATGTACAAGAATATAACTACTATAATACTACTGTTATGTACCTACAAGAATATAACTACTATAATACTGCTCCTATGATGATCCTGAAGGTGCTCAGGAAAATTCAGCGGGACCAAGCAGAAGCAATTGTCATCCTGCCTTATTGGCCACAGAGAACGTGGTTTTCCTTAGCTCTCCTTCTATCCAAAGGCAGAATTCAGAAGATTCCGTCCCGGCGGGACCTCCTCAGTCAGAACTGTCTTCTCCACCCGGACCCCGACAGCCTTAAATTGACGGCTTGGGGACTGAGCAGGACTTACCTAGGTCTTCCCGCAGAAGTGATCAATACACTCCTGGCAGCTCGAAAACGGGCTACTGTAAAAATTTACAACAGAGTATGACGCATTTTTAAAACCTTGTGTCAAAGCAACTCTGGAGATCCAGAATCTCTAAATGCGGTCATACATTTTCTTCATGAAGGCTTCAAAAAGGGGCTTCAAAACCAACACATTGAAGGCTCACTTTACAGCGATAAATGCACAGCTACAAGGAAGATTTACAAATAATCCGTTAATCCACACTTTTTTTAAAGCCTTGAAAAATATAAATCCTTCCTTCCATTCTCCAGTTCCATCCTGGGATCTGTCAGTTGCATTGTCCGCCTTGTGTAAACCTCCATTTGAGCCTCTGGAAGAAGCTTCCATAAAACATCTAAGAGACTTAGGCCCTTGTTTGGTCCTACGTACTATGCCAGGTCCTTTACCCAAGGTTGCTTCAACTGCTAATATTAACCAAGAGATATCTCTACCAGTAATTCAGATGAAGACTCAAGACCAAGATCAAAGTCATTCCCTTGATGTCAGGAGAATAGTTCTGAACTACCTTCAAGGCACTTCTCTCATCTCATTTTCACCCTGTACTTCCAGAAGGGGGCAGTGCAGCTTCACCACAGAAGGTTATTAGAAGATCTGGCGATCTGCTGATCACTTATCACCAATCATTATATGATATTTCTACCGTAATTAACCTAATTTCTCTTTTTTTTTGCTATCGTGTCACATCTGAGATTCAGCTCTGGTTGCCATTACAATTCCTTCCTGCAAATAACCCTGCTCTCTCTGTGCTGGGATCTGCGATATGTCTTAGACTAGAAGTGTTGGGGCCACTGATGACCCTAATGAAGGCACCGTAGCCGACACTGTTTTAGGGGAACTGAGGATCTAAAAAAAATGGTTGTGGAGAAACAGCGCACTGCCTATTATCTGTGCCTTATTCTCATCTTTAAAACTTGGGATCTGTGCGCTTAATATTTCCATCGCCTATCATCTGGCCTTACATTCTGCACCTTCCGTATCAATAGTTTATGCAAAGGGTGACACCTAGTGGTCTTTATAGATACTGCACCTAACAACTGGATTCCTTATGCAATACTGACCTCTAGGGTTCAAAGAAGAAACTGCAACTAAAGGTGTTATATTCAGCTACCTAAAGTAAGTACCCCCTACTCAAACCAATTGCATAAAAGTACTTCTAAAGCAGGGGAGCAGTCAAGGTTTGCAGCCTCCGTCCTGCCGGATAGAAATACAGCTGATTGTCTGTCTGTCTCTGACCACACTGCCGTAGAGCACTGGATTAAAGCCCCTGATCGAGCACGCACGTTGGAAGATAGATTCGGTTTATTACCATTTCTGCATTTTCTTTTTCTTAGTGAGCTCTATGCAGTGAATACCTGAGTGTCTCGGGAACAGCGCAGGACTGCAGGGTCTTTGCAGACCCTGATCAGCTCTGAATGTGTACAGAGGGGCAATGTTACAGTGGAAATAGTGCAAAAAAATAAAAGCATCAGTGTCCTCCAGAGGTCTTTTATTGACCTTTGAGGGGACATATTAGAAAGCATATTAAACATATATAAAACATATTTTAAACATAACATAAAAATATAATAAAATATAAATCATACAATAAAACTACAAAAATAAAAACTTCCACGCTAGAGATGAGTAAATTTCTCAAAAATTTGATTTGGTTGGTTTGCCAAAAAATCCGAAAAGATTTCATTTGATCCGAATTAATTTGTGGCGAATTGCGTTAAAAAACTGCTATTTTCTGGCTGCAGAGAGCCTGTATAGTTGTGTAGAACACTGTGCCTTGCAGCAACACGCATAGGGAGTCTGCTGTGTAAGTGAAACAATACTGTGAGTCAGTATGACACGCAGATGACAGGCATCACTCAGAATCACTTCACTTATCTGGGCAGTCATGGGGCCAAAACTGACCAAATAACTCAAGTATGAACTCGGCCTTACAGGTCAATGTTAGTGTGTATTATAAAGAACCGTGCAGATGCCCACGAACCTACTATAGCGTAAAATAGTGCACTTCTTTTACACCGTCGTCAGCTGATTCCACATAGATGTCTACAGAACCTGTTCTATTAAATGCTTATACAGCGGTAAGTTTGTGCTGACGTCACTGATTATTTTGCCCTTCCTCTGATCTGTCAGAACAATAACCCCCAAAAAACGGATCCTATCTGTGGAGTATCCGCCTTCACTCGGTCAGCATTTGTTCAGTAATCCTTCAGTACTGCTAATGTAAAAAAAAAACAGGAGTGGATCCAAAACAGAGATGACACGTGAATGGAATATTGGCATGTCTTCTGTGTTTTGTACCCACTTCTGCTTTTGGCTACCAAATCATAAGCCAATTCTGATGCGACCATACAGGCCTAATAGCTGCTACACAGACAGGATTCGTTGTGTGTCTCATTTTTCCTTCCTTCTGACCGATCAGAAGAAGGATCAAATAAATGATGATGTCAACCAGGCCAAAAAGGCAAAATAGTGGCCCAGTCATGAAGTGGGGAGGATGGGAACAGCATGAGAAGTCCACAGAGTGGCCCAATGACATAGGGTGGAGGTGGCAGCAGCATCAGGAGACCACAGAGTGGCAAGGTGACATAGTGTGCAGGTAGCAGCAGCATCAGGAGACCACAGACTGGCAAGGTGACATAGTGTAGAGGTGGCAGAAGCAGCATAAGGAGGCCACAGAGTGGCAAGGTGACATAGTGTTGAGGTAGCAGCAGCATCAGGAGACCACAGAGTGGCAAGGTGACAGTGTTGAGGTAGCAGCAGCATCAGGAGACCACAGATTGGCAAGGTGACATAGTGTGCAGGTAGCAGCAGCATCAGGAGACCACAGAGTGGCAAGGTGACATAGTGTAGAGGTGGCAGAAGCAGCAGCATAAGGAGGCCACAGAGTGGTAAGGTGACATAGTGTTGAGGTAGCAGCAGCATCAGGAGACCACAGAGTGGCAAGGTGACAGTGTTGAGGTAGCAGCAGCATCAGGAGACCACAGATTGGCAAGGTGACATAGTGTGGAGGTAGCAGCGGCATCAGGAGACCACAGAGTGGCACAATGACAGAGTGTGGAGGTGGCAGCAGCAGCATGAGGAGGCCACAGAGTGGCAAGGTGACATAGTGTTGAGGTAGCAGCAGCATCAGGAGACCACAGAGTGGCAAGGTGACATAGTGTGGAGGTAGCAGTGGCATCAGAAGACCACAGAGTGGAACAATGACAGAGTGTGGAGGTGGCAGTGGCAGCATGAGGAGGCCACAGAGTGGCACGGTGACATAGTGTTGAGGTAGCAGCAGCATCAGAAGACCACAGAGTGCAACAATGACATAGTGTGGAGGTAGCAGCGGCATCAGAAGACCACAGAGTGGAACAATGACAGAGTGTGGAGGTGGCAGCAGCAGCATCAGGAGACCAGAGATTGGCAAGGTGACAGAGTGGGGAGGTGGGTGGCACTAACAGTACACTCTGACGATGGTGGGTATAAAAAACAGCACTTGGCATCAGATGTGTGGAATCAGGCGGATGGCAGCATCAGAATAGTAGCTGGGGCAGGTAGCCAGAAGAAACCGGTCTCTTTTGTCAAGGTTTGGGTGAGGCAGCATGGATGATCCAATCTGATGCATCAGGCATTGGTAGGTGGAAATCTTGGCTGATCCACACCTGATTCATCTTGACAAAGGTCAGTCTCTCCACATTTTGGGTGTACAGACAAGTTCTCCTTGGGGTAACTATGGCCCCTGCCGCACTAAACTCCCGCTCTGATGCCACACTACTGGCCAAGCAGGGCAGCTTTTCCAGGGCAAACTCGGCCAGCTGCGGCCACAAATCCAGATTGGCTGCCAGTAGTCCAGCAGATCCTCACGGCTGGCAGGGTGCACTCCAAGTATGCCACCACCTGTATTTTTTTTTGAAAAATTTTACAACAGAAAGCTAAAAATTGCATTTTTTTTGCAAAAATTTCGGTAATTTTTTATTAATATCAAAAAAAGTCAGCAACAATGAAATACCACCAAATGAAAGCTCTATTATTGAGAAAAAAAGGAGGTAAAATTCATTTGGGTGGTAAGTTGTATGACGGAGCAATAAACGGTGAAAGTAGTGTAGTGCAGAATTGTAAAAAGTGGTCTGGTCATTAAGGGTGTTTAAGCTAGGGGGGCTGAGGTGGTTAATTTTCTCACTTCACCACACAACAGCTAATAAGCCCTTTTTCTTTTTCCCCACTAATACACAACAAAAAATTTTCCCCTCTAATACACAACAAAAAAAAGGTTTTAGAGCATATATATAACTGTACTGCACAAGGGCTAATAAGATCCCATTAACAAGAACGGTTTGCTGGAATTACAGAGCTGTATAATGGCAATTTAGATCCGCAGTCAGTGCAGCAAGGTGTAATAGGATTGTTCCTATTACCCAGGCTGTAACCTCCCCTACTGAACCCTGTTCTTCTTCAATACAGTGGAATAATTCCTCCCTATCCTTTCCCTACACTTCTAATGATCTTTCCCTGAACTTCTATTGAGCAAAATATAACTTTTCAAGTCTTTCCTAGCACTGTCCCTAGTCACCTGCTGACGTTTCTCCCTGCACTAAGTACACTGGAAAATGGCTGAATCCCAGATGGCTGAGGCTATTTATAGGGCTGTGACATCATAGTGGCTGGCTGCTGATTGGCTGCATGCATGGCATTGTGGGTGATCCCTTGTTCCCAGAGTTCCTTGCTCCATGTTCTAACATGTGCAGCAGCTATATTAGGAAAAAATGTGATTCGTTACCATGAAGTGTGAAGAAATTCGGATCCGGAGCAAAACGAATAATTCCTGAAATTCGGATCGAATTCCACCTCACCAGCTTTGATTTGCTCATCTCTAGTCCACAGCAACTGAAATCGTCGCCCCTTATTGACTATTTTTTTACTGTAACCTAATGTGAATTTGAAAGATTTGAGAATGAATAAGCTTACGCAGGCTAAGTGTATAAATATATTTACTAAGTGATTAAATATATGATAACACAAACAAATCACATACTGAATAATAAAAAGTAAATAGACATCACTAGCCTAAGGGCTAATGCACACGACCGTATGTATTTTGCGGTCCGCAAAAACGAATCCACAAAAAATGTAGATGATGTCCATGTGCCTTCCGTATTTTGCAGGACGGAACAGCTGGCCCCTAATATAACAGTAATATCCTTGTCCGTAATGCGGACAATAACAGGACGTTTTCTATTTTTTTGCGGAACGGACATACGGAAACGGAATGCACATGGAGTAACTTTCGCTTGAAATTAATGGTTTCCCATACGACCTGCAAAAAAAAACGGAACGGACATGGAAAGAAAATACGTTTGTGTGCTTGAGCCCTAAATATGCAACATGCAATATGGGGTGGCACTCGGGTCACCATGTTGTAGCACATGGAGAACATCCCAGGGTGTAGAAGAAATAGGGCAAATGAACACTTACATCCTACCTAGAATGAAGTCTTCAATGGAGTGCCCTGAGGGAATGTGTGTCACAGAGTTTAAACCTTTTAGCCCCTCCCCTGCAGTGTGCAGCTCACATGTCTCTGAGATCACTCAGGAATTTGGTCTTATCAGCACAATAGAGGATGGGTACTAGCAGGGGCGGACTGAGAACCCTCAGGGCCCCCGGGCAAAATAACTCAAGGGCCCCTTTCCAGGCCCCACCCATGTCCTGCCTCCAGTCACGCCCATGTTCCGCCTCCAGTCACACCCGCATCCCGCCTCCACCCCCCGGTCGCGGTCGCACAGCGATCGTTACACCCCTGATCCCATCCTTACAGAAATACAGTGCCCCATAGTGACTTTTTCTTTGATGTAGATGTTCTCTTTCCTCGTCTTCTCCTTTCAGACCTTCAGACCAGACCACCATTTTGTCGCCATTTTCCGTCTGACAACAAAAGAAAATCTTAGTTCTCTCATCTTCTGGACAAATTATCCTACTACTCCCAATACTATACTGCAGAAACAGATAATACCCCTGATAATACTTGTACGACATAGAGCCCCCCATATAAATACCCCTTCTTTGTGGCTTCAGTAGAACCGCCATAGTGCCCCATAATAATGTGCCAGTAACAAGTGCTTCTCCATGCCCCCCCCCATGTGCTAGTAACAGGTGAATACCCCCCATATGCCAGTAACAAGTGCCCCCCCCCCCACCCCCATGGCAGCGATGCGATGCAGGCTTTTTCCGGCCTGTGTCCTGCACTGTACGGCTCAGGCGGCGCGATGACGTCATTGCGTTGCCTACACCGGCCTCTGATAGGCTGCCAGCACGAGGCCCGCAGCCTATCAGCGGAACAGGGAAGAGAGACGCCTCTTCCTCCCCTGCCCCACAGCACAGCCATCTGTATCGCTCTCCTGAGGACGGCGATACTGATGGCTATGGAGATGAACGTTACAAGGCACCTCATTACACAGAATGGTAATAATGGAAGGGAACATAATTAAAGGGACAGAACCAATCAGTACTTAAAAAATACCCTTACAATTCATATACATATTATACATCAAACCCACTGACAAAATAGGGAACTCCCTTTAGCTATTGATTTTGATGTCGCCGTCGGTTTGAATATTTATAGAATAAGGGGCTGCAGTTTGCACAAACTTTTGAGAAAGTCATTTTTTACTTAAAAGAAAAGAAAGTTGCTACAAAACATACTAACAAATAAAAAACAAGTTATAACCGATAAACAATCACGTGCGCTAAATCATGAAAAAAGTGTCCGGTCGTTAAGGCCCTTTCAGGCCTGGTCATTAAAGGGTTAACCAATGACCGCTTTCCCCGCTTGTAAGGTAGAAAGTGTTTACTGGTTCCTGCATGGCGCCTGTCGCACAGATATAACCTACTACTGAGGGACAGGAGGCGGTAATAGCCAATGAGCCCGGCCCTCTGCAGTGAATGGGAGGCGGGATGGCCGCTTTTATATCATTGTATGTTATTTTATGCTTCCATTGCATATATTATCTTTCCTACTTTCGCCGTCCAATCTGCAGCTGTAAACGATGGGTGTGCAGCAGGTTTGTATGATGTCATACAGTGACTGGCTAGCTTCACCCGTCCTTCCATTCAGCATTGTGCACTCCTATCCTTCATTTTACTGGAAGCGTCCCGCGCAGACTCCGTGTAAGGACTGTGCACGTATTGCGGACTACAAACTGCTGGTCCACAATATACAGGCACCGGCTGTGTGTGCTCAGTATTACGGATGTGGACCTGTTTACATGAATGGGTCTGCAATCTGATAGGGAGCGGAAGGCCACGGAAGCACTACAGAGCGCTTCCGTGGCTTTTCCGGCCCGTGCATGCAGTTGAATAAGTCTGCATCCGCCAGAGCAGGCCACACAGGTGGTGCCCATGCATTGGGGACTGCAATGCGCGGCATGGGTGGCACATGTTCGTGCGCATGAGCCCTGATCCAGCTCCGCTTTCTGCTCTTCCATCCTGCATCATCATACTTTGTAGGGTTCTGCACAGTCAAACATACGACCGGAGATTACATATGAAGAAGTGGAGCAGCAGAAGATTGGCAGGACGCTTCCTCCAACGACTACGCAGTACAAGTGATGATGAAAGATGGGACAGGAGAAAGCAGAGCCTGCACAGGACACTTCCAGAGATGGGAGCGTGCAGTGCTGAACGGACGGGTGGGTGAAGCTAGCCATTCACTGAGGTCACAGCCACCGTTTACAGCTGAGGACACAACCAAAAAAAAAAAACAGGAAGGAGGGTTAATGTATGCAACAGAAGCATAAAATAACATACAAAGGTATAAGTGTCCAACCGCTTCAGGGTACAGCTGATTACACAGAACTGAATGAGGGGGGAATCTCTGTGGTTCCGATCCTTCCTCCCACATTCACTTTGCTTCGGCCTGTGTAATAGGCCATTGCAAACTAGCACCAACTTTTTTTTTTGTGGCCCCTTGAAATAAAACAATGTGATAACGGTGCTCCCAGACCAAGGCCTAGACCGTTATGCAGTGTATTCCTAACAGGCAGGGCCGTACACAGGCAGGGGCCCCATAGCACAACTTAGTATGGGCCCCCTGCACCTTGTTTCCCAGGGTATGTGCGTCAGTCACTCGCAGGCAATGCAGAACATGCGCAACTCCCCAGATTTCTGACAAGTTTATGTTTCTTTTTTTAATCGGGTGAAAAACACAGACATCCCAACCAGCGAAAACTCATTTCAGGGAGGTTTTTTTTTTTTTAGACAAATTTTTTATTACATTCATCAGCCCCCCAATGCTTCTCATCAGCCCCCAGTGCCTCTCCATCAGCCCCCCAGTGCCTCTCCATCAGCCCCCCAGTGCCTCTCCATCAGCCCACAGTGCCTCTCACCAGCCCATAAAATATTTCAAAAAAAAAAAACACTTACCCTCTCCTGCTCCTGGACGCTGCCGCTCCTCTTCTGCTGCTGTTGGCTGTGCTGTGAAGGCTGCTAACAGCGTGACGTCACAGAGCGACTCACTCCTGTGCGCAGGCTGCAGAGCCGACAGCTGAGGACCAGGAAGCGGTGAGTACAAAGCCTTCACTGCTTCCTGGTCCTTTTGCCCTGAACGGGAACGTTGTTCCTGCTGTGAAAAAAGTGCAGGAACGCCGTTCCCACCCGTTCCCCCTGCTTTCCGGGATATATTCTTTCTTATGCGGGCGTCAGGAAGCCGCTATCTAATAGCGGGAGACTCCCTGAACGTCCGGGAGACTTGAGATCCCTGAAAACATTCAATACAGCTACAACACAAACTGTAATAATCTCTTTGCATTGAGCTCCCCCTTGTGGCGGCTGCGTCAAAATGCAGTGTTTTCAAGCTGGGAACAGAACCTCCCCGGGCCCCATAGCAGTGGTCTGCCTCTTTTGCAGGTACACCACTGCTAACAGTCTGTGCCTAACTGGCGCGGCCTGCTGGTGACTGTCAGTATAGCACAGAATAATGCATTGCACTGCATAAGCAGTGCAAGGTATTTTATAAGTAATCAAAATACTGCCTGTAGTACTAAGTCCCCTTGTGGGACTAGTAAATGGTTAAAAAGTTAAATGCCTTCAGCTGCCGAGTATATATACACCAAAAAATGACCACCCATGTGGCAGATGCTCCTTGTGTCCATTTGTAAAAAAAAACTAATAAATTCAAAAACATATTGGATAATAAAGAATATTACATTAATGAATTCATTCATTGCCAGATCACAGGCACAGTCTTGTCAAAAGATCTATGTGGGCAAAACAATTCAAGAATTTAGACGTCGTATCTGTCAACATGTCAGTAGCATCAACACTAAAGCAGACAAGGCCCGTCAGACAATACCATGATGGTGACCCCAAATGTTTTATGTTTTGGGGGATATGTAAGAAGTCACTTCGGGTGAGAAAAGGTTATTTGGACAAAATTCTTCTGCAAGAAGAAACCAAGTGGATCTACAGACTGGAGAGTTTGAGTCCAAAAGGCCTGAATGAAGGCATCACTTATTCTTCATTTCTATAATCGCTGATATATTTCCTGATATTATCTGTTATCTCATCTGTTCACATGTGAGCATTGCAATAGGAACACAAAACATAGATTTTTTGTCATGCTTTATTGTCAAGACATCTAGTCACTTTTATTCTTCGGCGTAGTGATATCCACCATAGAGTGGTAAATGTACGGTCTTTTTGGCATGGTCTCCTTTGTTCTCTTTGGTAGGAAGTTTAGCCCCCTTGTCCATCCCATGCTTCTAATACTCACCTCTGTTATTCTTCTATGGCTTATTATTATATACATACATATATACATACATATCTGGTGAAGACATCTGTTATAATGGACTAAGCCATCTCAGTTTTGAGATTGATATAGATACAGAGACAAATATGCCTGTTGCTGTCTTACATTGATTATAGACAGCTAAGGCTCTGTGCATCCATGTGGTGCGCAGCACATGCACTATTCCCATTGAGGCGAGGGCCTGCTGCTGAGCATTGCAAAAAATAATGGGCGAGTGCCTGCTGCTGAGCTGACCCTGTAAAATATTGTAGGTGAGGACCTGCAAGTGAGATGACCCTCTAAAATATTTTAGGTGAGGGCCTGCAGGTGAGCTAACCCTCTAAAATATTGTAGGTGAAGGCCTGCAGGTGAGCTGACCATCTAAAATATTGTAGGTGAGGACCTTCAGGTGAGCTGACCCTCTAAAATATTGTAGGTGAGGACCTGCAGATGAGCTGACCCTCTCAAATATTGTAGGTGAGGGCCTGCAGGTGAGCTGACCCTCTCAAATATTGTAGGTGAGGGCCTGTAGGTGAGCTAACCCTGTAAAATATTGTAGGTGAGGGCCTGCAGGTGAGCTGACCCTCTCAAATATTTTAGGTGAGGGCCTGCAGGTGAGCTGACCCTGTAAAATATTGTAGGCGAGGGCCTGAAGGTGAGCTGACCCTCTAAAATATTGTAGGTGAGGACCTGCAGGTGAGCTGACCCTCTCAAATATTGTAGGTGAGGGCCTGCAGGTGGGCTAACCCTGCAAAATATTGTAGGTGAGGGCCTGCAGGTGAGCTAACCCTCTCAAATATTTTAGGTGAGGGCCTGCAGGTGAGTTGACCCTGTAAAATATTGTAGGCGAGGGCCTGAAGGTGAGCTGACCCTCTCAAATATTGTAGGTGAGGGCCTGCAGGTGAGCTGACCCTCTCAAATATTGTAGGTGAGGGCCTGCAGGTGGGCTAACCCTGCAAAATATTGTAGGTGAGGGCCTGCAGGTAAGCTGACCCTCTCAAATATTGTAGGTGAAGTGGAACATGAGGAGATCTGGTGCACCAATTCCCAAACTCTTCAGCATCCACAGTCAGAAGAAGATGATGGTGGGGAGTGTTTCATGAGGTGGATGATGTGGATGAGACACAGTTGTCATTAAATGAGGGTCTTGTTAGGTCAGCAACACAAGTCAGGAGGATGACCCGAGTGAGGAAGTGGAAGAGGGGGTGATGGACGATGACATCACTGACCCAACCTGGGAAGGTGGCAAGCCAAGTGGGGACAGCAGTACAGAGGGGGAAGGGGCACAAAGCACCGCAACAGGCTGAAAGAGGCTGTGGGATGGTATTCTGACTCTGATTGTTGTAATAGTGATCTATCCCTAGTGAGATCTCTATGCCTGGCCTGTATAAGTAGATATCATCACTGCGGACAATCCTTATCAGATAGCTTAAACTTACCAATACTGCAAGAAGTTGCTTTATTTTGTAAGTCAGACAACAGGGTATTGCAGAACAGATGGATTTCAGTATTATTCGGTATTGTGCGGTCAAAAGATGATGCTTTCATTAGCGTACATGAGAAGACATGTGTCCCTGTACATGTGGCTAAAGCAGCATGGAAGATAGAGGAAGTGAGGTACACAGAAGAAGGGTGGAGCACTGAAATGAAGTGATTTATAGATGTAAAAGAAAAGAACAAGAAAAACAAGTGCATTACCAAAAACGGCCACTAGATGGGAGCATATAACCAAATATAGAAATACTGCATATAAAAGGGTTCAATGAGTTAAACTATATTCATTCCATATAAATTTTAACTGCGTAGCAGCACACTCCCCGTCTGGCATTGAAAACGGTATTTATACAATTGCAAATAAACAACAGTGCAATTTGCTTTGATGTCTTGAAAACCTGAAAGACATAAAAAGAACATGCATATAATGCAACAACTACAATACAAGGCTTCAAGTTGTAACAAAGGTCAAACACTTCTTCTTAAAGTCACAGGTAGGATCCAGCAACATACACATTCATTCTCCAAAGGGCAAGAACAGAACAAGTTCTGTGATAGGTCTGATGAAAGTCTTTACAGTCCGTTGTCTTGCAACTTTTACCTCCACCTTGCGTACCTTACCCCTTTCATGGTAGTGCCGTATGAACAGAGTGGTGATGTAGTGGCAATATAATAAGAGGATTTTGTTCTTGCTCCCCCAACTCAGCCTTGTTTAAACATCCACCAACCCTTAACATGTCATAGTTGTCAATGACTGGGTTCAGGTTAGCAATTAGACTGTTTTTTGGAATGTTCCTCTTGTGACGGATACATTTAATTTCATAACCAAAGACATCCTGTTGTACACTGCGTATTATGATCATTTCACCTTTAGCAATGTCCTTTGCAGAAAGAAACTTTTGGCACAAGTGCCAACCTTGACATTGAACATCGGTGGGCTTTGTGTGAAAGCAGTGTGCGATATGGACTAACCTTGTGATGGTGCGTACAAGCCTTATCCACTTGAAAAAACGTTCAAAGCGTTGACAGCCCAAGACGAGTCTTTGTTCAGTTCTGGTGACAAGGTTTTTAACTTCCGGACGAATTTCTGGATCTTTGTCCGGTTCTAGAAGACTGAAGACATCAGCTGTGGTCTCTTCTGTGTGATCCAGCGGAAATTCAGGACCTGTTAACCAGGAAGAGTTGGCAAAGACACTTGTGGACACTGGCTAGGAGGCATGATCTGCAGAATTAATTTCAGATGGGACATAATGCCATTGTTCAGATTTAGATGATTTCCTGATTTTTTTCTACACAGTTGCTGACGTACCAATAGAAACGTTTAGTCTGGTTGTATATGTAGCCCAGAACAACTTTACTGTCTGTGTAGAATTTGGTGTCATCTATCTGAATGTCTAGCTCGCGCTATATGAAATCTGCAATTTCTACAGCTAGCACAGTCCCACAAAGTTCAAGCCTAGGAATTCTGTGCCCAGGCCTAGGTGCTAACTTAGCTTTCCCTAACAGAAACCCTATGTGGGTTTGATTAGAAGAGTCTCTCACCTTGAGGCAGACAACAGCCGCTATGGCCTCAGTAGATGCGTCTGAGAAGATGTGAAGCTCTTTTCTCTGGCTTGTAGCAAGAGATGGCTGGGGTGTAGCAGCGCGGTATATGTATTCCATCTAAGGCGTGTAGAGATTGCTTCCAGGACTCCCACTTTGAAAGCTTATCAGATGGCAGTGGAGCATCCCAATCCTTAATAGACTCTGAGAGCTGTCTAGGTAAGGCTTTACCTTGTATGGTGATGGGAGCCACAAATCCCATTGGATCGTATAAGCTGTTCACCACTGACAGAACACCACGCTTGGTAAATGGCTTGTCTGTGGAGCTGACTTGAAAGCCGAAAGTGTCTTTTAATAAGTCCCACCGTAGGCCCAGACTTCTCTCTACAGGTGGCATGTCCATTCCCAGATTTAAGTCTTTTAACCCTGTGGCATGATCGCCAGGTTGAAAGGCTTTCATAACAGCAGCACTATTTGAGGCAATCTTGTGTAGTCTAAGGTTAGCCTCAGAAAGCATACCTTGTGTCCTTTGGAGCAGGTCTATTGCTTCTTCGGTTGTAGGTAAAGACTTAAGTCCATGGTCAACATAAAAGTCTCTCTCGACGAAGTGTCGAGCATCCGCGCCATACTCCTTTTCTCCATCAAGGGCAGTCCTTCACAAACCGTCTGTTGCAACAGCGGGTGATGGACTATTACCAAAAATATGCACCTTCATGCGGTATTCAATAATCTCATTGTCCACGTTGTTGGAAGTTTCTATGATCTTCACGTACAATGAAGTAATGAAACATTGGCTCAATATCAGCAGTTATGGCATCTGGTTCTCTTCTAAATCTCATAAGTACGCCTACAAGGTTGTTGGTTAGATTCGGGCCAGTGAGAAGAACATAGTTTAGGGATACGCCTTAATGCTTGGCACTGGAGTCAAATACTATCCTAATTTGTTTTGGCTTACGTGGATGATACACTCCGAAGAAAGGCAGATACCAGCACTCATTGTGTCTTTGAAGTGGTGGCGCTGGTTCAGCATGATCATTTTCAAAGATCCTTTTCATAAAGGCGATCAAATGGTCCTTAATCTCAGGTCTGTTCTTTAGCGTTCGTTAAAGTGAGTTGAATCTGGATAGAGCCTGTTCACGATTGTTTGGGAGTTTGGCCCTTGCAGCTCGAAGAGGTAATGGTGCAACCCAGTTGTTAGACTTATCCTGAAATAATTCCTTGTCCATTATTTTGATTAATTCTCTGTCTTCAACTGACAAGGCTATTTTGTTGTCCTCACTTGTAGTACAAAACACTGTGGTACCTAGGTTGTCATCACAAAGGACAGGAGTAACATCAGGTACTTGGATGATGTCAAGAAGCTTCTCCTTTACTTCATAATGGTGAGGGCACTGTTTGAAGTGGGATGCACGTCCATTTCCCAACACGTAAGTCTTGAAGGAGTGGATCTCAGATGACCTACACATCCTGGCCAAGCATACATCGCCCACTATTACACAGCCTAGGTCAAGTCTTTGTGCATAAGGGGCGTCGTCAGGTACATCGCACTGGTTACGTACCTTATGTACTCTGAGAATGTTCCTTCCTAACAGGACTAAGATTTCAGCACTCTTGTCCATTGCAGGAATCTCATCAACAAGGTGTCTTAAGTGAGGATGGTGATATGCAGCTTTTGGATTGGGAATCTCTTCCCTTTCGTCTGGTATCTGGTCGCACTCGACTAACGTTGGTAGGGGTATGCCCTCTCCCTTGTTGATATGAGAGACCATGAACCCATCAACCCTTCTGTCGAGAAGGTCTCTACACGACCAGAACAGGTTCTGAGAGTATATGGTGTGGCGTGACCTTCTATGCCAAAGATCTCAAAGAATTTAGGCTCAACCAGGGATCTGTTGCTCTGTTCATCTATTATGGCATACATCCTAGCAGCTTTCTCAGGGTGACTCTTTGGGTATATCTTGACTAGGCATATCTTGGCACAGCATTTGTGGTCCTAGACTTCTCCACAGACTTCTGTACAAGAAGAAGAGACATTATCTTTGGTTGGAGCATGACCTTGTTGCTCCCCGCCATGATTTGAGACGGGAGTGGAGGTAGGTAGCTGCTGTGGGTTGTCTGGAAGTGGAGTAGGATGCATGGCTGTACCATGTCTATCGCTACCACATTCTGTGCACTTGATGACAACTTTACAGTCTTTAGCAAAATGGCTATAAGAAGCACAGCACTTATAGCATATGCCAAGTTTCTGGAGAATCTCCTTGCGCTCTTGTAAAGTCTCTGCTCTAAGCCCAAGACATATCTTAAGAGGGCGAGGCTTCTTGTGAATAGGACGCTGATGATTAGGGTCTTTATCTCTGTCATCCACAACGCCCTGATCAGTAGGTGAGGTTGTGAAGGGTGAGATGTCTGTCCTTAACAGATATTGCTCTATTTAAGTCTCTACGTTTAGCTGCGGTGTTATCATACCTTGATGATGGTGAGGATGAAGCAGGCAGGTTGGGTTCACTGAAGCTGAAGCTGGGATCGTTTCTCATCCAGGCTTGATCACTAATGAAGTCTCTTTTGTATCTTGAGCCCTGTAGTGCCCATTTCTCTTGCAGGCCGTATGGCAGTTTAGACACCACTGGATTGACACCATGAGCGGTGTCCAGGAAGCTTAGTCCAGGTAGACGTGGGTCAGTCTTTGCCAACTCTAGCTCCATGAGGAGGTCACTTAAATCTTGGAGCTTGCGATAGTCTTTGTTCCCTATTTGAAGAAAAGTTTGCAGTCTCTTGAGTAGAGCGCTTTTTATGGCTTTAAAGCTACCATAGGCTTGCTCAAGTCTTGCCCATGCAGCAACAAGACCTGCATCTGGGTGGTCAACGTGTACTGTTCTGAGTCTTTTACCACGACCTGCAGATTCTGGTCCGAGCCACTTTATGAGCAAATCAAGTTCTTCCTTAGTAGTAAGGTTGAGATCAGCAATATTAGCCTTGAAGGTTGATCTCCAGGCTCTGTAGCTCTCTGGACAGTCGTCAAACATTGAGAGGCTGGTGTTATTAAGCTCACGGCGTACCATGTATCTGGCAAAGTCATTCATGTCTGGTCTCTCACTCCTTGGTGTTAAAGTAACTTGTGGAACCCCTTGGGTGTGAAAGTTCTCTGGTGATGTAGGGTGAGGTTTACCAGTGTAAAATGATGTTGCATGAGTTTAACTGTGGTCTAGTCTCCAAGGCTTGTGCTGGCTGTGGCTTGAGCTGTGGCTTATCACTGGAAGTCATCTTGTTTTTGGCATGAGTTGATGCGGTTTGCTGCATAGATGTACTTGCATTGTAGACTTGAAGAGGCTCAGGCATATAGAGCTGAGAGGTCTCTGCGTTGAGAGTCAGAACAGTGTTGTTAGTAGGAGGTACAGGATATGACTCTGTATCTTTGCAGATGTTATGCTTTAGAAGGTATTCCCTGGTTTGTTCAGCTGGATCTTCCGGTTCTGCTGGGATAAGGCAGTCTTGTTCAAGGACTTTCAGCCTTGCTAGGGAAGCTGCTTCCTCTCCTTCCATTTGCGGAATCTTTATTTGTGAATCTGCCTCTGGTTGTTGAGCAACCATTTGTGCTTGGAGAGCTTTGCTTTGAGCTTCCATTTCTGCTTGTTGAGCTACCTTGTGTTCTTCTACCTCTGCTTGCTTTCTGGTAAAAGAGCTTTGCGACTTTTTTGATTCGGCATCAGCGAGAGCCTCTATTAGCTTGTCGCTTAATGTTGACTTTCTGGAGCACGAGGATCTGGAGGAAAGTGCAGTGTGTTTGGTTGAGTTGGATATGTGAGATTAGAGTCCTGCAAGAAAGCTGAGTATTTTGCAGACAGCTGCTGGTAGCGTACATACGCAGCAAATAGGCGATTTATAGAGTCTCTTATTTCAGCTGGTTGGTCATTAGCGTGTGACAAAACTGACAAGCAGTGTGAGGTTCTGTCCCAGAGGTCTGACAGATTACTGGAGAACTCATCTTTAGTGGCTTCATAGTTTTGCCTGAGTTTCTGTGTTGGTTTTATTGTACATTTGGGTCTTACACTCAGTTCGGTAATATCTGCAGAATCTGCTCCCTGTACATCTGCCGGTTCAGGGACATGATGTATCTGCATTGGTTCAGCCATAAAAGAGTGTTCAGAGCCTTGTCTAAACATTCTTTATGGTTTTACGAAAATGGTACTGTCTCTTTAAGAAGACAAACAGCAGCTTAGACAGGTGAGGTAACAGTGCAATGTAGAGAAACAGTTTTCAACATTCACTTGAAGTGCAGTAAGCTTGTGCGACCATGTGCTTTCACAAGATGGCGGATGGCACTGAGCTTGATTGCAGATTAGGCACACACATATACACATCAGGCTGTAGGAATTCTATGCATCTTTTGATTATTCTGACTTTGATTGTTGTAATAGTGATTTATCCCTAGTGAGACCTCTATGCCTGGCCTGTATAAGCAGATATAATCACTGCGGACAATCCTTATCAGATATCTTGAACTCACCAACACCGTGTTCATCCATGTAAGTTGCTTTATTCTGTAAATCAGATAACAGGGTACAGCAGAACAGATGGATTCCGGTATTGTGCCGTCAAAAGATGATGCTTTCATTAGCGTACATGAGAATACATGTGTCCCTGTACATGTGGCTGAAGCAGCATGGAAGCTACATGAAGTGAAGTACACAGAAGAAGGGTGGAGCATTGAAAGGAAATGAGCCACAGATATCAAAGAAGAGAACAAGAAAAACAAGTGCATTACCAAAAATGGCCACTAGATGGGAGCATATAACCAAATATAGAAATACTGCATATGAAATGGTTCAATGAATTAAACTATATACATTTCCATTTAACTGCGTAGCAGCAGAGATGGCAAAAGTGAGAAGGCGGGCCACACCAAATAGGATGTCCTTAACCCAGGCCTTTCAATGTAAGCGCAAATACCCAGCCACCCACCCACAGGCCATAGCACTAAATGCACACCTTTAAAAATTACTGGCCCTGGAAATGTTGCCATTTAGGCCTGTGGACACTGAGGCTTTTCTCAGCCTTATGGCGGCGGACGTCCCTCGTTACTCAGTCCTCAGCCGCCACTATTTTTCTTGGTGTGCCGTCCCCTCCTAAACGACTGACACACGGACAAGTGCTTTGGGCCAGGGACGCTACATTTCTGTGACGGCACACTTGGTGAACCTTGTGGAGGCCAGTAGCAAGTCGTACCCTGGGATGGCACAGGTTCTACCAACGCCAAGAATTGCGGGCCCCATTCCATCAGGATTTTCACCACCACCTACATTAGTTGCAGCAAACCCCCCTTCTTCTACTCCTACTCCACTTCCACCTCTGAATTCTCATCTTGCAGCACCAGTCAGCCATCAGTCAGTAGCTGGAAGCAGTGTAGCACTGCAGTGGGGAAGCGGCAACAGGCCGTGCTGAGACTAATTTGCTTAGGTGACAAACAGCACACCGCCGCATAGCTGTGGCAGGGTATAAGGGACCAGACTGAGCTGTGGCTCTCGCCACTCAACCTACAACCAGGCATGATTGTGTCTGATAATGTCACAGACTAGCATACACCATCTACGGATAAAGTACAGTATATGTCAATGATATGTATTAAACACACACACCGTAGATACAAATTTGCACTACAGACACTGTTTTCTGATGTAGTATAGAATTTGTCACAGAAAGACACACACTATAGACCAGGGGTGCACAACCTTTTCTGGTTGGGGGCCACATTCTCCGCCTGAACCAATTCCAAGGGCCGAAAATAAAACATAAAGGGGTATTACCAACTTAAATACTGTATTTTTGGCATATTGAACATACAGTATATACTATAAATGTCTAGTTACAATTCTAGGACTCCCATCTAATAGGAGAATACATGAAAGATACATGTAAGAAGCCATAAGATATAGACCTACAAGTCTTTTACCAGATGTTTAGGGGCCGCACAGAATGGTATCGAGGGCCGCAGGTTGTGCACCCCTGCTATAGACATTACATTAGGCCCAGAATTTTTAAATTTGCTCTACAGACACTGTTTTTTCGGGTACAGGACAGTATATGTCACAGAAAGCCACACACTATGGACACTAGATTTGGCCCAGATAATTTAAATTTAAGCTAAAGAAACAGTTTTCGGATGGAGTACTGTATATGTGACATATACAGTACTCCATCTGAAAACTGTTTCTTTAGCGTAAATTTAGATAATTAGGGGCCAGCCCTCATCATCTACTGTCTCTGTAGTGTGTGCATGTAATACACATCCGTGACATATATGTACAGATGTATAATACAGATGTGTAATAAACGCACACACTATAGACAATAAATGTGGCGCTGATTATTTTAATTTATGCAAAAAGACACAGTCTGCGGATGATGTACAGTATATGTCACTAATTAATATAAAATAAAAATATCTTGCTGCTTTCAAACACACACACCGTAGTCCTTAAAAGGACTTTGGGGTCTTTGAAAAGCTTTTGGTATTAAAAACTGCTAATTTCTCTCCCTGCACTATCTGTTCCTTCCTCAGCACAGATGTCCCTGACATCAATTTAGCGCTGGTAAAAATATATTACTGCTCTCAAACACACACACAGAAGTCCTTAAAAGGACTTTTGGGTCTTTGAAAAGCTTTCTTAGAATAAGAACTGTGAATGTCGCTGCCTACTCTGTCTTTCCCTTCCTACGCTCTGCTCTCCCTGACTGACTGATCCGAGCACGTGTCATCGGGTACTATATAACCTCCGATGACGCGTTCCGGCCAGCCAATCATTTTATTCAAACTCTATTATCTGGGTAAAGTCGGTATCTAGTCCGCAAGGTCATTTTTGTCCATTCAGCTGCCAAGTGCACGTGTAACAGGTCAGCCAGTGTCACAGGTACAAAACTGCTGACACATGCCCTTTAACAAAAGGTTGTCACAGCCCTGCCCCTTTTACCTATTCTCATCTCAGACATGATGTATTCACAGCATCTGATAGATGCAGGTCCCACCTCTGACCCACACTAATCTTTAGAACTGGGGCCCCCCAACTCCATCCCATCACTGTCTATATTGTTCTGGTGAATAGGGTGGCTTCCATAAACCCGCCACCTTTAGCAATCCTGAGGCAGCATCCAGTGGGACCAGGTCGGGCCCCCAGCTCTAGAGACAGATGTGGGTACCAGAGATCTCATGCAGATTGTGTACCTGATCTGTCCGTGGTGTAAAATTAGGGTATGTGTCGTTCCACCCTCAGGGTTTGTCACGGATTTTGCCATGGATTGCGCGGAAGAATTGCAGCAGATTGCACCCTATGCATTGCATAAAAATCTCATCCGTTTTTTTCTCTCTCGTTGCGGCAGGTATGACGTGCCAAGCTCGCAGCTCCTATGTGGAAAATGAGGTACTCTGGGGTCACCGCTTCATGCCGGTCCTTACCTTAGAAGATGGCTTCTACGAAGTGGATTACGACACTTTCCATAACACGTGCGAAACGCCAACCCCTACCTCCAGCGCCAAAGAGCTGGCGGAGCTGAACGAGAAGGGCGAGGCCCTCACCTCCACCAACAGCAAAGGCAACCAGACCTGCAGCAGTGACTCACAGGAAAGGTTGGAGGCTGAGAACGTTCCGGTGATCTCCAATGGGGACATTGGTAAAATAAAGATGGACGGTTGTGAGTGATGACAATGAAACGGGGGGAAAAAGTGAAGTTTTTGCCAGAAACAGACAAGGAAGGTCATTTACTTGAGAGCTATGATAATGATCTCCAAGTATGATCATTAGACTGCATGCGTTCTGTGCGGCCGAGGCGGCCATCTTGTCGGCTGGAATGCTATCAGGGCTCTGGTGACATCAGAAGGTCCGGTCTTCTCGCTTCTAGATTACATCAGATGAGTCATGCCCTGCCATGCGGAGATCAGAGGCCATTGGAAATAGCGTTTAAAGGGGTTGTTCCAGATCTCTCAGACTGGCGGGAGTCGCGTTGGTGATCATACGTAGGGCTCATTCAGACGAACGTAAGGGCTCCAGCCTGTATTGCGGACCACAAACGATGGGTCCACAATATATGGGCACTGGCCACGTGCCCTCTGTGCTGCGAATGTGGATCTATTGACTTGAATAATCCGCAAAATAAGTCACAGGATAGAACATGTCTTATTTTTTTGCGTAAAGGAGGCTCGGATCGGAAGCCCACAGAAACTCTTTAGGGTCCATGCTTCCGCACCACTAAAGATAAGACATGTCCTATCTTTTTGACGTATTTTGTGGATCGCAGACCTTTTCAAGTCATCTGCAGCTCGGAGTGCACGCGGCCAGTGCTCGTATATTGCGGACCCACCGTTTGCGGTCTGCAGCACGGGCATAGAGCCCTGACTGTCATCTGAATGAGCCCTAAGGCTACAGTCATACCACAGTGAAGAAAAACAGCCAAAGAAAAATTGACGCCCTGTTTTTCATGGCCATTTTTTTAACCAGTTTTGCATCCATATTCTGGCCATTTTTAACCCTTAGAGGACGCTGAGATTTTCCATTTTTGTGTTTTCGCTTTTCACTCATAGTCCTAACTTTTTTATTTTTCCGTTCACGTGGCCTTATGAGGGCTTATTTTTTGCAGGACAAGTTGTACTTTCTAATGGCACCATTTACGGTTGCATACCATGTAGTCGGAAGCGGAAAAAATTTCCAAATGGGGTAGAATTGGGAAAAAACTGTGACATAGGTTTTATTTTACTTATTTTTTACACCGTACATTATGCGGTAAAATTGAACTTTTATCTTCATTCTCCAGGTCAGTACGGTTACAACGATACTACACTTTTTTTCTTGCGTTTTAATACTGAATTTTTTTTTTTAAACCTTTAAGAAAAGATAAATAAATTTTAGCACCATATTCTGACCTTTATAACTTTTTTGTAGTTATGTGTACATCTGTACTTTTCAGTGATATCAATTTGAAAGGTGTGCGACTTTTTTATCACTTTTTATTACAAAAATTATTGGGGAGTTGAAGTGACAAAAAGTGGTGAATTGACTGTTTTTAAGTTTTTTCCCATTACACCATTTGCCGTTAATATTGTTATATTTTAATTGTATGGGCATTTTCGCACGCGGCAATGCCCATGATGTTTATTTTTTTATTGGTTAAGTATTTTTAGGAAAGGGGGGTGATTTGAACTTTTATATTTTTTTATTTGTAAAAACGTGTTTTTTTTTTTTACTTTTTTAAAGTCACCCTGGGTGACTATAACTGGCGATCATTAGATTGCCCAATGTGTTCATTGATGGCTATATAGCCATCACTGAACACTTAATCTTCAATATAACAATACAGTGATGCCACCTAGTGGCATGTATTGGTATATTCCTCTAGAACCGGGGTCAGCAACCTCCGGCACTCCAGGTGTTGTGAAACTACATCTCCCATCATGCACACTTGCTTGGCTGTTCTCTGAACTCCCACAGAAGTGAACGGAGCATGCTGGTGGTCGTAGTTTCACAACAGCTGGAGTGCCGAAGGTTGCTGATCCCTGCTCTAGAAGACTCCGAAGCCTGCTTCAGGCTTCCTATTAGAGCAGTGTAACAGGTTCCCCGATCTCAACCAGGGAACGCTGTTACCGGAGCAGTTTCCGCTTCTGGACTGCTCTGATGCCGTGGTCACATTTGACCACGGCATCTGAAAGAGAAAATGTATGCGATCAGCCTTATTGCTGATCACATACACGTGCCGCGGGTGTCCGCTATTTAAAATAGCAGAAACCCGGCA
Source organism: Bufotes viridis (assembly GCA_033119425.1). Classification (NCBI taxonomy): domain Eukaryota; kingdom Metazoa; phylum Chordata; class Amphibia; order Anura; family Bufonidae; genus Bufotes; species Bufotes viridis. Next base: position 581,243,840 of record CM065590.1, read on the forward strand.
GCTATGGCGCCTACTGCACATGCGGGCAGGCACCATGTTTAAAGACCGGACTTTCGCTGTCCGGTGGAGGTCCTCAAAGGGTTAATGGCTGTTTTGCATCTGTTTTTATTAGCCATTAAAACAAATTATTTTCATTTTTTTTTTTATTTAAATCCCAACCCCTGCAAGTTACATAATGTCCCCCAGCTGTAATAATGAGGTTTTTTTTTGGGGGGGTTTAAGCCAAAAAAATAAGACTCCCCTCATCCACTTGCACATGCAGAGGCAGTCGCTCCTGTCTTGATGCTGAAGGACTATGCGCTCCTGGCATGATCACTAGGAGCACATGGTGACATCATCACACTTAAGCAGAGGTCCTTCAACAGGACCTTCTGCATCAAGAGATGAACGACTGCTTCTGCGTGAGAAAGTGGAGGAGGTAAGTACTGGTAGTTTAAAAAAAAATAACCTAACCCATAACAGGCCATTTTGAACAAGTGTAACCGGTTTTAGCGGCCATTAGACAGGTGCAGTCCTAACAGTTAAAAATGGTCCTATTGATTTTAGTGGGGTCTGTCTGATCGCGAAAATGTCATGGACGTGTCAAATGTTTTTACAGAATCTATTTACAGATCGTTTAAAAAAATAAAAAAAAGCGCCTATGTGAATAGCCCCCTTGACTGCAATTGTTTCTAAAAATGGCAGTGTTTACGGTCATGTGAATGGAGCCTTACCTGATCCCAGGCTCGCTCGCTCCCAGTTTCCGCTGCTTGTCTCGGATTCCACCATGAAAACTTCCTGATTGACGCTGCTGCAGCCAATCACTGATCGCTGCTCTCCTTGTGTCATGTCAAAAAATGGTCCCGTGACACAAGGGGAGCAGATCCCCGCTGACACCAGTGATTGGCTGCAGCGGCATCAAACAGGGAATTTACATGGAAGGATCGGAAACAAGCAGGAGGCCACGGATCAGGTAAGTAGGATCACCAACGAGGGTCCCTCCCGTCTGAGAAGTCTGGAAATTAGTGAACAAACCCTTTTAAGAAAAAAAGTCGTCCTCTTTTATCAACCGTTTTTCAGTAATATCTGTTTCTGGGAAAGTTGGGTTACAACCAGTCATGGAGCCATTACAGCTTCCACTGCATCCTGAACAACAAATCTGACTACATGGAAGGATTCATCCACCGGGCGCTTTGCCATTTTGGAGCCATGGAAAGCTGGTTGGTGGCAATATATTGTCAGTTTCTGGGAAAGCTGGGTGACAACTAACATGTCCATCATTACAGCCCGCACTGGGAAGTTTACTGAGCTTTCCTAGACTCCTGAAAAGCAAATCTGGCTATGGCATAGGACACCTGTGTCCATTTAGTTGACAGGTCACATGGGTATCATATTAGCAGCCATATTGTTTATCACCCAGCTTTCCCAAAAGCAGATAGGACTTTGATGCAACACATGGGAGTGAACTGTACCAACACCAGGCCGATTAGTGGCGCTGGGTGACAACTGTAATGATCGACTCATCCCCCTTTCCCGAAAACAGATGAACACAATTTTTAGTATCTTGACAAAGAGTCCAGCCTGTGGCTCTCCAGCTGTTGTGAAACTACAACTCCCATCATGCCCTGACAGCCACAGGTTGGAGGATGACTCGAAGGACTTTTATCAAGGGTGCATCGATAGCGCTCGCCAGGGCACAAAGCAGCCATTTTTTTCCCCTTACATTTCCATCTCCTGACAGCAAGCAGAGATCTTAAAACTGTGATGAACTGAAACAAAGTCTATTAGAAAGTAGCAGGGCTTCTCCCGATGCGGTGCAGTACTTCTTCTAGGATTTGCCTCTCTGAGAGCACATTGATAACAGTCTATACCTCAGTGCTCCCCGGCCTTGACCACATTAATACGAGAAGGAAGAGGTGGGGCAAAGGTAAGTGACCGGCGTAAGTACTAGTGCCAAATCTGCAGTAAACCTGGGATTCGAGCGTGGACCAGCAGGTGCCGGACTACAGGGACGCACTGTACTTGTGACAGACGTAAAAGCAAATTACAGACTGTAGTTAAATCCGTGCTCCCAAAACCCTGCGCTGGCCAGAAATCTGCTGGCAACGTGTTTCAGTAGGGCAGGCTCAGGCTTTGGGCCTGTAACTTGAAGTGACTAAATCTCAGCACTGAAGAAAGATAATAAAAGACGGATTTCACATATTTAAGTCGACAACAGAGGGGCTTCAATAACTGCGATCATACACCCCCACAGTAAAAGACCCAATAACCCCCACCATTGTTTAACCCTTTAAAGGGTTAGTCACCAGATTTTACCCCCTCCAGTTAATAAAAAAGTACTTGTCGGTCCTCTTGAGCTGAAGCTCCTAGCGTGGCTTTATTTTCTTATAAATTCGATTTTTGTAATATTCAAATCACTTACATAAGGTGCCAAAGGGGATGTCCTTCCATACCTCGGTGCCCGGCCGCACCCCTCTGTCTGGTGCCCAGCGCTGCCTCTACTATAATATATGCATCAGACGGCGCGCCAACGTAATCCCTGTGCCTTTGCCAAAATCCCGTGCGTGCGCTCTATTCACTGCAGGCAGCGCCCCGCGCGGGCTCTGGGCAATAGCATCATTGAGCGAAGTGCGCACACGCGGGATTTCGGAAAGGCACAGGGATTACGTCAGCGCGCCGTCTGATGCATTATAGTAGAGGCGGCGCTGGGCACCAGAGGGGTGCGGCCGGCCACTGAGGTATGGAAGGACATCCCCTTGGGCACCTTATGTAAGTGATTTGAATATTACAAAAATCGAATTTATAAGAAAATAAAGCCACACTAGGAGCTATAAGGCGCATCATAAGCTTCAGCTCAAGAGGACCGACAAGTACATATTTTTAACTGGAGGGGGTAAAATCTGGTGACAGAATCCCTTCAACATCCCAGACTATCATTTATATCAACGTATATTTTCATACCGCAGTGACCTATTCCACAAACTGTTTATCAGCAGGTCCTCCGTTCTGGGTGACTTACATTGGACTGGCTGTAGGAATCAGGTTGGTTTTAGGCACCTAAATTCAGCAGAACCGCGGGGCTCAGGGATACTGTTTGATACGGGCCTACCTTGGTAACTGCATTGCCATTAGAAGGTTCAGACGAATGTCCAAAACCTTAACCTACTTTATTCCAATGTGCAAAAAAATTAATTTTTAGCAGGATTTCTGTTTGCAAGTGTTCTATTGCCAAGTAAGCGTTGCTGCAGTTCACACTATGAACACCAGGTGGCAGCAGAGATGAACTAGAAACGCTGATCTCGCCCTTTTCGGCCTATTATAATGCACTGTGAAGATATAACCATTTGCTAATTACGCATCGATCGCCTGTCTCCTCTATGTGTCTTGTATCTGTCCTGGAGATCCAATAAAGATTTAATATACGAGTTGCTTATGTTTTTTTAACTTGTGACCCCCCCCACCCACAGGAGTCATGCTATCTGCAGAATGGGTATAGATAAGGAACAGCCTCGTCCGGGTTTCTTTTTTCTTTATTGACATAGAAATAAATGTACTAGGTGCTCTCTTCCGATTGCCGAGCAGCACAGATCATCAGGTTCACGTGGACGACTCCAGCTGACATTTCACAATTCAAGTCGACATCATTCCAGACTAATGGAAGCAAGAAGAGTCCATTTCACTACAGACGTCCAGCTCTAGATTTTACCGGGGTAGGTCCCTGCTTCCCTCTGCTCGTCCCACTTCTCCACCTACAAAAGGACATAAGGAATAGTGTGAAAGGAGGCAAAAGTCACAGACTATAATAAATCTGTACACTGGATTCAGCACTCCTACCTATCGGATGCAAATTAACAGCACTTTACAAAATCAGGACACCCATCAGACAGACCTATGGCACAAGGTACTTCCCAGCTTAGAGGGAGTCAGATGAGGGCTGGGAAGAACAGAACATACCTTTCATTGAACTTTTCAGGAGCAGTGAGAATATAAGGTTTTATTCTGCCAGACTCTGCTCCCGCAAGTGCCCAGCAAGCAGTTTCACTGTGACATCCTCACAGCCCCTTCCTGCCTTGAGTGTCAGATCTGCTGGTTGGATGCTACAGCTGTCAATCAGACCAGAGGGGAGGGGCTGTAAAGCTGTGCGCACTTCAGTGGAGCCGCACCTCCTGGGCACTTGCAGAAGAAACTGGCAGAATAAAACTTCATATTCACACTACAAATGATAATAAACACTCCACGAAAAGTAGGTCTGTCCTGCTCTCCCCGACTCTCACTTAGGGCTGTCAGCAGTTTAGTATGGTAAAAACTCTTGACAGATTCCCTTTAAAGCTGTTGGCCCACAGACAACAAGTATCACCTACCACAGGGAAGGGGACAACTGTATGATCGCTGGGGGTCTGACCACTGGGACCAACAAAATCATGACAACAGGGGTCCCACTGAGTGGTCACATCAGCTCCATTCAATGTCTGTGGAACTGACAGAAGTGCGCGAGGCTGACTCCATCCGCTGCGCAGGCAGTGAAAGCAGCGGCGGTGTGCCTGCCTGGCAGAGGATCACAGGATGGCTGTTCTCATGGAGGTCACAGCAGTCTGACCGCTTTTTGACATGAAACTGACAGCGTTAGGACCATTAACTTTACATCCGATTTTAGAAAGTACACAGGAGTGGAAAAGCAGGTCAAACACTGTGCTGAGCCGCGGTAACCAGAGCGAATTAGAGAGAGCAGAGTTTAACGGGAAACTGTCGCCTCCTCTTACAGCATGAAACCAATGGCAATGCTATGTAGTGCTGTGCAACGTGATTAAACTATACCTTAGGCCTCATGCACACGACCATATGTATTTTGCGGTCCGCAAAAAATACAGATGACGTCCGTGTGCATTCTGTATTTTTCGGAACGGAACAACCGGCCCCTAATAGAACAGTCCTATCCTTGTCCGTAATGGGGACAATATTAGGACATATCCTTTTTTTTTGCAGAACCGAAACACGGACATATGGAAACGGAATGCACACGGAGTAACATCCTTTTTTTTACGGACCCATTGAAGGGAATGGTTCCGTATACGGTCCGCAAAAAATAAAAAAAACTTAACGGACATGGAATGAAAATACGTTCGTGTGCATGAGGCATTAGTCTGCGTTCGTGGTCTTTGAAAATACGAGAAAAATAAATTTGGAATTAAAATTAGGACCAAAGTGCCCAGCAGGGCATCAGCAACGGATCAAGGAGCCCAAGCACGCCTCTCCCCCAGAGTCCAAGAACGCCCATTCACCCTCCTCTGCAACGTCACATACTTCTTTTGAATTCTGTCCGCATTGTTAGCGCTTCATCGAAAGCTCACGCAAGTGCCAACCATGCAGACAGATAAAAGAAGTATGCGACGTTGTGCAGGAGGTGGCGGACTAGAAGGTGAGGTACTGGGGACAAGTGATGGGCTCTTAGACTCTGGGGGAGAGGCATGATTGAGCTCCTGAACCGTTGGTGACGCCCCGCTCGGCACTTTGGACCTAATTTGCTTACCAAAGTTCCTTTTCTGGTGTTTTGGAAGATCACCTTTTTCTATCCTTTTATTCACGTTACCCAGCACTGTCATGGGTTTCATACAGTGAGAGGAGGTGGCAGGCTCCATTTAAGGAGGTTTTCCCATCGTACATGGCTAGAATATTCCATCAGTTTCCAATAAATGGGGGTGCCCCTTACAGCACTGGTTTAGATCTGCGTTCCCTTCCGTTTCTTCCTGCTCCAAGTCACCAGATGGGAACTGGCTCCATTCATGCAAAGCTTTGAAGTTGAGGGTGGGATCACTGAGGATCAGTATTTGGAGGGGGTGCAGGAAAGAGCTTCAAGCCCGGCCTCAACACGACATGAACGGTCATTCCTCCGAGTAGCCATCACGTAATACTGTATATGGCTGGAGGACGAGAACCCCTGGCAGCAGACAGACGGCTGCATTACATATAAACTTTATATTACTGGAGACGCTCGAACATCTAAACCTGATGGGAGTGTGAAGGGTGAACGCTGCAACTCACCAGATGCTTAAAAAAAAATAGAGAGACATGCAAGCATCACCTACCCAGGAGTTGGGGCACATGGAGCTGTAGACACGGCGGTACCATTGACATGGGTAGGGGTCCTTGCCTTTAGCGGTCAGAGACTTCTCACATCGATGAAAATCTAAGGAGAAACAACAAGATTTCAGTAAGTCCATGGTTTAATGAGATCACAGTTACCTGCAGTCACCACTCGTGGGAGCTGAGGGACTTACTGTGGACAGGTATACAAATGCAGTTATTGAGAGCCGTACCTCATCACGTCCCCAGGCCAGAGGGGCCGCGCCTCAACACGTCCCCAGGCCAGAGGGGCCGCGCCTCAACACGTCCCCAGGCCAGAGGGGCCGCGCCTCAACACGTCCCCAGGCCAGAGGGGCCGCGCCTCAACACGTCCCCAGGCCAGAGGGGCCGCGCCTCAACACGTCCCCAGGCCAGAGGGGCCGCGCCTCAACACGTCCCCAGGCCAGAGGGGCCGCGCCTCATCACGTCCCCAGGCCAGAGGGCCGCGCCTCACGCCCCAGGCCAGAGGCCGCCTCATCACGTCCCCAGGCCAGAGGGGCCGCGCCTCATCACGTCCCCAGGCCAGAGGGGCCGCGCCTCATCACGTCCCCAGGCCAGAGGGGCCGCGCCTCATCACGTCCCCAGGCCAGAGGGGCCGCGCCTCATCACGTCCCCAGGCCAGAGGGGCCGCGCCTCATCACGTCCCCAGGCCAGAGGGGCCGCGCCTCATCACGTCCCCAGGCTACAGGTGCCCAACAGGGTCCTTGAGCCTCCTTTCTATTGTACAGTTCCCCCAATACACTTCTCCTTCGGCTCTACTATTGTGATCACTTCCATCTATCACAGTCAGAGAACTCCTCCAGTCTTTATTTTTTATATATTAATGAAATTAATCTGCACAGACATTTGGCCGTAAGAGAGAATGCAATTCACAGAAAGCCTAAAACAGCGCCAGCAGGGAGGTGATGGGAAAATCAATGCAAGCCGAGGACTGGGATTAGTAATGGCTACTTCCCATCAGGATGTAAATGGATACTGTGGGGAGTCGCTCTGGTAGACAGCGGTGCGGGTGCAGTTTAGAGGCAAAACAAGGAGTCCAGATGGTGCAGTAAACAGTGTTTTATTCACACTTGCACGCCATAAATGAAAAGCAGTCTCTTGGTGACAGTTCACACACAACGGAAATACTGTGGCAAAACAAAAACAGGTCAACACAGGGTCCAGTCACCTTGGGTGGTTTAGGTGCGGGTTCACACCTAGCAGTCGGCTCAGCCGCAGGCGATTCCACCTTCAGGTCGCAGGGAAACACCACCTTGCTGAGCTCCTTCCTCCAGGACAGAGAACTCCTCAGCCCTGTTTGCAGGCTCCAGGATAATCACACCCTCAGACACAGCTGCTGGCTGCGTTTTATACCCAGCCCAAAACATGGACTGGACCGTGGGGAGCAGCCACCCACCCTACTCTTTAGCTGCTCCCAGTAAGAGCCGGCCCGGATCGGCTTTGCAGCCATGCTATTTAACAGAGCAGCACTAGCTGCTGCAGACCAAAAACCCCGGCTCTCACCTCACCGAGGCCAGCAACCTCGGTGACACGTACCTGCTATCAAATACAACACCTTGCACCCTCTTACAATACCTACCCACTCCCCGTGGACAGCAGTTCTGGGACTCCTCTCCCAAGCCCAGCGGCGCCCACACCTGCCTGACAATAACCAAGTAGATGGGCTGAGATAGACGGAGTCTGCTAACAATTTGGTAGACAGCACTACAAACATACCTTTTGCAGAGCTTTTCTCATCAGGAGTAGTATGAATATGAACTTTTATTCTGCCAGATTCTGCTCAGTGTCTAGGAGGCGGAGCTTCTCTGCTAACTCCAGATACAGCTGTAGTGGCCTCCTGGTGGGATCCTACAGCTGTCACTCCGAGCAGAGGGCACCTCTCAGTAAAGCTCCGCCTCCCCGGCACTTATTGAGCAGACCTCGGTAGAGTAAAACATCATTCACACCACTCCTGATGAGAAGAGCTCCATAGACGGTTTGCACTGCTCTCCCCATCCCCTGCCTAGCACTGTCGGCAGTATAGCATGGTCAAAACTGCTCACAGGCTCCCTTTAACCGCTTAGATGCCATGGTCAATAGCAACCACAGCATCTAAGGAGTCTGAGAGTGAGGGAGCTCCCTCTGCCAGCTCATCGGTACCTCTGAACAAGACCATAGGGTGCTGCTGGGCTTCCATGGCAGCAAGGGGACTGATAAAGGCGGTCCTAATACTGGGATGCCCAACCTGCGGCCCTCCAGCTGTTGCAAGACTACAATTACCAGCATGCCTAGACAGCGTAAAGCTATTAGGGCATGCTGGGAGTTGTAGTTTTGCAACAGCAGAAAGGCTGCAGGTTGAGCATCCCTTTCCTAATAGATTGCCTAATGCCAAGTATTTAAAGGAATCATAGAAAGAAAGAAAAAAAATCATTACTCCAAAATGGTGAAAAAAATGCAACTCATCCCACAACCCGCCATAAATTATCTGTACTAGGAAATCATGTGAGGCTTCAAAAGCCTCAAAAATAAACAAAAAATACCAGGGTCACATGATCCCTCTCAGCCAATAGGAAGCTCTGAAAAGTTGACATGCATATGTAATATATGATCCTCTCAAAGCAGCTGATTGGCTAAGGCAGATCATCTGATTCCTGCTGCCAAGGTCTTGTAGGATTAGCTCAGCTGAAGGGAATGATGCCTTCCCCGTTCTAGAAAAAAGGACTTTTAAGCCATATGCAAATGAGCAATTAAGTGCACAGAGGGCTGGCCCAAGCCACTCTGTGCACCCTTGCTGCTTTCCGATTCCTCTGCCTCCTTTTCCTTCTTGATTGATGGAGACGGGTTCTACAGTCATCTTGCCTGGACCTGTCAATCAAGAAGAAGGTGCTAGCAGAGGGAACAGAAGGCACAAGCAAGAGCAGTGGCTTAGGCCCGCCCTCAGTGCACTTAACTGCTCATTTGCATATGACTTCAAATGACTTTCTCCCAGAACAAAGCAACTGATCTGAAAGGGAAAGGTCTCATTACATTTAGCTGAGCTGGTCCTACAACGCATGGTGCCCGGCATTGTTTTCGTCCGGTGCTGCAGGGGAATGGTCACATGCTTTGATGCAGCCAATGAATGGCTTCAACGATGACTTGATGCTCGAGGCCACATCACTACCGACACCAGTCATTGGCTGGAGCGGTGCCAATGACCATGCACCGCCGGATGTAAACAGTCCATGGACAGGAAGATGGAGAAAGCAGAGGCAGCGAGAGGACCGGAGTGGAGCAGGGGGCAGGCACTTGCTAAAATATAATAATTACAGTAGAGCCTCCTTTAAATGCCGCCCTCAATACTGATCGAGGCACCTACGTGGGTAGACAGAGGGAATCTCTGCAACATGACCATTGGGTGCCAGCGGATTACAGGTCAATCCCCATAGTGGGGCAAAAGTTATTATTATATTTTTTTAAAATAAAACTCTAGTCTATCACCATGACCTGTCCCAGCTGCGGCATGCTGGGAGTAGTAGTGTCACCACCATTGCAGAGGCTTAGTTTAAAATTGAATCCGGTGCCGAGGACATCTGGGGAGGGACAGGAGTGCGGCGGCCATAGTGTGATTGCAGAAGTGCACGGCTCACGGATGTTAATGATTAATCTTTATAGTCGGCAGCTCCTTCACAGACCTGAAACCAGACCACATAGAAAACCAGCACGGAGACTGGAGGGTCGTCAACACAGGGACAGCCGGAAACACGGGGAGCAGAGGGGGGCGACTGGCCGCCAACACGGGGAGCAGAGGGGGGCGACTGGCCGGAAACACGGGGAGCGACAATACGTTTGTGTGCATACAACAGACGGTCACTCAGACTAGTGATCTGAGGGACACTAACAGCTCAGCGATATGTGCAGGACGTCCTGTGTCATGTGTGTTGCTTCTTATGGCAGAGCTTAAAACGTCCAACTGTATCTCATCTCGGATCCAGGCTAGAGGCCGTATCTCATCTCGGATCCAGGCTAGGGGCCGTATCTCATCTCGGATCCAGGCTAGAGGCCGTATCTCATCTCGGATCCAGGCTAGAGGCCGTATCTCATCTCGGATCCAGGCTAGAGGCCGTATCTCATCTCGGATCCAGGCTAGAGGCCGCATCTCATCTCGGATCCAGGCTAGAGGCCGTATCTCATCTCGGATCCAGGCTAGAGGCCGTATCTCATCTCGGATCCAGGCTAGAGGCCGTATCTCATCTCGGATCCAGGCTAGAGGCCGTATCTCATCTCGGATCCAGGCTAGAGGCCGTATCTCATCTCGGATCCAGGCTAGAGGCCGTATCTCATCTCGGATCCAGGCTAGAGGCAGTATCTCATCTCGGATCCAGGCTAGAGGCCGTATCTCATCTCGGATCCAGGCTAGAGGCCGTATCTCATCTCGGATCCAGGCTAGAGGCCGTATCTCATCTCGGATCCAGGCTAGAGGCCGTATCTCATCTCGGATTGATTTTGGTGAAAGAAACCCTTTAATTATCATTGGTGACATAGAGCTCCCTCTCCCCAGTATTAAAAACATTGGTGGCGCAGTGTGCCCTCAAACCCCCCCCCCCCACAGGGTCGCCTCCCTTCCTCTTCATTGGTGGCAGTGGCAGTTGTGATCGGCGCCCTAGCAGTGTAATGATAGGGCTCCGATCGGTTACCATGGCAGCCAGGACGCTACTGAAGCCTTGGCTGCCATGGTCAGCTCCCTGCTGCTGTGTGCACAAAGCCCAGAGCAGAAGAGACAGTGTGAGGTCCTATTCACCCTAATCGAACTCTATCAGGGAGCATAGGACAAGGGATGAAAAGATCCCAGGTTCTACCCCTAAGAGGGGAAATAATTATTAAATAAAAAGTAAAAAAATAAATAAAATATACACCAAGATGTTAAGTATACTATAAACCACCCCTTTTCCCAATTTCACATAGAAAATATATAACCAATAAATAAAAATATCACATATCTCCATGTCCGAAAAGTCCAAACTAGGGGTGGGCGATATGGCCTAAAATTTATATTGCGATATAATATGAAGCATGTGCGATATGCGATATATATTGCGATATAAATTTTCTATATTGGAGGGGGGGTTGTTAAACTTTTTTGTTTTTTTTTTCCTTCAACTTTTTATTTAATAACTATTTAGCCTCCTTTAGGGGCTAGGACTCTTGTGCTATTCACCCTGATAGATCTCTATTAGGGTAAATAGGACTTGACACTGTCCCTGCTGCCCTGTGCTCTGTGCACACAGCAGCAGGGAGCTGACCATAGCAGCCAGGACATCAGTAGTGTCCTGGCTGCCATGGTACTCGATCGGAGCCCCAGGATTACACTGCTGGGGCTCCGATCACAACTGCCACTGCCACCAATGATGGGGGGCCACTGTGCCACCAATAAGTGAATAGAAACATAGCCTGCATGTGCCGGCCATATACCATACTGGGCCTCTGTGACTGCACTCTGCGATTCACCGCAATTAACCCCTCAGGTTCTGAGGGGTTAATTGCGGCGGATCGCAGCAGGCAGTCATAGAAGCTGGTATGATATATGGCCGGCACATGCTAGGCATATACGACCTTTAATTAGGGGGCACATAGGGGCACTTACTATTATGTATGTGCGGGGCTCCGTTCGCCCGCTCTGGCCCCCGTCACATGGTGGGAACACCAGGGAGGAGACATCAGCTTCTCTCCCTGGGCGTTCCTTCTCCCTGCCTGTGACGTTCTGCCACAGGCCACAGTCCCTCCCCTCCTCCGCTCTCATTGGTAGCAGTGGCTACAGTCCCTCCCCTCCTCCTCTCTCATTGGCGGCTCTCAGTGGGGAGGGAGGGACTCCCTCCTTCTCCACTGTGCCGGCTCAGGAGAACATGGTATGTGCCGAGAGCGGCGCATACCATGTTCTACGGCGATATGGCGATATAGACAAAATCGATATCGTGGCACAAATTCATATCGCATATCGTCTATATCGCCCCACCCCTAGTCCAAACTATTAAAATATTAAAAAAATCTCCTATGCAGTGAATGCCGTAACAGAAAAAAATAAAAAAATTAAAAAAAACTGAGTCGCCATTTTTTTTGTCGCCTTGTGCCCCCAAAAAATAGGATCGGACTGTTCGATTATGGGCCGGACGTTCCATAAAATGCGGAATGCACATGGCTTTTTTTTTTTGTATTTTATTTTTTTCGGGTGGTATCGAGTATTGCAATACTTTTTTATGGTATCGAAACCGAATCAAAATTTTGGTATCGCGACAACCCTAACTCTACGTACTGCAGTTTATGATGTCATCCTGTGAGGACACTGCGGCCATACTGGAGCCCAACAGGCTTCTCTACCGAGCAGGCTCGGAGGACGCTGTTAGGCCCCTGCTGCTAAAGCAACCACAGGCCGTTCCTGATCGGCACCCTCCATTTGTTCACCTACTTTAATGCAGAAGGTGCTATTGACTGTATCATCTAGGTCAGGGGTAGGCAACCTCCGGCACTCCAGCCGTTGTGAAACTACTACTCCCAGCATGGATACTTACTCTGCTCTTCTCCGAACTCCCGTACAAATGAATGGAGCATGCTGGGAATTGTAGTTTCACAGCAGCTGGAGTGCCGGAGGTTGCTGATCCCTGATCTAAGGGGTTAAATTGCCAGTAGCAGAAAATTGTACTTATATTGCAAAGAGATCTCGCTCATGGTCTAATGTTCAATTCAATAAATAATTACCCCCCAAAAAATTGCCAGTAGCGGAGCCGGCTGAGATAAGCTCCGTCACACACACCCCCGCTGGGCGCTCCACCCTCAACGCTTTTACTCTACGGACAGGATAGGTCATCAAGATCAGATCAGCAAGGATCCGAAACTTGGCCGCCCCGCAGATCAACTGTGTAAAGAGAATGCGCTGCTCATAGGTCATCAATACAGGGAAAGCCGAGAACCCCCACAACTATATCGCAGCGTAAAGGTAATTTACACTAACAATTATACTGGTAGTTATTGGACATAGAACAGAAAGCGGAGCTCCAAGTATGTACACAGTGACTGCACCAGCAGAATAGTGAGTGCAGCTCTGGAGTATCATACAGGATGTAGCTCAGGATCAGTACAGGATAAGTAATGTAATGTATGTACACAGTGACTGCACCAGCAGAATAGTGAGTGCAGCTCTGGAGTATAATACAGGATATAACGCAGGATCAGGACAGGATAAGTAATGTAATGTATGTACACAGTGACTGCACCAGCAGAATAGTGAGCGCAGCTCTGGAGTATAATACAGGATGTAGCTCGGGATCAGTGCAGGATAAGTAATGTATGTACACAGTGTCTCCTCCAGCAGAAGAGTGAGTGCTGCTCTGGAGTATAATACAGGATGTAACTCAGGATCAGTACAGGATAAGTAATGTAATGTATGTACACAGTGTCTCCTCCAGCAGAAGAGTGAGTGCAGCTCTGGAGTATAATACAGGATGTAACTCAGGATCAGTACAGGATAACAATGTTGTAGACCTATATGTGAGCGGTGTACACTCATGCGCCAAAAGGACACTGGGGTCATATACAGTCACTGAATACTGTTCTTACCCAGGTAGTTCTGGACGCAGTGTTTGGTCTGATTTTGGTTTGGAAAGCGGGCGTCAAACGGAGCAGTTCTGTAGTTCTCAATCTTGTGGCGGATCTCGTCTCCCATGCTGCCGGCTGGAAATACTAGAAGAAAAGACAACGTTGGCTCCGTTTTACTGTCTCTCCTGATGAAAAGCCTACACAGAGAGAGGACACCAGCTCCGCAGCACCACATACACCGCGTCCTGCGCTCCTCATACCCACAAAAAGATCCAGATCTCTGCGTATTCTACCACCTTGTAATTAAGGTGGTCGGGACCCGTCCCCTTCAGCTGGTGTCACCTCCCACTTCCCCTGGTGCACTAATACATGAATGGGAGTCCTGAGACTGCCTGGACCAAGTGAGACCCCCCCCCCAATCTGGAAAGTGGACAATCCCTTTAAGAATGGCCATGCAGAACTTCCTCTTAATTTACAGCAGGTCAGAGGAACTACAACTCCCAGCAAGCTCCATTCATTTATTTAGACCTTACAAGGACGGCCGAGCACATGAGCATGCTGAGAGTTGTAGTTCCACAGTGGCAGAGCACTGGAGATTGCTGACCCTCGATTAGGGCAGCACTGTTTTCCCTGTAATATTTGTAATTTCTGCAATATTTAGTAAATTGTAAAGAGAAGAAGCCAATATTACTGGGTGACATTGGAAGCGGCTGCGCGGCTTTGTGGGGTTCTAAATGCAGCAAATATCAGATCTAATAATCCTAGAACAGTACAGAACCACGTGACTGACACCACAGCGCTAGATACCGCTAGGAATGGCTGCACCCCACCTCTGAGAGACGCTTCAGCACCCCGGCAGCTGTCCCCCTTTGTCCTCACCAGGCCCCTGCACCCCTATAAATACCCTCCTGTACCTACTGCACCCCCGTCATCCCGGAACACCAGTCCCCGGCCTCTCACCTCAAGCTCTCACACCGCACACCCGCTTCAATGTCACAGCTACCAGGGACCGGAAGTGCGGTTTTCTGACAGGAAACACGTCACTCTATCTAAGGGCACGGGAGAAGGGCATTGCGGGCTCGACGCAAAGGGCGAGGTGACGTCACGGTGCGTGCAACCTGCGCAATTTAACCCACGAGCTTCCTCTCCCTGGCGGGCGAGTGCGCGTTCGCGAGGCGGGCTTCCGGCTGAAGAGGCGGTGAAGGGGTTAAGAGAATTCGCTTGGCCATTGGCCGCTCGGCTGTTGCTAGGGCGGCTTGTCGGGCGCCATTTTGTGTGTGAGGAAGCGCACATAGGTCTGGGGGCAGGCTGGGTACATAGTGATTGATGTAGAGGGGAGGGTAGACATGTAATATGAATGATCACACAGCAAGCCTCCCAACCAGTGCAAGGGGATTCCCAGTAAAGTCACTGGGGCGTCCTGAGACTGAGCAGAATGAAGCTGGTATCTTATTGACTGGTCCATGGATGAGGAGAACCTGTCCTAGGCCTCATGCACACGACCGTATGTGTTTTGCTGTCCGCAAAACACGGAAGGTGCTCTGCGTTTTGCGGAACGGAACGCGGCCCATTGTAGAAATGCCTATTCTTGTCGGCAAAACGGACAAGAATAGGACACGCTCAATTTTTTTTGCGGGGTCACGGAACAGAGAAGCGGATGCGGACAACACACGGAGTGCTGCCCGCATCTTTTGCGGCCCCATTGAAGTGAATGGGTCCGCGGATTTTGCGGCTCGGACGCGGACCAAAAACAACGGTCGTGTACATGAGGCCTTATTGTTACAATACATTACAGCCAGGTGGAAACTGCGCAACACATAGCCTGCATCAACGGGGACACCCAAGAGTGCCACTGAAAGGGTTAAAAGCCACCACCTCATAAAAGGGACATGACTAAAAGAAAATCCTTCTGTGGCCGGCGTTTCTTATTTAATACCAGGGGCGGATAGGCCATAGACCCTACAGGGGAATTTCCCGGGGGCCCATGACCAGGGGGCCACCCAAGTCCTCTCTGCCGCTGCCCAGTACGTAGTGAGCTGTCAGCAGTAATAAAAGCAGTGAGAATCAGGAGCTCCTGGATGTGGCCACGCGTTCCCTCCAAATGCTGCGGTCTGCATCTCGCCTCCTAAGTCCCCTGCTGCATATCTTAAAGGGGTTCTCTGGGAATGAAGAAAATGAAAATACATTAAAGGGATTTTCCCATCTCAGACAATGGGGGCATATCCTAGCGATATGCCCCCATTGTCGGAGATGGAAAAAACCCTTTAAATATTACTTTATTATAAATATATTCCTAAATACCTTTCATTAGTTATAATAACTTGTTTTGTCTGGGGAGCAATCATCAATGGCCGCCATCCCATTAGTTCACACGAAACCTGTCCTGATCCCACATGAGGACAAGTTACTTCACAGCACTGAGGTAAAGAGCTGCCTCATCCTCCTTACTGCTCCTATGTACAAGAATATAACTACTATAATACTGCTCCTATGTACAAGAATATAACTACTATAATACTGCTCCTATGTACAAGGATATAACTACTATAATTCTGCTCCTATGTACCAGAATATAACTACTATAATACTGCCTCCTATGTACAGGAATATAACTACTATAATACTGCTCCTATGTACAAGAATATAACTACTATAATACTGCTCCTATGTACAAAAATATAACTACTATAATACTGCTCCTATGTACAAGAATATAACTACTATAATACTGCTCCTATGTACAAGAATATAACTACTATAATACTCCTCCTATGTACCAGAATATAACTACTATAATACTGCCTCCTATGTACAAGAATATAACCACTATAATACTGCTCCTATGTACAAGAATATAACTACTATAATACTGCTCATATGTACAAGAATATAACTACTATAATACTGCCTCCAATGTACAAGAATATAACTACTATAATACTGCTCCTATGTACAAGAATATAACCACTATAATACTGCTCCTATGTACAAGAATATAACTACTATAATACTGCTCATATGTACAAGAATATAACTACTATAATACTGCTCCTATGTACAAGAATATAACCACTATAATACTGCCTCCTATGTACAATAATATAACTACTATAATACTGCTACTATGTACAAGAATATAACTACTATAATACTGCTCCTATGTACAAGAATATAACCACTATAATACTGCCTCCTATGTACAATAATATAACTACTATAATACTGCTACTATGTACAAGAATATAACTACTATAATACTGCTCATATGTACAAGAATATAACTACTATAATACTGCTCCTATGTACAAGAATATAACTACTATCATACTGCTCCTATGTACAAGAATATAACTACTATAATACTCCTCCTATGTACAAGAATATAACTACTATAATACTGCTCCGATGTACAAGAATATAACTACTATAATACTGCTCCGATGTACAAGAATATAACTACTATAATACTGCTCCTATGAACAAGAATATAACTACTATAATACTGTCTCCTATGTACAAGAATATAACTACTATAATACTGCTCCTATGTACAAGAATATAACTACTATAATACTGCTCCTATGTACAAGAATATGACTACTATAATACTGCATCCTATGTAAAACAATATAACTACTATAATACTGCTCCTATGTACAAGAATATAACTACTATAATACTGCCTCCTATGTACAAGAATATAACTACTATAATACTGCTCCTATGTACAAGAATATAACTACTATAATACTGCTCCTATGTACAAGAATATAACTACTATAATGCTGCTCCTATGTACAAGAATATAACTACTATAATACTGCTCCTATGTACAAGAATATAACTACTATAATACTGCCTCCTATGTACAAGAATATAACTACTATAATACTGCTCCTATGTACAAGAATATAACTACTATAATACTGCTCCTATGTACAAGAATATAACTACTATAATACTGCCTCCTATGTACAAGAATATAACTACTATAATACTGCTCCTATGAACAAGAATATAACTACTATAATACTGTCTCCTATGTACAAGAATATAACTACTATAATACTGCTCCTATGTACAAGAATATAACTACTATAATACTGCTCCTATGTACAAGAATATGACTACTATAATACTGCATCCTATGTAAAACAATATAACTACTATAATACTGCTCCTATGTACAAGAATATAACTACTATAATACTGCTCCTATGTACAAGAATATAACTACTATAATACTGCCCCCTATGTAAAAGAATATAACTACTATAATACTGCATCCTATATAAAAGAATATAACTACTATAATACTGCTCCTATGTACAAGAATATAACTACTATAATACTGCATCCTATGTAAAAGAATATAACTACTATAATACTGCTCCTATGTACAAGAATGTAACTGCTATATTACTGCCTCCTATGTACAAGAATATAACTACTATAATACTGCTCCTATGTACAAGAATATAACTACTATAAAAGTGCTCCTATGTACAAGAATATAACTACTATAATGCTGCTCCTATGTACAAGAATATAACTACTATAATACTGCTCTTATGTACAAGAATATAACTACTATAATATTGCCTCCTATGTACAAGAATATAACTACTATAATACTGCTCCTATGTACAAGAATATAACTACTATAATACTGCTCCTATGTACAAGAATATAACTTCTATAATACTGCCTCCTATGTACAAGAATATAACTACTATAATACTGCTCCTATGTACAAGAATATAACTACTATAATATTGCCTCCTATGTATAAGAATATAACTACTATAATACTTCTCCTATGTACAAGAATATAACTACTATAATACTGCTCCTGTGTACAAGAATATAACCACTATAATACTGCCTCCTATGTACAAGAATATAACAACTATAATATTGCCTCCTATGTATAAGAATATAACTACTATAATACTGCCCCTATGTATAAGAATATAACTACTATAATACTGCCTCCTATGTATAAGAATATAACTACTATAATACTGCTCCTATGTATAGGAATATAACTACTATAATACTGCTCCTATAATACTAATATAATACGTTTCTTATTAGATGTCCACCTCTCACGGTGACCTTAGGAACAGGTCTAGGAAATCCATACACTGCAGGCGACAATATGGAGAGTCTATGCACTCAGGTTCAGAGTATTTCTGTCACGGTGGGGAGCGGTGTAGTCTGAACTCGCCCGACCCACTGTTCTTACCTTCTTCCACTATCCACCCTAGACAGCAGTTCACAACTGGTCGTCAGTCCCTTTCTGAAAAAGTGCTGGGGTCTTTATGGTACAAAAATAATAAACTAGCGACAGATCGGCAGCTACAAAAACAGGTGTATGATGGAAACAGACAAGACAGGTCAAACCAAGAGAGTCAGAACCGCGTCAAAGTCAATACCAAGATAACAGAAAGGGAAAACCAGAAACGGACAATTCAGATACAATACCAAGCCAGGGTCAAAAGCAGGAAGAAACTAAGGGTCCAAATCATCAGGCGTAAGTCAATGTCAGGGTCTAAATCTGAGGTTTAGAATCCAGTAGGCAAATACTCAGATGAAGGCTATCGAGGTGATCCAGAAGAATAACAACAATCACAGGCCATCTATGGCCAGCAGATTGTTTAAATAGGCCACACTTCCTGGTCATGTGCCTCGTATAGGGTCACATGACCGGTAACATGAGCGCGCTGGACATGCCAGAGCTGGCACTGATTGGTTACCGCTCCTGTACAGGGAGTACCCTGCCTACTGTCCTGGCAACTGGACGCCCGTAGAGAAGCGCACCTGCCCGACCGGGCTTGAAAGTTCTCTCCAAATGCCTTTTTCCTGAACACAGTCGTTCTCCGTCTTCTTCAGGGATTTTCGTAAAATGCGGTATTAGAAGAAGTATCATGTTCAGAAAAGGGAAAGGTTCCTCGTGAAGTGGAAAATTTTAAATGAGGACTATTTGACCAGTCATGGTGTTCTGGAGAAAGACGATGTTCTGACCACAATAGATCTCACAGATACTTACCTGTACATCTCCATACGACCTAGCAACAGGAAATTGCTCAGAATCACAGTATACACAAACCTGGACATTCTTCATCTACAGTTCACTCTCCTGTCCTTAGGATTGTCATCTGCTTCCAGAGTATTTACCAAGAGCATAGTAATTCTAACAGGTTGTAAGATGTCATCCCATACCTGAAGGATCGACAGGTAAAGACATCCTCCAAACAACAACTTTCGATGGATCTGCATGCAGCCGTGGAGCAGTTACAAGATCATGGTTTCCAGTCAGATACAAGACGTCATAGCTAGTCTCAACTCATGAGCTGAAGTACCTGGTTTCTTCATAAACCCTCATTAGATAACCATAATCTTGAAGGGGTCAAGTCACCTCTTTTCCCACCCCAAAGTGTCTATTTGCTGTGCCATGAAGATATTCTATCCCAATTGATGTAATACCATGGGCCAATGCTCATATCCACTCCCTCCAAGACAATATACACACTTCTTGGAACATATTTTAAAGGTCTTTTGGATGTATTCATCAACCAAGAGCTGACGTGGCGGCTAAAACCCCAGCTAGTGGTGGCTATGTGACTAGAGTTGAGCGAACTTGTATTTTGCGTTCGGCGTCCAAAGTTCGGGTTGGGGTTATCGAAGAATTCCGATATTCTTCATTTGGATTCCAAATTCCCTTATGGTCCGTGGTAGCGAATCCATAACGGGATTCTAAGATAACTCGAACCCGAATTTTGGACGCCGAACTTAAAATACAAGTTCGCTCAACTCTATATGTGACAGATCTCTGAATCCGCAGTCTCGGTAAATCCTCACTACAGATGCCTCCATCTAGAGCTGAGCTGCGCATGTAGACAGACTGTGGGTCCAGAAAAGGTGGCACAAAAAGAAAGGGGTTGTCATCCAACCTGAAAGCTCTCCAGGCTCTCAGCTCACGTCCACTGTGCAACCACTGAATGCTTGTTCCGTCTTACTACTTACCAAAGGTTTACATTAAGAAACCGACACAAGGAGCTTCATCCAGAGGAGTGGTGCATCATCTTTACCAATATTCTCTCAGATAGTGAAGAACTGGCCACCAAGGAAAAGGCTCTATCGTTCTCACCTTGCTGTAGCGACAGATGGTCTATCAATCAGCAGGGAGGAGAAGGTGGCGTATGTATTCCCACCACTTTCATTAGTGCCAAGAGTGCTCAGGAATAGAGTTGAGCGAACTTCTATTTTTAGTTCGGCGTCCAAACTTCGGGTTCGGGTTATCGTAGCATGCCTGTTATGGATTCCGCTACCGCGGACCATAACGGCATTTGGAATCCATAACGGGATGCTTCAATGAACCTGAACCTTGGACAACCCCAAGGACCTGGGGTGACGTCACCGTCATGTGATCAGTGCTGGGGGCGTGGCTCAGTACTGGATCACCTCTTATCCAATCCAGTGCTGAGCCACGCCCCCTGCACTAATCACATGACGGTGACGTCACCCCAGGTCCTTGGGGTTGTCCAAGGTTCGGGTTCATTGAAGCATCCCGTTATGGATTCCAAATGCCGTTATGGTTCGCGGTAGCGGAATCCATAACAGGATGCTACAATAACCCGAACTTTGGACGCCGAACTAAAAATAGAAGTTCGCTCAACTCTACTCAGGAAGATTCTGGAGAAACAGGCAGAAGTTATAGCCTTTCTCTCATTATGGCCTTTCAGGGCCTGGTTTTCACTCCTGTGTCTTGAAGGGAAGGTGCTGGAGACTGGAGGGGATTCCGAACTTTCACTCACAAAAGGGGATTTATGTTCCTGTTCCACACATGTTACATGTCATAGCCTGGGACAACCTGTTGGATTTTCTGCTAAGGTAGTTAAAGGGGTATTTCGGTTATAACAAGGTTTCCCCTATCCACAGCTGGTCAGAAATGCACACCGCCGCTCCATTCATTTCTATGGGAGCTCCAGAGTACAGCGCATGGCTATCTCCGACGGTGTCATAGAAATGAATGGAGCAGCGGACCAGATGCTTTCTTCAGATGCTCTGTCCATTTCAGGGGGCTCCACCTTTCTCATGATCAGTGGATAGGGGATACTTCTTATAACGGGAATACCCCTTTAACCAGTTTAGGACCGAGCTTCCAGACCAGGCACATTTTCTTTTTTTTGGCACATGCATCTTTGAAAGCCATAACTTTGTCTTCCAAATTTATATAGTTTCTAATGTTTTACAACTTAATAAATTAATATTTTAAGAAATAGCCTTCAGAAAAAACAACTCAATTTGCATTGCTATATTCTGTAGTTTTTATTGGCATTTTGATCACTTTTTATTTTATTTTTTCTTAGATGGTGAGGTGACCAAAAAACAGCAAATTGACAAAAAATTTTTTTCCATTACAGCGTTCACTGTTCACAGTATATATTGTTATATTTTATTATTTCGGACATTTTTAGACGTATCGATACCAATTATGTTTTCTTACTAGGAAAGAAGGTGATTTAAATTTTTTACATTTTTCTGTTTTATTTTTTTAAACGTTTTGAAATATGTTATTGTAATTTTTAGTTCGTTTAGCACTTCCTCTGATCTCTTATGCCACAGACTGAAATAGAATACTATATTGCAGTCTATTAGACCTTTATTGGCTGCCTTTCAAGCCCTGCCGCAGGCACGGCTCAATAAGCAGTTTGCTTGGGCAGGCCTGGAAACCTTCACAAGGCCCCAAGCAGTCCTAGAAACCGATCAGATCAATGGATCGGAGTCACTCGGTTAAATGTCCGAGATTGGAGTTATCTCTGATCCAGGTCACTGGATTACACAGCCGGCACTTCCAAGATAGGAAGCAGACTCAGGCTAATGAGCCTGCTCCATGCATTTAAGTGAACCAACTACCCGTCAATCTCTGAAGGACACAGGACGTACCCGTACATCCTGTGTCCTGTCTCTAAAGATGGCGCCCGCTCCTGCTTCCTGCGGGCACCTTAGCCGCGGGTGTCCGCATGGTTCCTGTAGCAGACATCCGCGGCTAATGTCCGCGCCCGGCAGCGATGCCGATCGTGGACATTTAACCCCTCAGATGCCGTGGTCAATCCTGACCACAGCATCTGAGTGCGCACAAACCGAAAGTTTTACTTTCGGTTTGCGCTCCAGCTCCCCCGTGTAGCAATCGGAGGAGTCGGAGCGCGCCTGTAGTAGCCTGGGTTTCTATAAATGAAACCCAGGCAGCTCTGTAGTATTTCCTATTGAGCCTTGCCTGTAACAGACTCCATAGGAAATGTGTGATTTTTTCATATATTCCAATGCTATTGCATTGGAATGTATGAAAATCGCAAGTAGATGATTGTAAGTTATAGTTCCCTATGGAACTATAGGGTTCCATAGGACAAGTGTAAAAAAAAAAAAGTTAAAAAAATAAATAAATTAAAAAAACATAAAAGTTCAAATCACCCCCCTTTTGCTAAAATAAAAATAAAAAAAAAATACACATCATGGGTTTCGCAATGTGCAAAAATGCCCGTACTATAAAAATATTCCCCATACGTCAAACAGCAAAACAGAAAAAATCGTCCAAATGGCGGATTTGCCATTTTTGGTCGCTTCATTTTCCACAAAAAATTACATAACAGGTGATCAAAAAGTCATACACACCCCAGAATGGTATCAATAAAAAGATAAGATTATGACGCAAAAATTGAGCCCCCATACAGCTCCTGTACATATAATTACAAAAAAGTTATAGGGGTCAAAACATGGTGACAAAAAAGTAAAACAGATTTTTTCCCACTTTTGAATTTTTTTTTCACTATCAAAACGCAAGAAAACCTATACATATAGGGTATCACCGGATTCGTACTGACCTGAAGAGTAAAAGTAACCGGTCAGTTTTATCGAACGTCGGAATTTAAAAACCCGAAAAACTGTGGTGGAATTGCTTTTTTTGTGCAATTTCACCCCATTTGGAATTTTTTTCCCGCTTCCCACTACTTCATATGCAATATTAAATGGTGTCGTTGGAAAGTACAACTTGTCCCGCAAAAAACAAGCCCTCATATGGCTATGTGAGCCGAAAAATAAAAAAGTTATGGCTCTGGAAAGGCAGGGAGCACAAAACGAAAACTCAAAAAATAAAAAACCTCCGGTCCTAATATTCTAATGATACAAAGTTGGTCCATATCCACTTATTTAGTGGAGTGCTGAGCCACGCCCCTGCACTGATCACATGACGGTGATGTCACCCCCAGGTCCTTCGGCTTTTCCAAAGTTCGGGTTCGTGGAAGCCGCCCCTTATGGATTCCATATGCCGGGATAGTCCGCGGTAGTGGAATCCATAACGGGATGCGGCGATTACCCCAACCCGAGCGCCAAACAAATTTTTGAAGTTCTCTCATCTCTAGTTATAATGGTCTGTTATAACCGAGTTACAAAGTAATATAACGCAATTTTAGGACGGAATGCAAAATGGAACCCTTTAAGAGGCCTTCTATTTTGCTTGGTTATAACGGAACACGATAAGGGAATTCCTAACGCTAATAAAAACCCGCCCTTATAGGTAATACCCCTTTAATAAATTCTGTACCATGCGTGTACACCAGGTGATTTTCTGATGCATTTATCTTAGTACCTTATTGTTCACAGTGTTCCTGGCTGAGGTCACACAAAGTGTCCTGGATGTCTTCTCACTCTTTACTAACTAAGGTAATGTTAAGTGACACGGTGTCACGGATGAGCCGTACACTGGGACATTTTTTTTTTCAGGTATCCCGAGAATAAATTTCCATGACATGAAATGACTCGGTTTATCTGTTTTACTTTTCAGCACTTGTACTGCTGCCGTGTGACAGGGGGTCAGACAGAGGACAAGGCGTGTGTCACTGCCACAACCTGGTATGCCGAATATTTAGAGATCCCGCTAGAACATGTATACAGTCATATGCTGTTATCTGTACACGCAAAATATACACAGCACATGAAGCCTAAGTCCACCTCACATCTCTATTGTAGAGTTCACACATAGAAATCATCTCTTTATAAAACTTAGGTCTATACTTGAACTATATACATGCTTTACATTACTTCTCCTGTACTGATCCCGAGTTACATCCTGTATTATACTCCAGAGCTGCGCTCACTATTCTGCTGGTGCAGTCACTGTGTACATACATTACTTATCCTGTACTGATCCTGAGTTACATCCTGTATTATACCCCAGAGCTGCACTCACTATTCTGCTGGTCCAGTCACTGTGTACATACATTACATTACTTATCCTGCACTGATCCTGAGTTACATCCTGTATTATACCCCAGAGCTGCACTCACTATTCTGCTGGTGCAGTCACTGTGTACATACATTACATTACTTATCCTGTACTGATCCTGAGTTACATCCTGTATTATACTCCAGAGCTGCACTCACTATTCTGCTGGTGCAGTCACTGTGTACATACATTACTTATCCTGTACTGATCCTGAGTTACATCCTGTATTATACCCCAGAGCTGCACTCACTATTCTGCTGGTGCAGTCACTGTGTACATACATTACTTATCCTGTACTGATCCTGAGTTACATCCTGTATTATACCCCAGAGCTGCACTCACTATTCTGCTGGTGGAGTCACTGTGTACATACATTACATTGCTTATCCTGTACTGATCCTGAGTTACATCCTGTATTATACTCCAGAGCTGCACTCACTATTCTGCTGCTGCAGTCACTGTGTACATACATTACATCACTTATCCTGTACTGATCCCGAGTTACATCCTGTATTATACCCCAGAGCTGCACTCACTATTCTGCTGGTGGAGTCACTGTGTACATACATTACTTATCCTGTACTGATCCTGAGTTACATCCTGTAATATACTCCAGAGCTGCACTCACTCTTCTGCTGGTGGAGTCACTGTGTACATACATTACATTACTTATCCTGTACTGATCCTGAGTTCCTCTATTATACCCCAGAGCTGCGCTCTCTATTCTGCTGGTGCAATTACTGTGTACATACATTACTTATCCTGTACTGATCCATAGTTACATCCTGTATTATACTCCAGAGCTGCACTCACTATTCTGCTGAAACATCATTTCATTACTTATCCTGTATTAATACCAAGTTACATCCTGTACTATACTCCAGAGCTGCCCTCACTATCACTGAGTACATAGAGTCAGTGGCGTTACTTCCATGGAGACAGACCACGCAACTGGTACCATGTCCAAGGACTCTGAACTCCTTCTTCTCTTACCGACATGAAAACTGCATTTTTATGCAGCTGACACTAGGGGGGGGCTCAGGTCAATGAGATTCTACAGCTTTGTCTGCAGACAATGGTAACTGTATACATTTCTATGCACTGAGCTCCCCCTAGTGGCTGCAGGCATACAGTGTTATAATATACTGTGTGAAGGGAAGTAAAGTGTATTTATCAGTGTATTTATTGTCTACCGGTGTACAAACATTGTGAAATATTTGGGGAGATTTATCAAAACTGGTGCAAAGGGAAATTGGTTCAGCTTCCACCTTTCAGCGCTCCTTTGGAAATTGAAAGGTGTAATCTGATTGGTTGCTATGGGCTGCAGTAATTTTTAATTTTTTTGTGCACCAGTTTTGATAAATCTCCCCCAATGTGTTCATACTGAGCGCCATATTTTTGAAGCACATATTCCACTTTTTCTGACAGGTCGAGTGATTTTTTTTAATTGCAATTCTCTTTAATTTCAATTTTTTGAGAAATCTGGAACATTGCGCTTTGTGTTCCACATTGCCTAGGAATGTTTGATGCCCACATACTGGGAAACTGGGTGGGGCAGTGGCGGGGGCCCATAATTAGTTGTGCAGTGGGGCCCTATGAGATCTATGTACGCCCCTGCATACAGCATTGACCCTGAGTTACCGCCAGTTTTTTTTACAATGCCGTGTAACGTCATGTCACATCAGCTTTACAGGCAGGACCCTATGGAAGGTACATCTTGAGTGTAAATTGGAAATTATTTCCGAAAATTGATAACGGCTCAGCACATATTAAGTAATTTTTAGTTGCTCCCTTAGCTCGTCTGCTAGTTATACACTTGGATAACGGTTCCGATTATCCAGACTATATCTACTAGAGCGGGGATCAGCAACTTCTGGCACTCCAGCCGTTCTGAAACTACAACTCCCAGAATCCACCTTCCACGTCTATGGGAGTTACAAGAACAGCCTGGGAGTGAGCATGCTGGGAGTTGTAGTTTCACAGCAGCTGGAGTGCCGAAGGTTGCTGCTGATCCCTGTACTAGACTTTGGATGAGGAGCCTCTGTTATCATCCAGCAGGGGGCAGCAGAGTCCACTGAATCACATGCTGCAGTCCCTGGGCCGCTCATATGATGTGGACAGCAAGGAGAGTCATTGTAAAGTCTCTTGGGAGAAGATAGAAGATGTCTAAGGCTACTCTCACACTTGCATTGTTAATTCCGGTATTGCGATCCGGCAGAAATTAAACTGATCCGTTTTGATTGCACATCAGGATGCCTCCGTTCTGTTAGGATGCGGTTGTGTGAAATCAAAACCGGAAAAAAAACTGATCCGTCACTAAATACATTGAAAATCAATGGGTGACAGATGATTTTTTTAGGCTCCTAAAAAACGGATCTGCCACCATTGACTTAGGCCTCCTGCACACGAACGATTTTTTTTTTCCAGTTACGTTCCGTTTTTTGCTTTCCGTATGTCTTCTGTTTCCGTATATCCGTTCCGTTGAAAGATAGAACATGTCCTATTATTGTCCACATAACGGAGAAGGATAGGACTGTTCTATTAGGGGCCAGCTGTTCCGTTCCGCAAAAAACGGAATGCACACGGACGTCATCCGTATTTTTTGTGGACCACAAAATGCTGAAAATGCCATACGGTCGTGTGCATGACGCCTTACATTGTTTTCTGTTTTTGTAACCAGACACAAAACCGCAGCTTGCAGCGGTTTTGTGTCCGGTTACAAAATGGAATGTTGCCGGAACGGAAGACATCCCGATGCATCCTGAATGCATCTCTTTCCATTTAGAATGCATGAGGACTAAAAACTGAAACTTTTTTTTTTTCCCGGTATTGAGATTCTCTGCCAGATCCCAATACCGTAAAACAACAACGCAAGTGTGAAAGTAGCCTAATAAAGAATCCAAACACCTTAAACCCCATTGAGACAAGCACTGAAATAGCATTGAAAAGTGGTCTGTAACGGTTTAGCTCGGCTTCCCAGAGTCAGACTTTGCACTGGACGCCATAGGTTTTCACCGCAGTACAAAAGTGTTAACCCAGAGAGGAGTCAAATCGGCGCCAGGTCAAACGGGAATACTCTGTCACTGCCAAATCACACCAGGCTGCAGGACACAATAATTGGCACAGGAGGTAGTACGGAGCAGGTCCAGTTAGGATGCCGGAAGCTTGATTGGTCAACCTAGCTCCCGGATTGGCCCACTGACCATGTCTCCTGATTAATGGAACAG
This sequence comes from Bufotes viridis, assembly GCA_033119425.1. Lineage (NCBI taxonomy): Eukaryota > Metazoa > Chordata > Amphibia > Anura > Bufonidae > Bufotes > Bufotes viridis. The sequence continues at coordinate 581,272,001 of CM065590.1, forward strand.
GCCGGTCCTGCAACTGCTGCCCAGCATCCCCACTAACACCACCAAGAGGATGGGTAAGCAACCAGGGACAGACACTGCAGAAGTACCAGGCTGTAAGTATGTTAAATGGTCTTCTACAAAGGGTGGTCTGCTCAAATACAGTCTGGATAAGTCGGTGGTCTTTTGAGGTCGCCGCTGCAGCCAGTGATTGGCTGCGGTGGTCACAGGTACATGTTGAAACATCATCTCTGGAGGCCAGGATACCAAGAATAGTGGGAGATCGGAGAAGAGGTGGCACGGGACCACCAGGGCATCACTCATGCACACAAACGTATTTTGTGTCCATGTCCTTTACAGATTGCACAGGGACCCATTCATTTTTATGAAAAACGGACTGTGCACATTCTTCAAAAATATAGAATATGTCCTATTCTTGGCTGCAAAATGTGGACCACCGACCCATGGAATTCAATGGGCCCCCCCCCCCAAAAAAAAACAAAAAAACGATGCAATGGAGCTGGACAAACCCTTTAAGTCTACAAAAAGATGTAGATATTTTAATTTACTGATTTTGTCCTGGTTTTGACTAGTCACTTCAAGCACATCAAGAGCTGCTTTCAAATTTTGCAGGTTGCCCACGGAAACAGATGTCAGTTTAGCTCCACCCGCTGTCAGACATGTGACCTAATTTAGCGGACCTCTGGCCCTGTAATTGTCATGTGAACGCCCAGAATGCCCTGGCCTTCAGATTTATGAAGTTAGCTTTGGATGTGAATGGAGCATAGGCCACCCCCAATGACAGACCACCCCTCGCCTTGCTGTTATCAGTGTCCTCCATGTTGTAGTGCAGGACTTTCAAGGTCAGCGTTAGTAGGACGGACTGCACGGGCAGGGGCACCTTGGAAGTAGTATGAGAATGGTTGTCTTCTGAAGGGTGAATCAGCGGTCATTTATGAGACTGTTAAACTTGGCAGTAAAGAGAGACTTGTAGCGGTGTCAGAGGTGACGGGTTATAAATACAGTGTGAACGCGGCCGTGTCCTCTCAGAGTGACCTGCAGAGTGACAGACGTGAGTTGCCAGGGAGATTCTTTACATGAACCGGGGCTGACATGTCTCCACTACCGATCTGAGGACATTCTTTTGGGTCAGAGACTCGGAACTAAGCATTTAAAGGGATTGTGCCATGAAAAATATTCAGCATTTTTCAAACCAGCCCCTAGATCTGAATCCTTTTCTAATTGCATGTCATTAAAAATTTAGTACAGCCACGGAGCTATTCGGTAGAATGTACAGCGCCACCTGCTGTTTATTCTTTTCCTTATGTCTTGTCCACCTCACTGAGGTGGTCGCACACGCTCAGTTGAAATCTTCAGCGTTGCCACCAGCCACATCATTTTTAGAAGCGGCGGCAAGTACAGAGAAAGAGTTACAACAGAAAGGACAATCAATCATGGCATAATCCCTTTAATTTAACGCCGTTGTGATCAACTTATGCTTACTCTTATCTTAATTAGAATCCATTAAAGAGGAACTCCACCCAAATTACATTTTAGGGCACATTCCGGGTTCACATCACTGGTTATTTTCTTCTGATCCGTCAAAAGGACAGAAAATAAAGAAAAAAAACGGATCTTATGCTCATTTATTCACATTTTTAGCATCCGTTTTAGCCATTTTCATCTGAGATCCGTTATTTTTGACGGAAGAAAAAGTCCTGCATGCAACCCAAAATCTTGCATTTTTTCAGGATCCCTTTGTTCTACTAACTTTTGAAAAGATAGGTAAATATGCCATAATAATCTGACTCTGTTTTCTCTGCCTCCGGTTTCTTCATTGCCCTTTCTGTATATAAAGTGGACACTTATGATGCACCACACACGACCGCCATTTGCTTGAAGGAAACGACATTTCCCACGGGCACCTGTCCTGGCAGAGCTCTCTGGACCCAGCTTTAATGGGAGGTACCAGAATGCCCGCCAGGAGCGGCGGAGATTCAGCCACCACCCGGCAAATGTGCCGAGAATCGGCCAGACAATAACCGTTGCGCACCGGATCTCTTGCTGCGCATGTGAAACTAGTCTTAGGGAGTCACTTGTTCCTTACAATTCGCACAGGAAAATGTGCCGGACAAATGAGCAAAACGCTTGTTTAATGTGCTATTATGCCTCATGGAGTACCCAATCTCATAGGGCCCAATAGCAAAACATGGTATGGGGGCCCCCCACCCAGTTTCACACTACAAATGTGTCAAATACTTCTAGGAAACACAAAAGGCAAAGCACGACTCCCCAGATTTCTAACAAAAAATTTTTGTCAAAGAAATTTGTTAATAAAAAAATTGCAATAAAAACGTTGCCTTCCACCTCGCCCACGTTGTTCAACTGCTGCAGTGACCCAATGGATCACTGCTAGAGGCTTAAAATTGTGATAGAGTTAAAGGGGTTGTCTCACTTCAGCAAATAGAATTTATCATGTAGAGGAAGTTAATACAAGGCACTTACTACTGTAGTTTTTTTTTTGCCTATGGTGTTACCTATATTGCTTCCTTTGCTGGCTGGATTAATTTTTCCATCACATTATGCTCTGCATGGTTATGACTACCCTACAATCCAGCAGCGGTGGCCATGCTTGTACACTATAGGAAAAAGCGCTGGCCTCTCAGGTGGCCGGGACCATGGGAGCGCACATAGTCTAGTGTTTTTTCCTATGGTATGCAAACGCGACCACTGCTGTTGTATTGCAGGGTGGTTGTAGCCATGGAAGCTTGCAGTGTATAATGTGGTGGAAAATGAATCCAGCCAGCAAAGGAAGCAATATGGATAAAAATAATACATTAGTAAATGCCTTGTATTAACTTTCTACACATGATAAATGCTTTTTGCTGAAGTGAGACAACCCCTTTAATATTATGATTGCCAAAATATTTTAAATGGTTAAAATATTATTTTTCTTGTGCACTGTGTGAATCCCAGATGGTTGTGTATAGGCAAAAACACTGGTAAAATTGGCAGTGAGTGTAGTTGTCAGGAGATAGGCCGGACCTGCCCCCTTGGACAGAGAACCTTTGCTGAGCAGGCCTAGAGAAAGGACTTATATGTGTGAGCCACTCATAACTAGGCCTGGTCCTAGGAACCGTCATCTGTGAGACTGAACTGAGAGACTACCCCCGAGAGAAGGAGAACAGACATTTAAAGGCTGTGCTTGGACTGAGTAAGTTAAATGCATGTTTATGGCAATAGACTTTACTGCTTGTGGACAGGGTGAATTGCCTCCAGCACCCCCCACACATCTGAAATGGACTGACCATCAGGATCTAAGGACTACACTTTGCAGACTGGGCATTGCAAGAAGTATATTGAGAGAGTGCATACCTGTGGGTATTTCAGAAGATTTTAAAGTGCATCTAGAGGGAAACTCAGGGAAGACGACAACCATCATTGCAACCTCCTATATCCAACCTTTGGGAGAGATTTGCTATATTATACTGTGTACCTCTGAACTGTGTCTAATACTTTTGTATGTCCTACAACCTCCATCATCTGTTCAGTAAAGAGAGACTCTATTCATTGCAACCAAACGGGTCTGGTCATTGACTCCCCCATCCAACTGACAGCCCCTCTGTCTGCCCTTCTGCCTTGCACCCATTTACCTTAAAATGGTTTTCCAAGAGTTTTAAGGTTCATTCACACTTCCGTAAGTGTTTTGTAGTCCGCAAATTGCAGATCCCCAAAACACGGATATCAGCCGCGTGCGTTCCGCATTTTGATGGCCGGCCCTATGATAGAAATGCCTATTCTTGACCGCCACACTAGAATTGTGGACAAGAATAGGACATGCTCTATCTTTTTTAAATGAATGGGTCCGCACATGTTCCGCAATTTTGTGGACACCCAGGAACCCCACCGATCAGCTGAGAAGGCACTGGCGCTCCTGTGAGTACCATGGCCTTCTCTCTGCTTACCAAACTTAGCATTTGAATAGGGCTGAGCTGTGCTTAGGCCACGTGAGCGATCGTGTCGTCACTGGCCTAGGGAAAACTGTAGAAGGCCGCAGAGCTACAGCAAGCACTTCTGCCTTCCCAAAGAGCTGATGGGTGTCAGACCCCCACCTTGTAGATAGCACTATCAGACAGGAGCCCCCAAAAAGTCCATGGTGTGATCTAAAGGAACAAAAGTTGCACCTTTCAGACCCAAGTAGCACTAGAGGTAAATTAATTTGCCACCGTGAGGACTACAATCATCCTCATTGCCACCGCCATCACTCCCATCCTCTTCAGCTCCAGCCACTCACCATGCTTCAGATGCGGCCGGACATACTGCAATTTAAACATGCATTACAAACAGAATACAATTCCCTCTGTGCCTTGGATGAATGGATTTCACTGTGGTGCGATGTTGAGATTCCGACTGAGACTTTATTGCGCTGACAAGTGCTTTTTGTGTGTAACAGCCAGCCACATTACGTTGCAGAACGCTATTAAGATCATGCTCCAGAGCTCTACTACCAAAACCCAGGCAGGCTGCCCACAGAACGCTTTGATGAATGAGGTAAACCCATCTGCAATTACTGCCGCAGAAGAGGCCTGGAACGGTAGTGTCGGCAGTTAAAAGGTCGAAGAACTGAAGGTCCAAAATATCCAGTTTGGATGCCCAGATATGAGGGACACCATCCCAAATTTGGCATCCATATCAATGGGGTTCCCTTTGCCACACACCTGGAGACTGGTTCACTACCATCCAGTGGGCCACGTTTGAAAAATACTGGAACAAATACCTGCTGATGCCACCACCAGAGTCCTGACTGAACATTGTGCCAGTGCCTGTGCATGGGTACTTGGAACCAACTCTTCAAGTGGGAGAAACAAAACTACCTGAGCAAGGCGTAATTGTAATGCAAGTCCAGGACGACAATACCCCTCGAGTAGTGCCTAGAACCTAGAAGTACACCCCAAGGTCCAACATAATGTCTAATAACTGCCTTCCAAGGGAGAGTGCCAATACGCCTCCTAAACTGTGCAGGTCACTGTGTAGAATTAAATAAACACTCTCTAGTTGCCCAGCTGTTTCAGGTCACCTTACAGGATGTCATGGACTCTCCTGTCACCAGCCATCGCAATCTTCTCAACAGAAGAACAGCCAAGAAGAGATTTCAGCTCTCCATGTGAGTGCTCAATGTGGTCAAAGAGAACCTTTAAGCCTTGAAGTATTCCATGCACTTTAGGAAGGCTAGTCTTATCCAGCACACCGTCCCTACTAGCATACACTCTCTCATTAACGGCTTAACGATTTTTGTGGTCCACAAATTGTGGATCCGCAAACACGTATACCGCCGTGTATGTTCTGCAAAATGTGGCCAGCCCTATGATAGAAATGCCTATTCTTGACCGCAATTGCGGAAAAGAATAGAACATATTAGATCTTTTTTGCTGGGCCACAGAAGAGAAGTACGGATGTGGATGGCACACAGTGAGCTGTCCTCATCTTTTGCGGCCCCATTGAAATTAATGGGTCCGCACCCATTTTGCAAAATTGCTGACTCAAATACACAGTCGTGTGAATGGGCCCTAAGAAAAATGCTGGCCTATATCATCTGCCTTGTAACAGGAGATCCAGAAGTTGAAAGATCCAAAGGTCATTCAAGACCTTTGGATGACCTTTGCTGAAGGCCCAAGTCAAGTATCTTGGCCATGTTGTCAGAACTAAAGGTGTGATATCTGATCCTGAAAAGGTTGCTGTGGTCTAGTACTGAAGTCAGTAAGAAAGGCTTTGGAGCTGTTCTGTGTCAAGTGCAAGATGGGAAGGAAAGAGTAATTTACCCTCAAGGGTGCTGAAGGAACAAACATAATGACAGTTTCTTCCAGCTAGAATTTCTTCTGCTAGTGTGGGCCATCACTGACTACCTGGCGGCCACACCCTCACCACTGGACAAATACTGCATTCTCCAACAAGAAAGCAGATGCTGTTTAGATTACCAGTTCAATAAGATCCTACCCAACCAGGTAACAGCTAGGAAGAAGTTGAAATGCCAGCCTTCTTTACCAGATGTGCCCAGCAGAGTACCTCTAGTGTCAAGAACAAAAACCAGAATGTCACCGGCTCACAGCAACAATACAGTCCTGAACCACTACGAGAGCTGCAAGACTCAACAGCGGAAGAATGTCAGAAACAATCTGCAATGGAAACACAGATCCAGAACATGAGTTGTATATGGGGTGTGAGGCAGTGACAGGCCTCATAGCTGCTAGGGGAGATTTATGGAAGGAGTTTCCATGTCTTCCCCCGGCAATCATCAGGTCTGAGGCAGCACCAGGTGCCACAATCAGTCTGGGATAAGAGCCCAGCCCAGACTGTCAGTCAGAGGAGTGTTCGGTGAAACAGAGTCTTGTAGAGACTCTGTACAAGTGGTCTCAACTGGGTTGGCTGAGGGGCCATGGGGCTAGGTGCTAGCCAGAACTTTGGGGGACTAAGGGTCACGAGGCCCCAGAAGCCGTTGAAGGGTTACAGCCAGGAGGCTGCGGGACTATAGGGCTGGAGAAAGCCGCACTTATGTTCCTTGTGTGATCGGCGCTCTGTATAGGTGAGTCAGGGCTTATGTTTTTGTAGTAGTTAGTGCCTAGACGAGCAGGTCTTTATTTTGTATGATTTATGTTTTTGCTGGTAATGAAAATAAATCACATGTTTGGACCTGAATTTAGGTTGTTGGTGGAGATAATTGTGAGAATGACCCCCGAAAGAGAGCTAATCCCTCACAGGGGATCGAGGAGACAGGTCTTCATGCAATAGGACAGATGCTCCAAAGTATTTTGGATCCCATCACGAATGACCACATCATAAAATTGTACTGCCCTGCTACACAGAAGACAGAAGCTACCATCCGGTGGGGGTTTTATTGGATTGGAATGTGGACAGACATTAAGATCTGCTGCCATGAATGCCCGGCCTGTGTCTTGTGGAAAGGAGAGAGGCACGACCAAAAATCCCCTTCTCCAGCCAATTGTGAGCCGAAAAAGCCTGGAAATTGTGGCCATTGATCATGTCAAGCTGAAAACCAGTTGGTCCTGGGACACTTATGCCATAGTGCAATACACAAAATTTGTGGTTGTCATACCGATAAGAGAGCTGACCACCAAGACTACTGCAGCAGCCTTGTAGAGGAGTTTTATGCTACCGTATGGGCCTCCAGTAAAGACTGACCAATGGCCTGCATTTGTATCCCAACTCTTCCAAGGGCTGTGTTCCCCGTACAGCTGCCAGAAATTGCAAACCACTGCCTACTATCCTCGAGGCAACGGACTATGCCAGAAGATGAATAAAACTCTCATCCAGATGCTGACAGAGTGGATTGGCCAATTCTGCTACCCGATTTAGTATACCTGTACAACAGTGCCATCCACTGTTCCACATAGTATAATGCCTAGTATCTGCTGGCCTAGACCTGGACATGTCCGTGCCAGATGCTAGGAACCCTTTACTGCAAACGGAATGGGTAAAAGAACTACATAGACAGCTGGAAGATGCCAAAGAAATTGCTGTAACCCATATGGATGAAGAAATTGACAGGGCCAGGCAGAGAAAATGTCATCATGCCTGGTTCTGAGGATCAAAGTGGGAAGGGAGCAGCAGTTGCAGAGAGTGCAGAGCCTCAAGTGTAACGGCAACGCCCCCGTTGCCCCAGAGGCTAATTTGCATATATTAAAGCTTTATTTTTCTCAGCAATGAGGGCAAATATGAACATACGACCAACACAGATGCCTTCAGCTGCCAAGTGCACATGTAACAGGAAAACCAGTTTCCGGTACAAATCTGCTGACAGATGCCCTTTAAGGAGTTAGTGGCAGGGGTAGGGACTTTTATAAGCAGCCAGCTCTCGGCAGCAGGTATTAGGTGCTATAACATTGAAGTGACTCACATCGAAAAGGTGGAACAAAATATCAAAGGAACAGAAGTCCACGGTTCTCTGGACGCCCCGTTGTGCTGCCTGTTTATGTGTGGGATGATCATTCATCGGCCGGGACTTTCAGAAGGACAGAATTAATTTCCCAGTCGGCAATACAAGTGATCAACTGAGAATGCAACTAACATCTGATGATCAGCAAAACAGTGGGATCGGAGGGTTTGGCCGACCTTTGTATCGTATGTATGGCGGCTTTATGTCAATGACAGGCAGGAAACCGGCAGACTGTAGATGAGTAGCTGTCCTACCAGACCCCATTCTCAGACCCCCCTCACCCATTGGTTGTCAAGGTCTACACTTTCTTTCTGAGAACAGAAGGGTCCTAGAATGAAACACTGGACTCTCTTAAGGGCTCATGCACACAAATATATATTTTTTTCAGGGTGCTATCCATATTTTATGCGGATGGCACACGGACCTATTCTTTCCTACGGGGCCATGCATATATATCCGCATGTTTTGTGGATCCGTGTGGCTGTTCTGCAAATTGCCAGAAAAATTTGGAATGGACACGAAAGGTAGTGGTGGCAAGGGGCCTTCCGGTTGACCATTATGACTGTCAAGTATACGGACAGCAGGGCGGCATTTTCCTGAGCTTAACATATGGACCCCTGAGATATTAAACATTGGATGGTGACCGGGCTTCTTGAATATACCTGGGTCTCTATCGATGTTTGATGGTGACATTTCTGGGACTACAAACATATAATAGCCTAGCACGGTACATTGCCACTGTTATTGCGGATATTTTCCTTATCACTGCAGATATTTATAAAGACCACTAAGGGTACTTTCACACTAGCGTTATTCTTTTCCTGTATTGAAATTTGGAAAAAGGGTCTCAATACCGGAAAAAAAAACGCTTCCATTTGGCCCAATGCATTCTGAATGGAAAACAATCAGTTCAGTATGCATCAGGGTGCCTTCCGTTCCGTCCCCTTGTACAGTATGTGACCGGACAAAATACCGCAGCTTGCCGCGGTATTTTCTCCGGCCAAAATTCCGGAACACTACTACATTTACATTGAAATGTATTAATGCCGGATCCGGAAATTGGCTGATCGCCGGATCCGGTTTTCCGGTCTGCGCATACCTAGTTCTTTCTAGCTTTGAAAAATTAAATACTGGATCCGTTATTCCGGATGAAATACCAGAAAGACGGATCCGGTATTTCAATGAATAAGTCTAGCGAATTCAGAAAAAGCAGCTTTCCATTTGTATATGGTTTGCTGGATCCGAACAGCGCTAGAGTGAAGTGCCCTAAGAGACATCCACAGTTCGATATAGGGGACAGTTGCACATACAGTTGTGTTCAAAATTATTCAACCCCCACTGAAATTGAGTGTTTTGGCCAGTTTGACATTGATTTTGATCATTTCAGTCATCTTGTTTACAATAAATCAAAGAGGCACTTGTAAGTCAGAGAAATATAACATAACATTTATAATGAAATAACCACAAATGTCTTTTCTGTGCTCACATCATTATCAGTTTTATTCAACCCCCAAGTGACATTCAATCTTAGTACTTAGTACAACATCCTTTTCCAGTTATAACAGCTTTTAAACGTGAAGCATAGCTTGACACAAGTGTCTTGCAGCGATCTACGGGTATCTTCGCCCATTCTTCACGGGCAAAAGCCTCCAGTTCAGTCACATTCTTAGGCTTGCGCGCTGCAACTGCTTTCTTTAAGTCCTACCAGAGGTTCTCAATCGGATTTAAGTCTGGTGACTGCGATGGCCACTTCAAAATGTTCCAGCCTTTAATCTGCAGCCATGCTCTAGTGGACTCGGAGGTATGCTTGGGATCATTGTCCTGTTGAATGATCCAACGTCTCCCAAGCCTCAGGTTTGTGACGGACTGCATCACATTTTCATCCAATATCTCCTGGTACTAAAGAGAATTCATGGTACCTTGCACACGCTGAAGCTTCCCTGTACCTGTAGAAGCAAAACAGCCCCAAAGCATGATTGACCCCCGCCATGCTTCACAGTAGGCAAGGTGTTCTTTTCTTCATAGGCCTTGTTCTTCCTCCTCCAAACATAGCGTTGATCCATGGGCCCAAACAGTTCTAATTTTGTTTCATCAGTCCACAGAACACTATCCCAAAACTTTTGTGGTTTGTCCACATGACTTTTGGCATACTGCAGTCGACTCTTCTTATTCTTTGGAGACAGCAAGGGGTGCGCCTGGGAGTTCTGGCATGGAGGCCTTCATTACGCAGTGTGCGCCTTATTGTCTGAGCTGAAACTTCAGTACCCGCATCTGACAAACCTTTTTTCAGTTCCTCAGCAGTCACACGGGGACTTTTCTCCACTTTGGGCTTCAGGTAGCGCACAGCAGTCGAAGTCAGCATCTTCTTTCTGCCACGACCAGGTAGCGTTTCAACAGTGCCCTTTGCTTTGAATTTGCGAATGATGCTTCCTATGGTGTCTCTTGGTATGTTTAACATCTTTGCAATCTTCTTATAGCCATTGCCCTTCCTGTGAAGAGAAATCCCCTCTTCTCTTGTCTTCCTGGACCATTCTCTTGACTTCACCATGTCTGTAAACACACCAGTAAATGTCTAGAAGGAGCTGAGGATCACAGTCATTTTACATCTTCCTAATTGGGGCTTATTCTGCTTGATTGCTGCTCCTTGACATCCACAGGGGTTTTCAATACCTGATCGAAAACACTTGAATGAACCTCTGTTCTTAAGAGTGGTCGTCTTTAAGGGGTTGAATAATTGTGTCAATGAAGAAATCACAAAAAAAAAACATTTAATACTGTATCACAAAAACAATTGATGTCATTTTAGTTGCATTTGGTTCTTTAAAAAGTCCTTGTACGATTTCAGTCTGAATACAATTACAAATGTACACTAAATTCCCTAAAACCCTTTACAGTATTGGGGGTTGAATAATTTTGAACACAACTGTATACTTATCCCCAGCTAATACTTCATTTGCCTCTCTCTAGATTTGAAGAGAGGGATTAGCCATATTTTAAAAGAATCTTTAATAAAGTGTTATTTTTTAACCGTCTTATTAGGCAGTGAGTAGGACGCGGAAGGCGACCCTATTTTGCATCCTTCTGAAAACCTGGGGCTGAGGCTGATGGATGACCATCCCACACATATAAACCGGAAGCACAACTGGGCTTTCAAAAAATTGTGGACTTCTATTCCTTTAATATTTTGTTCCACTTTTTCAATGAGAGTCACTTCAATGTTTTGGCACCTCATACCAAAATACAGATACGGTCATGTGCAGGAGGCATAATGAGGTTGTCCAACTTTTTTTTTCAATTTGTTCCCCTCCTCCCAGCTAGCTGCACCTATGGAGAAATCTATACTCACCTGCTCCCTACCATTCCGTCCCAGCTCCCTTTACTGGTCTTCCAATCCTTGTCAACGCCCGCATAACACGGTGACATGCACGGCTGCAGCCAGGGAGTTGGCGGGGAGCAGGTGAGTATTCAGGTTTCCATATCTGGTGTGCAAATGTAAAAGAGAAAAAAAGCTGGAGAACCTCTTTAAAGGCATCTGTAGGCCCTATCGTCTGCCAGGCCTTCGAGCACTTACTGAATCGCCGCAGCTCATCTATACGCATAAAAAAAAAAAACAGCAAGTTGTATTTCCAGCTTCAGAAAAGTCTTATCATGGACACATAATTAGAACTGCAAGGCCGTCGTCTGTAAGTACAGATATTGCTAAGGACTAAGGTCAGATACCTACAGCATGTGTCTGCCAGATCTAGCAGTACGAATGTTCATTCCCGGTCATCACCTGCTCGTTAGTCGCATTTACATGCGGCAATCTTCCACTCTGTATAGGGATGAATGATCACTACAATGATCACTCATCCCCTGTACAGTTTCATTGTTTGTCTGCAACATAGGTGAAGTACTACCGAGAAACATTGGTTTTATATGTCCAATGGACAACGGGTTCAGCTCATGGACGCCACATAATACAATAACCAATTAATGATCTTCCCATGGGCCTTTATCCACCACTTTTCTAATCAGGACAAGTGATCACACCTCAGTTCTTAATTAGGGTCCTTTTACATGAGGCAGTTTCAGTACTGAATGATAGATGATATACAAGTCGATCAGTGCTCATTCAAAGGACTTTTCACAGGGCCTGATGCAAACGAAATGGAGGACGAATGATCCTTACTTAGATCATTCTTTCCCCATTTAAATTGCATTTTGTCAGCAGCACATCCCCCCGACAAATTCTGGTGAAGCGTAAAAAATACAATAACCCGACAAATCAATGTTTTCCCGTTTCTCTTGTGATCAGCGGCATATTTACATGTGGCAGTGATCAGCAACAAATGTTTTTCATTCACAGTCATCTAGGCCGGCGTTTTTTCCTATAGTGTGCAAGCACGGCCACCGCTGCTAGATTTCACGGTGGTCTTAACAATGGAAGCGAGCCGTGTATAATGAGACAGAAAAATTAATCCAGCCAGAAAAGGAGGCAATATAGACAATCACAATACATTAGTCGGTGCCTTGTATAGGAGTTGTCTGCTTTTTACTACTGATGACCTATCCTCAGGAAAGGTCATCAATATCAGATCGCCAGGGGTCTGACCACCAACGATCAACTGTTTGAAGAGAAGGCAGCGCTGATATGAGAGCTGCTTTCTCTGCTCTGTTTATCTGCTCATTGCAGCAATTGCACTGGTGAGCAGTGTAATTACAAGTATGGCGTCCCCATTCAATTTTATTGGACAGCCGTGTAGTATTCACTTGAACAGGATGGATCTGTCCCATAGAAGTGAATGGGGACGCCACCAGTGCAATTGCTGCAGAGAGCGGATAACACACAGAGTGATTTATTTCAAGCGTTTCTTTCTTTCAATATTGATAATTATGGCTTACAGCTAATGAAAACCCAAAAGTCAGGATCTCAGAAAATTATTGTGAAAAAGTTGAATATTGTAGCCTTATGGTGTCAAACTCTGATCAGCTAATCAACACAAAACACCTGCAAAGGTTTCTTAAGACTTTAAATGGTCGCTCAGTCAGGTTCAGTAGCCTACATAATCATGGGGAAGACTGCTGATTTGACTGTTGTCCAGAAGACAGTCACTGACACCCTTCACAAGGAGGGGAAGCCACAAACAATTATTGCTAAAGACATTGGCTGTTCACAGAGTTCTGGATCCACACAGTGCTGTATTCACCGAATAGGCCATCAATGTTTGATTGGTGGGGCTTCAACACCCGTCACCTCCACCAAGCAGCTGTTTGGGAGTAAAAAACACAAGGAGACATTATACTGTGTTGGGGCAGCCAGAAGGAGACATTATACTGTATGGGGGCAGCCACAAGGAGACGTTATACTGTATGAGGGCAGCCACAAGGAGACATTATACTGTATGGGAGCAGCCACAAGGAGACATTATACTGTATGGGAGCAGCCACAAGGAGACATTATACTGTATGGGAGCAGCCACAAGGAGACATTATACTGTATGGGGGCCACAAGGAGACATTATACTGTATGGGGGCAGCCACAAGGAGACATTATACTGTATGGGAGCAGCCACAAGGAGACATTATACTGTATGGGAGCAGCCACAAGGAGACATTATACTGTATGGGGGCAGCCACAAGGAGACGTTATACTGTATGGGGGCAGCCACAAGGAGACATTATACTGTATGGGAGCAGCCACAAGGAGACATTATACTGTATGGGAGCAGCCACAAGGAGACATTATACTGTATGGGGGCAGCCACAAGGAGACATTATACTGTATGGGAGCAGCCACAAGGAGACATTATACTGTATGGGAGCAGCCACAAGGAGACATTATACTGTATGGGGGCAGCCACAAGGAGACATTATACTGTATGGGGGCCACAAGGAGACGTTATACTGTATGGGGGCAGCCAGAAGGAGATGTTATACTGTATGGGGGCAGCCACAAGGAGACATTATACTGTATGGGGGCAGCCAGAAGGAGATGTTTAACTGTATGGGGGTAGTGGTGAGCGGTAGGGGCAATATTCTATTTCGCGAATATATGGGCGAATATTCACCATATATTCGGGAATTAGCTATCTCTGTACACTATATTTATACATTGAGAAAATCACTATGTAAAATTCGCTTAATGAGCATGCAGAAAAGGGGTGTAACCTAATTGTGCAACTGTTTTCAAACTACCCGAAGTTTGAGAAGATTGGAAAAGATGGTGGGAAGCAATTTTCGCGACAGTGAGGAAGAACTACTGATCACTGTAAGTAATTTGACATTACAGCAGTGTATTTGATTACATGTCACATGCATGTCAGAACAATCGCTTTATATGCAGATAGAGTGTTATAAAATATTCGCCATTGCGAAAATCGTCACTAATGATGCAAATTTATTTTCGCAATACATACAACTTCACATGTTATCACGTCTAAGTAGATATCACTGATTGGTGCACTAAGTATTGTTGTGACATCACAGCACTGTGTCTGTAGCATGTATGTATGGACAGCAGAGAAATATCTCACATGCACATTGCACATCCATTTTCCTGCCACACACTATCTACCCCACATAGTGTTGATCGAGCATGCTCGGCCGAACACCAGTTCGGCTCGAGCATCTCGATGCTGGGCACATGGCGGTATTTGGCTGAATACCGCATGTGCTCGAGTCCAATGCTTGAGTCTCCTCCCCGCACGTTTGTTGCCTGCTACGCAGCCAATAAACGTATGGGTAAGTGCTGCCCTCACTGTAATGCCGTAGCCATGTTGTTTACCAGCATTACAGTGATTGGCTGGCCGTAACGCGTCATTGGGTGCTATATAGCAGGAGGAGCTAAACAGATATATAGTTTTGTTGGAAAAGAGTCAGTAAAACTTGTATTTTATACATTTAAAACTCTGCTATTCCTGACCTTGGAACCAAACCCGAGTTCGGTAGCAAGGTTTTTTACAGTAGAAATTAATTTACGAAGTTATTATCCGAAGTCTCGCAAGACTTCACGAAGTAATAACTTCAGCTCATCGGAGCCAATACATTCTAATACTGTACAGAGCGCTCGCTCCGTACAGTATTCAAACTAAGTTTTATGCAAATCGACTTCAGATGAAGCATCCGAAGTCGATTTGATCATCCCTAGCTGAGATATAAATGTATAAATTTATAAGTTTTACTAAATCTTTTCCCACAAAACTATATATGTTATGCAAACGGGTGTGGACCCACTGCGCCACTGACTGGCTATACACTGGAGGGGCGTGACTAAGTAACTACCTTGTCTTCACTAGAGGAAACATCATTAAAGGGAGTCTTTCACCCCAAATAAGCAATTTCTAATAGTTAAACTATTCTGATCAATATAGCCCCCACATTAAAATGCTTCTTACCCTAATGCTGTCTGATCCACAGATCTTCTTAAAATCACTTTTATTCGGTATGCAAATTTCTGGTGAAGGTGCCCAGGGCCGGCGTTGTAACGGCCGGTGCCCAGACCCCACGGTCATTTTCATATGATACCACACCCCTCTTCACCCAGTCAGCTCGCCCTGTGTCTGGATCTTCTCCTCTTTCTTTCCCGCGCCTCCGCACCTGCCAGCAGTCTCCTTCATCCGCATAGAAGCCTCTTTTAGAGCTCCCCTGGTCTCCTCCAAGATTTTAGAGAACTCTCTTAAAGTTGAATCTGCTGCAGGTGTACCAGAAGTAGAAGACACCGGAAGTGGGATGTTAGGTTGTTGACCGTAAACAACAAAAAATTGTGATTTCTTGAAAGACTCACTGACATGGGTATTATACGAAAAGCCAAAGGTAATAACTCGACCCAGTCATCATGATGGAGGTTGGTGAAATGTCGCAAAAAATTGGTGAGGACTTGATTGACACGTTCCACTTGACCATTAGACTGTAGATGATAAGCTGAAGAGAAATCCATAGACATATTCAAAAGATTGCAAAGAGCTCTCCAGAACTTAGTCGTGAACTGCACACCTCTGTCTGACACAATATGGTTAGGAAAACCATGGAGGCGAAAAATGTGTTCAGTACATTTTTTCGCCAGCTGAGGAGCAGAAGGAAGACCAGGCAGAGGGACGAAGTGCACCATTTTGGAAAAATTATCCACCACAACCCAGATCACAGAACACCCAGAGGACAAGGGTAGATCAGTAATAAAATTCATGGCTATCTGTTGCCAAGGAGCCTCAGAAAGAGGAAGTAAGAGGCCTGCTAGACGTTGCATGGAGGTTTTATACTGCGCACATGACGGACAGGCAGCAACAGACTCTTGGATGTCTTGCCACCAGTACCGTTGAGCAATGAATTTGAAAGTCTTTTGTTGTCCGGTATGACCTGCAATTTTTGACTAGAGACTCCAAACTTGCGTCCTGAGGTTCTGCGCAACAAAAGTCTTTCCAGGTGGAATCTCAGACAACTTGACAGGACAAACAGCAATTTTTGCGGAATCCATTATGAGTTAAGGCTCCTCCTCCTGATCAGTAGCATCAAAGGACCTCGAGAGAGCATCTGCTTTGATATTCTTCTCTGCGTCACGGAAATGAAGAATGAAATCAAAACAGGCAAAGAATAAGGACCATCTGGCTTGACGAGGATTCAGTCTTTGTGCAGACTGCAAATAGGTCAGATTTTTGTGGTCGGTGTAGATCACCACAAGATGAGATGCTCCCTCTAGAAGGTAACGCCATTCCTCCATTGTCATTTTGATGGCCAATAACTTCCTGTACCCAATCGAATAGTTGCAGGAGCAGAGAAGGCCCTGGAGAAAAAAACACAGGTTACCATCTTAGCTCCAAGAGACGATGCATCCACCCCAGCTTCAAGAGACGATGCATCCACCTCCAGGTAGAATTTCTTGTTAATATCAGGGGGATAGAGAACCAGAGCTGCAGAAAAGGCCTGCTTCAAGGCTTGTAAGGCTGATTCAGCATCAGCTGTCCAATTCTTAGGATTTGCTCCTTTATGGGTCAAGGCGGAGATGGGAGCAGTCAAGGACGAGAAGTGCAGCACGGACTGGCGATAGATTGCAAACCGCTGGATTGCTTTTAAACCTGAAGGACGAGGCCAATAAAAAATCGCTGACAGCTTCTCGGGATCCATCTGCAGGCCAGTATCGGATATTATGTATCCTAGGAATAGAAGGAACATTTCTCGAACTTGGCATACAGACAATTTTCTCTTAGCCTTTAAAGAACCAGACAAACCTGCTTCCGGTGAGTAGCCAAATCTGGAGAAAAAACAAGGATATCATCTAGGTATACCACGACACAAGAATATAGCAAGTCGGGGCGGAGCCTAGCTGCTGATGGAGACGGAGTTGTAGGCGAGATCTCTGTCCTCACAAATCCGTGATTTATAGCTTACCTTTAGCATAACCTGAGGAATTATGGTTAAAATCGGGAGAGACAAACCCAGGGAAGCTACCAGGCATACCAGCTTGCAAAAACACCCAGCAGAGATGGAGAAATTTCTCTACAAGAAGACTTGCCTTTCCCAACCGCGCGTTTCCAAGATGGTGCGCGACGAGGGATGCAGGAATCCCGCAGGAGAGGAGGACGAACCCGAGGAGGATAGTGGCACCCTCACTAATGCCTTTTTCAAAGCCACTCTGCAACAAGCCATCTCCCCGCTTGTGAAGGAGATAAGAGACCTCAGCGAAGAGATGAGAACATTAGGCCAACGGGCCAACAAACTAGTCCTGCCATGATTGCACAATAGCTCATAATGATGCAATGGAGTGAACACTGGAGCAACACGTCTCCTCGCTGAACAATACTTACCTCATGATAGAGGACCAAGAAAACAGGAGCAGGAGGAGGAATCTTCGGCTTAAAGGCCTCTCAGAACTGGTGGCAGCAGAGGATTTGGAGTCAGCCGCCATGAAGATATTCGCAGACCTCCTGGGTGAACAACGAGCAGCGTGTATC
Source organism: Bufotes viridis (assembly GCA_033119425.1). Lineage (NCBI taxonomy): Eukaryota > Metazoa > Chordata > Amphibia > Anura > Bufonidae > Bufotes > Bufotes viridis. The sequence goes on from CM065590.1 coordinate 581,289,854, forward strand.
ATCATTGAGAGGATCCATCTGTCATAGGGCCCAGCAACGCGCCTCTTTCCTCCTGCGCCCTGCTATGTCTCGGCAGCACAGACGCACGCCACGTCCTGCTGCGAGCACTGAGCGGAGAGCCGCATGGCGTACTGGTCACCAGGGCAACGGGGGGAGGTGGGCGCCCGGCCACACGCTTCCTCTCTGTGTGGCCGGCGTTCCCAGTTTCCGTGGAAACACTGTAGGGGCTGAGTGCCGAGCTGGGCGCTCGGCTGCAGAGGTCTGGGCAGGTCATGTGACGCTGGCCACATCACATGACCTCTGCTCTGCAGTATTTAAACAAGCAACCTGCTGGCCACAGGTTGCCTGTGATCAATTGTCTAGGGCTCTCTGATACTGCTACTTCTGTGCTATTTGGATTTGGACCTGTGCTAGTTTTTGACCGGCTACTTCTTGCTCCCTTGAACCTGACGCGACCTCTTGGATTGACCTTCGGCTTGTTACCTGACCTGACTTCGTATATCCTCTGTGTACTGACGTGACCTCCCTTTGGCTCGTTTACGGACTTGTCTTGTCTCACTTCTCTGTATTGACACGACCTCAGTGTTTTTACCCCGCTAGTGAGTTGCCATATAGCCTTACTCAGTCTGCTACTATTGCCACTACGCCGCCCGCCTATCTGTCTCTGTCCTCCTTCTCTCCTCCGCACTTACTGAGATTAGGGACCATCACCCAGTTGCGCTCCATTATCTAGGACGGGCAAGTGCAAGTAGGTAAGGACAGAGGCTTGGGTGCCAGACAGGGGGTGCACGAACTCTCCCAAAGCGGGCGAACCTCCAAGAGACGTGATATGTGGGCTATTAAGCTTTAGAGACACAGCTGCCCTCTTCCAAGCTGCGAGAAACACCAAAGACATCAGGTATGTTGACTTTATCATTCTTCTTTTCCAAGACATAGCCCACTCTACGCTGGCGAAGCGGCGTATCCTCAGACCCCTTACAGAGCAGCTCAGAAGCCAGAAAGTTCTTTATAAATGGCTATTCCCCTTTGAGATTTCTTTTGCTAAAAATGGCCACAGGTGTGTGATACGCACTCCCTCTGACCTCTCTGAGGCCTGGTCCATGTTGGGGGTCTCCCCTATCCCGATAGACTCATGGCTGCCCGTGGACTCTCCTACAGGCAAGTTACCTCGCCTTCCACCAAGTGAACCGTGGGAGACAGTTATCAGACCAAAGTCTAACAACAAGAGATGGGGAGACCATTATTAGTCACACAGTTGTGGATACCCTACTCTGTTGGGACTGTGCTTACAATTTGTGATTTACATGTCTCCTGGTACCCTGGATTTGGCTTTGGAGTCGCCCCTGAACGTTAATGGGCTCATGTTTCTCATGTGGGACATTGCCGGTATCTTAAGTATAAGCTACTGTGCTCCCTCCGCTGGAGGCGTTTATATTGGACATGGCACTGGCCCAATTCTTCAAGCCTTTTGTGGCTGCAAGCCGTCCTCATACCGTTGAGGTTCTATAGCAAGGTCGGGATAATCCAGGAGTCATTTACACCCTCTGAATCAATGGGGTTTAGCTGTTCATAGTTTCATGAATAGCCTTATGTCCAAGCTCATACCCTGTATGTCGTGGTTCTATTTTATCCTGCTATGTTTTATCTCACCTTATTTTCTCCTTTTTGGATTTCATAGCCCTCAGGTATTACATATCAGCTACTTGGAGCACGGATGTGCGGATCCAGGCTAGGATGCTCTTTTACTGCCGTTCTCTGCCCTCACATCCTGATGTGGTGGTTTTATTTGCTGTCCATCACATTATTCTTGCTCCATGGGATGGGGAGCGAACCATTCAGGTGGCTTCCCACCCAGAGAATATACTGTTCAGATGTTTATTTATATTGATGCACGCATTTGTGTTCATGTTTCCCCCCAGTTACACTTTCTGGTGCAGATTTTCTTGGATGACCCAAACACTCATCTTGATGATGGACCTTGCTGACCCCCCATGGCGTTGGTTAATGTGACCACTTTTAACGTGAGAGGTCTTAATACGCCTCAGAAACATTCTCCGATTCTCACTATCATACGGAAGAGCAAATGTGACATATGTTTCCAGAGTGGATTGGCTATACATGCAAAGAACTCTACATAGATTTGGAGTATCAAATCCCTTTGTACGCGCAGTTATGTCTTTGTAAAGATCTCCAGGGGTAAGAGTCAGTGGCACCCTGTCAGAGTCCTTTCTCATATCGAACGGGACACGTCAGGGATGTCCCCTGTCCCCCTCTCTCTTCTTACTTGTAATGGAAACTCTGCTACAAGCAATCAGAGACGATCCACGTATAGAGGGTCTAAGAGTCGGTAAAACGGAACATAAGTCTGCGGCATTTGCAGATGATCTTATGCTTCTGATATCTAACCCCACAAAAGCCTTCCCTCATGTCTTAAGCACCTTCTCTGAGTTCGGAAATTTGTCCAGTTTTAAGAACAATTAGGCCTCTTTCACACGGGCGTCATGTTTGACGCCCGGATAAGAGGCGGGTGCGTTGCGGGAATATGCGCGTTTTTCCCGCGCGGGTGCAAACGTGTGCAACACATTTTGCACGCGCGTGAGAAAAAACGCCATGTTTGGTACCCAACCCGAAGCCGGACTTCATCACTGAAGTCCGGTTTCGGGTCTACTGAAGAATTGATTATTTCCCCTTATAACATGGTTATAAGGGGAAAATAATAGCATTCTTAATAAAGAATGCATTGGTAAATGAAGAGGAAGGGGTTAAAAATAATAAAAGTTAACTTACCTTAGCCACTTGATCGCGTAGTCTCTCTTTTCCTGCAGCATCTATGATCTACAGGACCTGTGATGACGTGACATCACATGGTCCAATCACATGGTCCATCACCATGGTAAGATGGACCATGTAATTGGACCATGTGATGTGACGTCATCACAGGTCCTTTAGATCTTAGAAGATGCAGGGAAAGAGAGGAGAGATCGCGACTACGCGATCAAGTGGCTAAGGTAAGTTAACTTTTATTATTTTTAACCCCTTCCTCTTCATTTAACAATGCATTCTTTATTAAGAACCATGTTATAAGGGAAAATAATAGAGATCGGGTCCCGTTGCTAAGCAACCATGCAGGAAAATCGCAACGCATCCGCACTTGCTTGCGGATGCTTGCGATTTTCCCGCAGCCCCATTCACTTCTATAGGGCCTGCGTTGCGTGAAAAACGCAGAATATAGAACATGCTGCGATTTTCACGCAACGCAGAAGTGATGCATGAAAATCACCGCTCATGTGCACAGCCCCATAGAAATGAATGGGTCCGGATTCAGTGCGGGTGCAATGCGTCCTCCTCACGCATTGCACCCGCGCGGAAAACTCGCCCGTGTGAAAGGGGCCTTATTCTAAGTCGGAAGCAATGGGGTTTAACCTCTCGTCCCAGACGATTTGCTCATTAAAAGACAGCTATCCCTTTAAGTGGAACTCCAGCATCCTTTCATACCTGGGGATCACTCTTACCAATGACCCCTTTTCACTACATAAGTCGAACTATCCTATACTAGCGAAAAAGATTCAGGAACAGCTGAACTCCCTTGCTCTATCTTGGCTGTCCTGGATAGTTCGAAAAAATCTCCTACAAACCTATAGTTTACCCAAAATTACTTACTTATTGCAAAAGGTCCCTATATTTCTCCCGAAGTCATTCTTCAAGACAGTTAGGCAAATTTTTACGTCCTTCCTCTGGAGGGGCAAGAAGCCCAGAATCTCTTACCTTAGACTTATACGTGACCGTGCTTATGGGGGATTTGGCCTGCCAGATGCAGAACACTATTATACAGCCACCCAATTGAAAAGGTGGCTTCAGCTTTGCATACCCAATTTATAGGACGTTGGGCTCTGATATTGAGTTAGACCTTCTGACAGATAGACAATTGGCAGGTTTGTGGGGGCTTTCTAGCACTCCCTCCATTCCGCACAACCTCACCAGAGGAGTATATCAAACCATACAGCCTTTACATAAGACGGCTTTGTTATTTTCTTCTTCCCCGAAGAACAAACCTGCAGAATATATTCCCTATCTTTTGCATCCTTACACCTTCGATTTACCCCATTTCTAGAACCTGTTTAGGATAGGACGATATCTTCCCTGCTCCAAGATATCAGTTCAGTAGACAACATCTCAAACTATTGTTCCCAAGTCATTCCAGAGAGCAATTTCATAGCAACTCAGGAATTCCATCATTCCTGTAGGACTCTACTGTCCAAATTTCAAGCCTGCACAGACCCCACGTGGTTTGAGAGGCTAGCCATGCACGATTCCTGCCCGAAACATTGTATCTCTACCCTTTACAAGTCTATGATTACCCCTCTAGACCAAGTAGTTCTCCTATATTAGATCCTTGGAAAAGGATCTTAATATAACTATCTCTGCACAAGAGATCACTCGCATACACCGAAACTCTCATAGGTTTTCGAGATGCATAAAAATTCAGTAACACTCGTATAAGACAGTGACGCGCTGGTACAACGACCCTCAAACGTTATTTGTGATGGATCTCTCAAAGTCAGATATCTGCTGGAGATGCTTGACTTACACTGGTACCCTTGGACACATCTTTTGGTCATGCCCTCGAATCTGCCCGTTCTGGGAACAGATAGGGGAAGAGATTAATAAAATCTGTCATTCCAACCGGGTATTCTCCCCCCAATCGATTTTTTTTTGGCTCCCCTCCAATCAGTGGTACCCTCTATCTACAGATTTGGCCACATTGTTAGTTCAGGCAGCTAGGTTATTAATCCCGCTTACGTGGCTTAGCCCTACACCCCCGATTTTGGAACAATGGCATTCCAAAGTTGATCAAATCTATTTAATGGAGGAGCTAGTAAACTGGTCAAACAGAACCCATGACAAATTCGTTAAGCTGTGGAAACCTTGGTGGGAATTCAGACACCCCTCTGGGAAATCCTGGGTCCATCATAGTGTTGCTATAATTCCAGTAGCCCAATCTCGAGACAGTAATTATCCTTGAATGCTCGAACATATATATTCTCCCTTTGACTCATCCAAGACTGCACCAACTTGTGAGTTCAATGGTTATTGTATGTGTTTTTGTTATATCCTCGGTTGAGGAACCCTCGCCTTAACTTAACTGGCATTGTTATACCAGATCTGTAAACTCATTTTCTCTATGGTAATCTGTGAACGCTTCTGCTGTTCGCGGATCTGCTTCGACGTATTGAAGGTTTATATATTTATGGCGAAAATTGTACCCTCAAACCTCCCCCCCGCCTTCCCTCCCTTTTACCCTCACCTCTTCACATCGTGATTCCCCCCCCCCTCTCAGTTTTTCCCCCCTTCCATGATTTCTTCCCTCGTTTCACAATGATATTATGATTCTTTTGCTTTATTGGTGACATTATTTGTGAGACTCGACTCTTGTTATGAAAATTCTAATAAAAAGAGATTAAAAAAAAAAAGAATAGCAAGTCTCTGAAAATGTTGTTAAATTCTTGGAACATTGCAGGGGCATTGCTTGGTCCAAAGAGCATTACCAGGTATTTATAGTGACCATCACAGATGCTGAAGGCGGTCTTCCACTCAACCCCCTGGCGAATCCTGATCAGGTTGTAGGCTCCACATAGGTCTAATTTAGAGATAACTTTAGCTCCCCTGAAGTGATCAAACAATTCAGGAATTAAGGGAAGAGGACACTTATTTTTTACAGTTATCTTGTTAAGTAGTCATGTAGTCAATGCATGGACGTAGGGAGCCATCTTTCTTCTTCACAAAGAAGAAACCTGCACCAGCCGGAGGGGAAGATTTGCTGATAAATCCTCTTTCGAGGTTCTCCTTGATATACTCAGTCATGGATTGAGTCTCTGCTGGTGACAGGGGCTAGATGCATCCACAAGAAGGCAAGGAGCCCGGAACCAAGTTGATAGGGCATTTAAGACCGAAAAAAAGACATTTGTCCATCCAGTTCGGCCTGTTTCCTACAAGTTGATCCAGAGGAAGGCAAAAAACCCCTGTGAGACAGAAGCCAATTTTCCTCACTTAAGGGAAAAAAATTCCCTTAGGTAGCACCTCTTTCTTGTCAAAGACATCCGCATAAGCATGATAGGCTGCTGGCAGACCGTGGAGGTTGGGTGGTACCCAAGACGACTGAGCTGGCTGAACAGAAGACAGACACTTCCCAAGACAGGGCTGTTCCCAACAAAGCATCTCTCCAGACCTCCAATCAAGAACAGGTTAATGAACACGAAGCCACCGAAGTCCTAGGAGGAGAGGATGAGACAGACTTGAGAAGACCAGGAATGAAATCTCTTCAGAATGAAGCGCTCCCACCTGTAATTTTACAGGTTCCGTGATAAGCTGTATGGACTCAGACAGAGCTTTCCATCGACGGATGATACTGTCAGAGGACTCTGCAGGCGTCAAACAGGTATCTGTAAATCGAACATCGCCTAACGATAAGGTTACTGGCAGAGTCAGAGGAGGAGAGGAATTGTCTTCACCTAGGGTCGACTCCCCAACCGACTCTAGGCTCGGGAGTTTTCCTGGCTTCAAAGGACAGGAACAGGGAAGATGTCCAGCACTGCCACAATAAATGCAAAGCCCCCTTGTACGACGTTACCACGTTCTTGCTCAGTCAGCCTGACTCGGTCACCCTGCAAGGGTTCTGGCGCAGCAGCAGAAAGCTGAGGGACTGAATACCACTGGAAAGAAGACGCTGGATGATACTGTCTACTCTCACATGCTACCTCCTTAGCACACTCCTGGAAGCGCAGATCAATCCGGGTGGCCAGGGAAATAAGGTTGTCCAGTGTAGAGGGAACATCCCGACCGGCCAGTTCAGCCTTAATTTTCCCAGAGAGACCTTCCCAAAAGGCGTCCACTAAAGCCTCATTATTCCAGCCCAATTCAAAGGCAAGGATCCGGAACTGGCCCACAGACTGACTTCGTTGGCGCAACTGCAGTATAGAAGACGCAGCTGAGGTGGTGCATCCTGGTTCATCAAACACCCTACAGAAAGCTTCTAGGAAGACCTGTAGATTCATAAGGACTGGGTCCTCTGCCAGAGTGGGTTGATCCAGGCCAGGGCTTTTCCAGGGCTTCTCCTGTAAGGTGCTACATTAAAAAGGCGAGCATGGCTCGGTCAGAAATTAACTGATGCGGCATCAGCTCAAAGTGCAGAGTGCACTGATTAATTAGTTCCCTGCACTGTTTAGGCTCTCCATCAAAATGTGTCAGAGCTGACAGACGAGGACTAGAACATGGCACATAGGGTGTCGATGGAGCTGGTGCCAGGTTAACTGTGGTAGCTGGAGGTGCAGGGTTGGTGGGCGACAGGTCATTAAGGAGCATGTTCACAGATAGGACAGAATCTGAACCTGATATTCTCTCTCCTGAGCCAACTCCTGACACAGTTTGATGAGGCTTGGTGGGTTCTGATCAGCAGGATCCAAGGCCTGAGCAAACTGTTATGCAAGCGGGTGTGGACCCACTGCGCCACTGGCTGGCTATACTCTGGAGCGGTGTAACTAAGCAACTACCTGGTCTTCACTAGAGCCTCTGATGGTGAGGATAGGCTTGGCCCGTTAGGGTAGTTGCCAGGTGCCACTCTAGAGCAGTCCCCAAGTCAGTGGCAACTGATCAGGGGGGTCAAAGATACCGGTACAAGCACCGAGGTGAAGTACGTGGTTAGAAAGACCGAAGTCAGGGCTGGCAGCGATCAAGTAAAAGTCTGTAATGAAGTCCAAGGTCAGAGGCAGGCGGCAAACAAGCAAAGTCCAATAAATCCAAAAGCAGGGTTCGGTACACAGAAAAGCAGAAGTACAAAAACACCTTCACACTAGGAGTTGCTCAGGCATCTTCCTGGGGCAGGAAACGCCTTTAAATGCTTCCTGCAATCCAGCCATAGGCTGGTGAGACAGAGGGCGTGTACATGCTGCCTCACAAGGGAGGAGAGACACACCCATGCAAACCCTAACAAACAGCACAGGCCTGCAGAAGGTAGTAAACTCTAGCATGGAGCACAGATGCAACAGCTAAGCAACCTGCCCCCCACTATTGTCAGCATGACGCATGGCAGCAGGAGGAAAAGAGGGAGCCCGGCAGCCGTGCCCACGGGTAGGGGCAGCAGCGTCAGCACGGACCTCTGGGCTAACAATATATATCAATCTGCTCAGCTTTCCTGTTCAGAAATATGCTGCCTACAGTTGGCATTACATTTTGTGGTGACAGGTCTTCTTTAAGTCATTCTCCTTTCCATGAACCTTGTTGTACAAGTCAGAAAAAAAACTCCAAAGCTTTAAAAAAAAAAAAAAAAAATCTGATATAAAGCATGTATCCCAGACTGTACCAAAATTCTGGTGCATTTTGATTAGTAATTCTGCCCACAGTATTTCACACAGTCTCTCACACAGGGATGCTTACAGTCTGTAGGCTGGCTGGTCTTAGTTACAGGCTCGTCTCTTATATAGACCTTGGCTGCACAAACTAAGCGGTTTGCTTCTACCCCTTAGCTTAGGCCTCAATTTCATTGTGATATTCATCTTCAGATGCCCTAGCTAGTATGTGAGGTATTGTGCCCTGTTACAAGTACCCACCACCTCGACTATCTAGCTAGTTAGTCACAGGTATAATGCTGGCTTTGTTTCCAGCAGTCTTAAATATTCCTGCATCTGAACATTGGCATACCAGTAATTCTATTTATGTTCTTCCAGCCATGTGCTCTCCCTACAACTTAAACGGTCAATTTCATTTCAACAAACTTTGCATAAATCAATAGTACAGGTGAAGAAGGTATAAGAAACTTTGTAATATATCCTATAAGAAGAAAATGCTATTTCCTCCCTCTAGCAGCATTTAATATGATTTTTCAGTGTGTTCATCTCTCAAGACAGACTAAGCAGAGGATGTTACTTTAGGAGAGGGTGGGGGAGAAAGAAGCAAATTTTCTCTGATAATACATATCACACAGTTTCCTATAATCTCCTGTACTATTGATTTGTGCAAAGCTTGTTGAAACATCCAAGACTATTTAAGGACATTATTTGCCATCAGCTGACTAAAAGGTCCTGTGCACTCACACATATTACTATTCAACATTAATAATACAGTTGGTCAGTAGATGACGGTATAACCTCAGTGTTCCTTACAACACACATACCTTCAATGCAATACATTTATCCCCATGCAGTTTAGATTCCCTGTTACATCACATGACCAGCGTCTGCTGTGTGGAGTGGAAGTCGGTCTCTATATGCATAGCTGTAGCTCAATGTGAGTCTCATAGGCTTGCATAGAGAGCCTGAGGGTGGTTTTACAAGGCCATTGAGGGACTAAAACAAGCTCTCATTGACGATAAAACAAGTTGATCGGCGCCTGTTTAGAGACCCTTCACACCAGCTGACGGAAAGTGCATGTTGGGCGAACGATCCTTACTGCGATCATTTGTCCCCCATGCAGTAAGACAGGGAGATGCTCTGAGCAGCCCAATGTTTGGCCCATGTAAAAGGCCAATAGTCTCCAGCCCCCATAAAAAAACACACACCTGCCCGGACCCTGTCCACCCTCTCCTCTGTAGTGGCCAGTGCACGGCAATGCACCATGTAATGTATGGATGAGCTGGGTACTCCAGAGAAGGAGATACCCCTGTGATGCCCATATGTATTAATAGGATATATGGACTCGAGTAATATTTATGGTGTCAGCTCCTCTAAGGCAGCCTACCCTGATGGTAACATGACATTCAGCAGGAATAACGAACACCAAGCCAATGAGGAGCGGGGGACATAAATAGGCACAATTAGTGGGGGTTAGTTAGCCATAGCCCCAGAGCTGGTTTTCATCTAGAACAATGGCACTGCATTATGTGAGCTTCATACAGTAACAGTGACTCATCCTCATCTTATGTGTGGTCACATTGCAGCCCTGAGTGACACATCACACGCACAATATATGCCGCTTTTCTCTTATTCTTTTCTCAAGGCCGTTCACCAGGGTCAGGAAAATGACATATCATTCACTGACAATATAAAACTCAAGGTTTTTGTATCATGTTTTTTTGATAATATTTCTGCGATTTGAGCAGGTAATATCTGATATGGCTGCCCTTTCAGCATCCACAACCCGGCTTTCCGAAGCTCCCGAAATGCAAATCTTCTCAGTTGTGCAAAGATATGAGAGCAGAAATGAATCTCTGTATAATTAAAGGGGTTATCCAATCCTATAAAATGTCCCCCCCCCCATATGCCGGGCCCCACACACTGAATATACTTACCTGACTCCCCGTTACCTGCACCGATCCTGGTCCCCGAACCGCCACTGCTGCTTCTATTCGTGCGCGAATGAAAACATCCGGTGTCGGGGGAAGCAGCCAATGGTAGGCAGGGACAGGGACGCGGGTGACGCTAGGGAGGCTTGTCCCCATCTGCCATTGGCTGTTCCCCCCGACACCGGATGTTTTAATCTGCGCACGAATAGAAGCAGCAGTGGCGGTGCAGGGACCAGGAGCGGCGCAGGGAGCGGGGAGCCAGGTAAGTATATTCAGTGTAGGGGGGGCCGGCATATTGGGTGGCTTTTTATAGGATTGGATAACCCCTTTAAGAAAGAATTCAGGATGCCGGGAAAGCTGGGTTCAAGTTCCTTTCCCAGAAATAGATGCAACCTGGGCAGTTTTAACACATTGGTGGGGCCAGTTCAAATATTTCATGAGTTACCCTCCACATTCCCCTTTTCTGGCAACTATAAATAAAAAAAAAAGCATCCAATACCCCTTAATAAATAAAGACACCCCAGACGACAAAATGAACACAAACCCCAAACCAACCCCCAAAATAAATACAGACCGTAGAGCAGGTCCCAAACTAAATCCAGACTCAAACCCCAAATTAAATCCAGACCCCGGGGGAAACCCCAAAATAGACCCCAGACCGGACCCTAATATAAATGCAGACTCTAGACCAGACCCCTGATCAGACCCCAAATACAGACCCTGCCTCGACTCTAGAATGAATACAGACCTCAGACCATTTCCCTTTACCCCTTGCCGTACATGTACGTCACAGCTGGACGTTACTTAAGGATCAGCAACGTACATGTACGGCAGGCTGATCGGACTAGTGCAGGAGCACCAATCAGTGTCACCAATCAGTGGCACGGACCCGGCAGTCACTGACAGTCAGGTCCCTGCTGCATACGCCAGCATCGGTGAAGACACCGATGCCGCTGTATTAACCCTTTGTATGCAGCGGTCAAAGCTGACCACGGCATGCAGAGGGTACGGGTGACGGAAGCCTGTGAGATCCAGCCCTTAGGCTAGGTTTCAAAGGCAGTCTGTCAGCATAAAAGCTGACAGACAAAGCATTACAATACAGGATGTACTGTAATGCATTGCAGAGGGGATCAGACCCCAGAAGTTGAAGTCCCATAGTGGGATTAAAAAAAAAAGTAAAAAAAAAAATGTTTTTCATAATAAAAAAATAAAGTTTTAAGTAAAAAAAAATAATAAAACACATAAAATTGTGAAAAAAAAGAAAAACAGACATATTGGGTATAGCCACGTCCATAACGACCGGCTCTATAAAAATATCACATGATCCACCCCCTCACCTGAATGCCGTAGAAAAAATAAAATAAAAACTGTGCTAAAACAACCATTTTTGTGTCACCTTACATCACAAAAAGTGTAATACCTAGCGATCAAAAAGACATAGGCACCCTAAAATAGTACAAATAAAAAAACATGAGCCCCTACATAAGACAGTCGCCCAAAAAATAAAAAGAAATATGGCTTTCAGAATATGGAGACACTAAAAATTATTTTTTTCAAAAATGCTTTATTATGTAAAACTGAAACAAAAAAAATATTTGGTATTGTCACATCCGTAACAACCTCTATAAAATAGCACATGATCTAACCTGTCAGATGAACATTGTTAAAAACAAAAAATAAAAACGGTGCCAAAACAGCTATTTTTTGTTACCTTACCTCACAAAAAGTGTAATATAGAGCAACCAAAAATCATATGTACCCTAAAATAGTACGAACAAAACTGCCACCTTATCCCATAGTTTCCAAAATAGGGTCACTTTTTTGGAGTTTCTACTCTAGGGGCGCATCAGGGGGTCTTCAAATGTGACATGGCAGCCTAAAATTATCCCAGTGAAAACTACAGAATCAGGGTAATAAATATTGATTTTTGTTTGGCTGTTAACCCTTGCTTTGTTACTGGAAAAAAAATAGATTAAAATGGAAAATCTGCCAAAAAAGTTAAATTCGGAAATTGCATCTCCATTTTCCTTTAATTCCCCTAAAGGGTTAACAAAGTTTGTAAAATCAGTTTTGAATACCTTGAGGGGTGTAGTTTCTAAAATGTGGTAATTTATAGCTGGTTTCTATTATGTAAGCCTCACAAAGTGACTTCAGACCTGAACTAGTCGTTAAAAATTGGGTTCTGGAAACTTTCTAAACTTCTAAGCCTTCTGACGTCCCAAAAAAGAAAATGTCATTTACAAAATGATACAAACATGAAGTAGACATATGGGGAATGGAAAGTAATAACTATTTTAGGAGGTATCACTATATGTTTTAAAAGCAGAGAAATTGAAATTTTGAAAATTGCTAATTAAAATGAAATATTTTGACTCACATTTACCAGTGTCATGATGTACAATATGTGACGAGAAAACAATCTCAGAATGGCTTGGATAAGTAAAAGCGTTTTCAAGTTATCACCACATAAAGTGACACTGGTCAGATTTGCAAAAAGATTTGCAGGGTCCTAAAGGGGTTAAATAAACACAGACCCCAGACTAGACCCCATAATAAATACAGACCTCAAAATAAATGATCAGACTTCACAAAATATATACAGACCCAAAAATAAAGAACCCAGACTATTTCCCCAAATAAACACAACCCAAATCATACCCCAAAATAAATTCAGACCCCAAATTAAATATAGACCCCCATACAATGTCCCAAATAAACAGACACCAGTCCCCATAATAAATACAGACCCTAAAATAATTAAAGACCCCAGAACAGACCCTATAATAATTACAGACCTCAGACCAGACCCCAAAATAAATATAGACCCCCAGACGATGTCCCAAATAAACAGACACCAGTCCCCTAAAATAATTAGAGACCTCAGACCAGACCCCAAAATAAACCCAGACCCCAGACCAGACCCACAAATAAATATGGACCCCAGACCAAACCCCATAATAAATACAGACATCAGACGAGACCCACAAATAAATACAGACCACAGATCCAACCCCAACATAAATATAGACCCTAGACCAGTGATGGTGAACCTTTTAGAAACTGAGTGCCCAAACTGCAACCCAAAACCCACTTATTTAACACAAAGTGCCAACACGGCAATATAACCTGAATACCAATATAGTCTATCTTCCATGTACTTTATCATTTAGCTATAATAGCTGCCTACATTCAATGCGCTGTCTATGCCGTTCATAGTGCACCCTGCGCTAATGAATGGCAGGAAAAGTATAAGGCATGTTGATACACCATAGACTTTTTCCAGGGCGCAGGTTCCCACAGACTTAAGACCAGATTACAAAAAAAAAATACAAACCCCAGTCCATTTTCCAAAACAAATACAGACCCCAGACCAGACTCCATAATAAATACAGACTCCATAATAAATACAGACCCTAGACCAGACCCCATAATAAACACAGATCTCAGACCAGACTCCATAATAAATACAGACCCTAGACCAGACCCCATAATAAACACAGATCTCAGACCAGACTCCATAATAAATACAGACCCTAGACCAGACCCCATAATAAACACAGATCTCAGACCAGACTCCATAATAAATACAGACCCTAGACCAGACCCCATAATAAACACAGATCTCAGACCAGACCCCTTAAAGTATATAGACCCCAGACTAGACCTACATATAACTACAGACCCCAGAATTCAACGTAAATACATGGCTAGATGAAACTAAGTGCTGACCCTAGGTGGTTGGGCCTACAGCTGAGCAGGCCAGTGTTTCGCTGTTTCCATAACTCCGGGTCATTAAAATGGTGAGATGGGGAAACTCCTTTAATTAAAAAATATACTGTATATATTTTTAGATTATTAAAAGATCAAAAAAAGTTTCTTATTTATCACATGAAAATATAAACAATAAACATGAACAAACAGGTGGCTCGATCTCTGAAGGTCTAGATATCCCAGGTCTAGAGTATACTCATGTCACAGTAGCAGTCTAGACTACATACTAGGTAATGAATCAGCAGTGTTACACTTGAGGTCCACAGTATACTTGCCCCGGGGAATCTCAGATCACTCGCCAATACTTGGCATACTTACTCGCAGTGTCCCCTTAGTCATGTACAGACAGAACATACACCCATTCTGGCTGAGCCTCATGGGCTCATCAGATGGGATATCATATAATCTACAGGAGTTTTTTTTAAAACGCACGAAATCGGTAGTTAGTCTTACCGGTAACGTTCTTTCCAGGAGTCCAACATGACAGCACATGGGAGGATGTCCAATCCAATCTCTGTAGGGACAGGAAGTGAGACAGGTTAAAAGCCCCCCCTTCCCTCCAAACTCCAGTGTCTTCTAAATTACTACACCGGATGGATGCAACTCAATTTTATTTCTATTGTGATATACAATGTTAACTTCACACTGAACCACATATCTAGGGAGGGAATTAGGAGTGCTGTCATGTTGGACTCCTGGAAAGAACGTTACCGGTAAGACTAACTACCGATTTCCAGGGCGTCCCCATGACAGCACATGGAAGAGTTACCAACTTAACCATCAGGGAGGGACCACAGCCTGTAGAACCTTACGCCCAAAGGAAAGCTGACGATTGGACGCCAGGTTCAACCTGTAATGTTTACAAAAGGTGTTATAACTTGTCCAGGTGGCTGCCTGACAAATCTGATCTATAGAGGCGTTCGCTTTCTCCGCCCAGGAAGCTGCGACTGCTCTAGTGGAATGTGCTCTGATAGAGATAGGACAGGGACTATTCTGAAGGCGATATGCTTCCTCAATTGTTGACTTGATCCACTGTGTCAGAGTCCTGTTAGTCACTTTCTTCCCTCTTCCTGCTTTACCGAACTGTACAAACAGATTTGAGTCCTTTCTATCAGGTTCTGTTCGGCGAAGATATTCAAGGACTGCCCGACGTATGTCTAGGCAATGGAATTTCTCCTCCTCCGGATCTCTAGGAGAGGCGTAAAAAGAGGGTAAGAATATTTCTTGTTCTCTGTGGAAGGTAGTTACGACCTTAGGGAGGAACCCTGGGTCTAGTTTTAGAATTATTCGATCCGGGAAGACTCTTAAAAAAAGGTTCTTTCATAGATAAGGCTTGTAGTTCACCAATTCTGCGTGCTGAAGTGATGGCTACTAAGAAGGCCGTCTTCCAGGAGAGTAATTTTAACGGGATGGTGTCCAATGGTTCAAAGGGCACTTTACAGAGGGTATCTAGGACTACAGATAAGTCCCAAGGAGGGACAATTTGTCTCAGAGTGGGTTTTAGTCTGGATATAGCTTTTACAAACCTTTTTATCCAACGATGCTCTGCTAGAGGGTAGTCCAGAAAGGATGACAATGCTGATATCTGCACCTTGATCGTGCTAGGACGTAGCCCTAGGTTAAAGCCCCTCTGTAGGAAGTCAAGAATCTGAGCGATGGAAGGAGTTGATCTGGACGGATATGTATCTTCCAGCCTGGAATTAAATCTGCTCCAGATTTTCTTATAAATAGCATTTGTCACTGGTTTCCTACTTTTTTGTAATGTGGAGATCACTGCATGTGACAAGCCCTGCCTACTCAGCATTCTCCTTTCAGGATCCAGGCTTTCAGACTCCATTGACCCCTGAGTGAGAAGGTCTGGCCTCAGAGGGAGTGATATCGGTTCTTCCATCTTTAGCCTGTCTAACAGGGGATACCAGCTCCTCTTCGGCCAAGCTGGACCTATGAAGATGAATTTCCCCGAACTCTTGCTGATCTTCCTCAAGGTGGCCGGGATAAGCGGGATTGGCGGGAAGACATAAGCTAGATCCATATCCCATGTCTTTGACATGGCATCTATCCCAAGGGGATCTCCGCTGGGATCTAGGGAAAAAAACTGAGACGCCTGGGCATTCTCTTTGGAGGCTAGAAGGTCCACCTGGGGGTACCCCCATTTCCTGCAGATCTGATGAAAAACCTGTCTGTTCAGCATCCATTCTCCCGGATGGAATCTTCTTCTGCTCAGGTAGTCTGCTGTAAGGTTGTCTTTTCCTCTGATATGGAGGGCTGAGATAGATAGAATATTTTCCTGTGCCCAAAGAAATATCTTTTCTGCGACCTCCTGAAGACCTGGGTTCTGAGTTCCACCTTGATGTCTTATATAACAGACTGTAGTTATATTGTCTGATAGTACTTGTACATGATTTCCTCCTAGGAGAAGTTCTGCTGCTTGGAGAGACTTTAGCACCGCCATTAATTCCCTTACGTTTGAGGAACGCTGACTCTCTGCTAAGGACCATGAACCCTGAAAAAAATGATCTTCTATGTGTGAACCCCAACCGGACATGCTGGCATCAGTTACCACTGTCAAGCAAGGTCTTCTCAACCAGTGTACCCCTCTCTGCAGGTTGACGGGAGTTATCCACCAGTTCAAGGACTCCTTTATGAACATTGGGATCTTGATTTTTCTGTCTAGGGACCTTTGGTCTTTGTCCCACTTGGTAAGAACTAGACCTTGTAGAGGCCTCGAGTGGATCTGAGCCCACTGGACCATCTGAATACAGGATGTCATCAAGCCTAGTATCCGCATAGCCTCTCTGATGGAGCAGATGTTTCTTCTTTGGAAGGAGGATATTTCTTCTATAAATGCGTTGCATTTTGATTCTGGAAGAAAAGACATCTGTCTCTGGGAGTCCAGAAGGGTTCCTAGAAAGATCTTTTTTACGCTCATGTTGAGATCCGATTTTCCTAGATTGATTATCCAGCCTAAATTTTGTAGAACTTCTAACGTCGTCTGTAGATGGTTCTGCAGAAGGACCTCTGAGGATGCTGTCAGGAGGAAGTCGTCTAAATACGGAATTATTGTTATTCCCTGTTGTCTCAGGAATGCCATTATCTCTACCATTAGTTTTGTGAAAATGCGTGGAGCACTTGAGATCCCAAATGGAAGACATTGGAACTGAAAGTGATGAACCATGCCATCTAACATCACCGCAAACCTGAGGAACTGATGATGGCTCGGATGTATGGGGACATGGTAGTAGGCATCTTTGAGATCGATGGTGCACATTAATGCCCCTGCTGGAATCAGTGGAACTGTTGAACGTATTGACTCCATCTTGAAATATTGAATCCATTTGTTCAGGAATTTCAGGTTTATGATAGTTCTCAGCGAACCGTCTGTTTTTTTTACCCAGAACAGCCTGGAGTAGTGGCCTCTGCCCTGTTGGGGCCTTGGAACAGGAACTATTGCTTCCATTGTGCAAAGTTTCTCTAAGTCTTGAACCATCTGGTTCTTTAGTGACGGAGACTGGGGTGTGGTAACACAAAATCTCTGAGGGGGAAGACAACTGAACTCTATTTTGTACCCCTCTCGAACTGTCTGAAGTACCCAGGGGTTCTGAGTTACTAGAGTCCATTGATGACTGAAGAACCGGAGTCTCCCCCCCACTGGTCTGGCGTTATTTGTTCTGGTAAGAGGAAGTGTTGAGTTTGAGAAGGAACCCCCTCCCCTTCCCACCTTTGGGGTAGCTCCACCTGCCCGACTTGCCTTTCCCTCTACCTGAAAAATTCTGTGGCCTGAATTTTTCCGAAAGGACTTTTTCTTAGATTTCTCTTCCGGAAAACCCTTCTTCTTGTCCGCAGCACTTTCAAGGATTGTATCTAAGACTGGGCCAAACACATGTGAACCTGAGAAAGGAATCAAACAGAGTTTATTTTTTGAACCTATGTCCCCTGACCAACTTTTTAGCCAAAGGGCCCTCCTAGCTGTATTCGCCAGGGTGCTGTTTCTAGCTGAAATTCTAATAGATTCAGCCCAAGCGTCCGCCAGATAGGCCGTAGCCATCTTAAGAAGGGGAATGGATTCTAATATGTCTTCCCTTGGGGTTTTTAATCTGAGGTGGTTCTCTAGCTGATTCAGCCATAAACCCATAGACCTGGCTACCGAGGTGGCAGTGATATTGGTATTAATAAGTGCAGACGAACACTCCCAGGCTTTTTTAAGTAGACCCCTTTAAATTTGAGGAATCCTCAAAGGGAATGGAGGTCTTCTTTGTGACCTTAGCCACTTGAATGTCTATCTTAGGAACTTCATCCCATAATTTAGTATCCTCAGGATTAAATATCAGCCGATTTTTAAAATCCTTAGGTATAATTCATTTCTTTTCAGCCTCCTTCCATTCCTCCAGAATTATTTCCTTCAGATAGGAATTTACTGGAAATAGGCGAGTCTTTTTTGCCCCTAACCCCCCGAACATTTCATCCTGAATGGATATGGGAGGGCTAGCTTCCTCTATCTGCATGGTATCTCTAACCGCATGGAGAAGGGCGTCTAGGTCTTCAATAGAAAATAGATATCTTTTAGAGTGATCTGAAGAACCTGAAGCAAAGATGGTGTCTTCCTCAATCTCTCCGTCTGAGACTTCCTAATTATCAGAATCAGAGTCCTCCTGAGTCCTCCTTCTTTTTGAGGGAGGGGAGTCGGGTTGAGAAGGAGGTGGCGGAGGGTTAAGAGAAGAAACCGTAGCCTGCACCTCTTCACGAACAATATTTCTAAGTTCTGTGAGAAAGGACGGCAGCTCATCCTTCATTAGCTTGGCAATGCAATCGGCACATAACTGTTTTTTGTATGATATATGCATTTTTTCCCCACAAGTCGCACACTTTCTCGGTTTCCTTTTGGAATCTTGGAGAGCCGACTGCCCTGAACTTTTTTTTATCCTAGGAAAAAATCTGAGAAAACCGTGCTTAATGACTGGGGGGAGTACACCAAGGAATTAGGGATAAGAACACTTACATGGGCTGCAGCAGAGGAGTCAGACAATATCTAACAATACTTAAAGATAAAGGGAAGGAAACTGTTCTTTATGAAACAAACTGCCTTTGAGCTGCGATATCAATCAGCTAAGCTACTGGCCCAATTGATCCGATTTGACTCGCCATCTACAGCGATTTTAGTAGAGTTGAGCGGACACCTAGAAGATCCAGTTCGACGGGTTCGGCCGAACTTCACAAAAAAGTTCTGGTTCGGGCTCAATAGGGACCCGAACTTTTGAGCACTAAAATGGCCCTAAAAATGTAATGGAAAGGGCTAGAGGGCTGCAAAAGGCAGCAAAATGTGCTTAAGAGCATGGCAAGTGCCCTGCAAACAAATGTGGATAGGGAAATAACTTAAAATAAAATAAATAAAAATTAAAAATGATTAACCTGCAACTCAGAGGAGGAGGTGGATATGGAGTCGGAGTTTGAGGAGGCGGTGAATGTGGTGTTGTAGGTGGAAGCGGCGATGCAGGAGGAGGAGGAAGCCAGCTAACAATGTTTTTTTTTTGTTTTTTTTTATTGGGATAGCCCCCAAAATAATAGGACAAATTAAAATAAAAGAAATTAAAGAATAAGTGCACTTCAGTACAATAATGTATGGTTGAGGCCGATATAAATGTCTATTCTGCACAGGCGGCTGCGTTTGTCTGAAATGACGCCCCCTGCCTTGCTAAACACACGTTCAGACAATACACTGGCTGCAGGGCAGGCCAGCAACTCCAAGGCATTAAGGGCAAGCTCAGGCCATGTGAACAATTTGGAGACCCAGAAGTTGAATGGGGCAGAACCATCAGTCAGTACGTGGAGGCGTGTGCACACATACTGTTCCACCAAGTTGTTCAAATGCTGCCTCCTGCTAACACGTTCCATATCAGCTGGTGGTGCCGGTTGCTGTGGCGTGGTAACAAAGCTTTTCCACATGTTGGCCATGCTAACCCTACCTTGTGAGGTGCTGGCCGTGACCCAGCTGCGTTGGCGACCTCTTCTACCTCCTCCCCCGCCTTCGCCTTGTGCTTCCACTTGTCCTCCAATGTCAGTTGGGAATGCCCTCAGGAGCGCGTCTACCAGTGTGCACTTGTAGTCGCGCATCTTCCTATCACACTCCAGTGTGGGAATTATGGTGGGCACGTTGTCCTTGTACCGGGGATCCAACAGGGTGGCAACCCAGTAGTCCGCGCAAGTTAAAATGTAGGCAATTCTGCGGTCGTTGTGCAGGCACTGCAGCATGTAGTTGCTCATGTGTGCCAGGCTGCCCAGAGGTAACGATAAGCTGTCCTCTGTAGGTAGTGTATTGTCTGTGTCCTCCGTATCCCCCCAGCCACGCTCCAGTGATGGCCCTGAGCTGCGTTGGGTGCCACCCTGCTCTGAACCCGGTTCCTCCTCATCTACCTTATCTTCCTCCTCCTCTTCCTCCTTTGCCACAACCTCTTCCATCATCGCCCTAACTGTTTTTTCTAGGAGACATAAAAGGGCTATTGTATCGCTAAGAACGGCGTCATCAGCACTGGCCATGTTGGTTGAGTACTCCAAACACCGCAACAAGGCACACAGGTCTCGCATGGAGGCCCACTCATTGGTGGTGAAGTGGTGCTGTTCTGCAGAGCGACTGATCCGTGCATGCTGCAGCTGAAACTCCACTATCGCCTGCTGCTGCTCGCACAGTCTCTCCAGCATATGAAGGTGGAGTTCCACCTGGTGGGCACGTCGCATATGAGGCGGTGAGCGGGAAGGCGAAGTTACGCTGCAGCGCAGACAGGCGAGCAGCATCAGGGTGAGAATGCCGAAAGTGCGCACAGACAGACCGCACTTTATGCAGCAGCTCTGACATGTCGGGGTAGTTTTTAAGAAATGTCTGCACCCAGGGGCGTAACTATAGGGGAAGCAGGGGAAGCGGCTGCTCTGGGGCCCATCGAAGAGGAGGAGGAGAAGTACTAAAAGATTTTGTCAGGGCCCCTCAACATTATTACACAATGAAATGATATACAGTGGCAGTATAGACAGTGTAGAAAATGGATGGAACAGCTGCCGGGCCTGGTCTGAGAGAGCGATCTTTACTAGCCACAGAAAAGGGGGCGGCATGAAAGGAAGGGGTTGTGAAAAAATTACTGGGGGAGGGGGCCCCATTCAAAATTTTGCTGTGGGGCCCAGTCATTTCTAGTTACGCCACTGTCTGCACCACCAGATTCAGCACATGCGCCAGGCAAGGAATGTGCGTCATACCGGCAAGTCCCAGAGCTGCTACGAGATTTCACCTATTATCGCACATCACCAGGCCGGGCTTGAGGCTCACTGGCAGCAACCACTCATCAGTCTGCTGTTCTATGCCCCTCCACAGCATCTGTGCGGTGTACGGAATTACAGCATTTCAAAGGCCAGTAATTTTGAAATGCTGGCATTCAGGGCCAGGGCTCGAGGGTGGGTAGGGGGGTATTCTCTCCAGTGTTTGGGAGATGGACAGCTGAACGCTTGTGTGTGACATGGTGGAGATGCTTGGTGATGATGACGGAGGTGGTGGTGTTGGTGGCACATCCTCTGTTTGCGGGGTGGCAGGTGCCACTGTGACTCCAGAGGTGGAGGAAGAGGCAGAGACAGCAGCAGAAGAGGAAGCAAGAGGAGCCTGAGACCTTTCTTGGTTTTTAAGGTGTTTACTCCACTGCAGCTCGTGCTTTGCATGTAGATGCCTGGTCATGCAGGTTGTGCTCAGGTTTAGAACGTTTATGCCTCGCTTCAGGCTCTGATGGCACAACGTGCAAACCACTCGGGTCTTGTCGTCAGGACATTGTCTGAAGAACTGCCCTGCCAATGAACTCCTTGGAGCTGGCTTTGGTGTGCTAAGTCCCTGGGTGCGGTGGGAAGTAGCAGGCGTACTGTCTCGTGGATGGCCGCTCTGCTTTTGCAGCCTTCTCCCTCTTTTGCTGTGCTGTTGCCTCTGTGCGACCACCACCTCTTCCTCATAACTGCACACGTCACTAGCACAACCTTCAGTCCAGTCTGGGTCTAGGACCTCATCGTCCTCCATATCATCTTCCACCCATTCTTGACCTCTGCCCTCCTCGTCGGTCTGCACACTGCAGAAAGCCGCAGCAGTTGGCACCTGTGTTTCATCATCATCAGAGACGCGATGCGGTGGTCCTCCCATGTCCTCATCCTGCAACAGAAGTGGTTGGGCATCAGTGCATTCAATGTCTTCCACTTCTGGGGCAGGGCTAGGTGGATGGGATGGGGAAACCCTGCCAACGGAGTCATCAAAAAGTATGAGTCTGCTGCATGACGGAGCTCAGACTGCTTGGCTGCTTTGCAAGGGGATGAGGTAAAAGACTGATGGGCGTGGGCTGCAGGTGCCAACTCTCAGCTTTCTGCAGGGGACTGGGTGGGAGATACTGTGAAGAAACAGGAGGCACTGTCAGCCACCCAATCTACTATCGCCTGTACATGTTCTGGCTTCACCATCCGTAGAGCGGCATTCGGGCCTACCAAATAACGCCACAGGTTCACAGGTTCTGTTGCCTACTCGCACCAGAGGAAGGTGTTTTACTTGGACCTGTAGTTGGCTTAGAACGGCCACGTCCTCTCCCAGCAACAGGAGCTCCACCAACACCACCACGACCATGCCCACATCCCTTGTTTGATGTTCTCCTCATTAATTGCGTTAAATAAATTATGAAATAGGTAATGTAGGGGACTTGACCTGCCAGAAAGAAGGAATTTCCTTCACTGAGCTACCAAAAAAGGATTAGGCCTCATGCACACGACCGTATGTGTTTTGTGGTCCACAAACCGCGGATCCGCAACACGCGGAAGCTCCTCTGTGTTCCGTTACGCAATTTGCGGAACGGAACGCGGCCCATTGTAGAAATGCCTATTCTTGTCCGCAAAACGGACATGCTCTATTTATTTTGCGGGGCCACGGAATGGAGCAACGGATGCGGACAGCACACAGAGTGCTGTCCGCATCTTTTGCGGCCCCATTAAAGTGAATACGTCCGAGCTCGAGCCGCAAAATATGCGTCTCGGACGCGGATCAAAACAACGGTCATGTGCATGAGGCCTTAGACTGATGTCCCTGGCAGGCTGGCACACATGCAGGTCACATGCTGTTCCAAGGACAATGCAGTTGCTAAAATGGCCGCCGACCCCTGCTTCAGTAACAGATGGATAAAAAAAAAATATTTTGCAGTATCACTGGGCTCAGGGACGGGTACAAAAATGTAGGATTGCAGTAGCACCCTCCCTCAATAATTGCTTTAGCGTGAAGATTTCACACCACCAAGCTCAACAGATTTCTTTCCTAATCTCTCCCTGAGAGTACCAGCAGCAACCTACCCTACACTAAGATCAGCAGAGTGATGTGCGGCACTACGTGATTCCAGCTTATATAGAGGCTGGGTCACATGCTGCACTCAGCCAATCACAGCCATGCCATTAGTAGGCATGGCTGTGATGGCTTCTTAGGGCAAAGTAGTGAAACGCTTGCTGATTGGCTGTCCTGCAGCCTTTCAAAAAGCGGGAAGAAATCGCCAAACAACAAACCCGAACCCAAACTTTTACGGAAATGTTCGGGTCCGTGTGCGAAAAATCGTAAAGTTCGATACGGCGCTCAACTCTAGATTTTAGCAATTAGAGACCACACGGGACAAGAACTTAGAACCCAAGAAACTATTCTCAATGCCTTCACACACTTCTATCGTGACTTGCACAGATCCAATATAACCATTTCCGAAACGGAGATAGCCACATACCTAGAAGATATTTCCTTCCTCAAACTCACTACATCTCAAAGTGCCCAATTAGATCAACCTATATGCTTGGAGGAAGTACTGCAGGCTATAGCAGATCTCAACAATCCCCAGGCCCAGATGGGCTCCCCAAAGACATTTATGCTAGGTATTCGAAGATGTTAGCTCCCCAACTGCTGACCACTTTTCACTCGGCTTTGGAGATGGGACACCTACCAGAATCACTTAGGCAAGTCACAGTAGTACTTCTACTCAAGCCCGACAAAGATCCTCTTGACTGCGGATTCTATAGACCAATAGCACTGCTAAACGTGGATTATAAAATCCTAACCACAATTTTAGCTACTCGCCTCAACCAAGTAATCCTCTCGTTAGTTCACAAGGACCAGACAGGCTTCATGCCCGGAAAATCCACCATAGAGAATATAAGAAGGGTACAGGTGGTGACACAGCTGGGACATTCTATGAACACAGACTGGGCACTAGCCTCACTGGACGCAGCCAAAGCGTTTGATTCCATAGAATGGACATACCTGATTGGCTGTCTTAGAGGCTTTGGATTTGGACCTCAGTTCCTCAGGTGGGTCAGCATCCTGTACAACAACCCGATAAGTAGGCTATTGGTCAACGGAGAACTGTCAGACAGCTTCCCCCTCCATAGAGGGACGAGACAGGGCTGCCCCTTATCACCACTCTTATTTGCCCTGGCAATCGAAACCTTGCCCATTAGGGTGAGGAGCAGTAATAATATAACCAGAGTAAGAATGGGGGAGAGGGAGGTTTGTATTGGATTATACTCTGACGACATAATTTTATATCTGTCATCACCTGACTTGTCTGTCAATAATGCGGTGAACCTGTTTGACGAATTTGGGAATTACTCAGGCCTGAGAATAAGGGTCCATTCACATGCCCGTGTGTGTTTTTTGCGGATCCACGGATTCGCAAAACACGGACATCGGCAATTCCTTTTCCAAGAACGCGATTGTGGACCCAGAAGTGCGGATCCGCAATTGCGGACCCGGGCAGGTTATCCTCTGTCCCCATTGGACCCTTAATTGGGGGAAATCGGTGTACATGCCACTGGGCAGAGCAGAATGGAGAGGACCCTCTTAAGTTTCCCAGCTAAAAGTGGTGGACTCCTTCAAATACTTAGGTGTTCAGGTCACCAAACGACACTCCCGCGCACTGTCACTCAATATATTTCCATTAATCAAACATATGGCAGGACGTATCAACCTAGTGAAAATGATTATACGCCCAAAAGTGCTGTACTCTGAGATACATATACCCAAATAAATTTTCAAAGAATTAGATGCCATGACGAGGATATTTATATGGGGCAGATCCCGAGCTAAACTCAGTCTAGATACGTTCAAGTGTCCAAAAGTAGAGGCAGGTATGGCCTTCCCAGATCATTTTATATATTACTTATCCGGCCAGATCCGGCTCATTCATACCTGGTTCCCAACAGAGGACCTTCTCATATCAGAATATTTCCTAAAAACCTACCTTAAGGCTGGGAACACACCTAGGCGTTTCTGAATCGCGCGTTTTACGCGCGTTTTTGGATGCGCGTTTTTGTAACTAAGAAAGGCGCGTCATACGCGCGATTCAGTGATTCTCCCCTATGGCAACATTGTCCATAGGCGCGTTAAAACGCCCCAAAGAAGCTCATGTACTTGTTTGGGCGTTGGGCGTTTTACAGCGCGTTCAAGCGCGCTGTAAAACGCCCAAATGTGAACCATGCCCATAGGGATGCATGGCTTTTCACATGTTGAGCGTTTTTCAGCGCGTATGAACGCGCTGAAAAACGCTCAGGTGTGTTCCCAGGGTAAATGCAATACCTTATGGGCAGTATTGGCGGGGTCAGCTAAATTCCAAAAGCCAATGCTGCCACTACACAGATTAGCCCAGACGGTTTGGAAAGAAGCCGAATCGCTAGCCAAATTTACTGAGGTAGTCTCGGACATACCTTTATGGGATAACCAGGCCATACCAACTATGCAAGGAGTAATGGGAGCAGACAAATGGAAATCGGCGAGAGGTATGACCCTAGGCGATATATATGATCAAGGAATCATAATGACATTTGAGGCCTTGACGCAAAAATATGATATACCACGTACCCACTTCTTCTCATACCTGCAACTTAGGGCGGCAGTACAGAGCAAATTTCGACACAACAGCACCAGAGTTTCCAAATATCCACTTATAGGAGTTGTCAAAACCCAGGGCCCCAAAGGATTAGTATCGGCAATTTATTCACATTTAGTTCAAGCAAAAATCAGTGCAGAACCTGTACCAGTAATTGACAAATGGAAAAGAAGGATACCCACACTCACAAATGAATCTATAACGGATTTATTGGAGTCGCATTTACAAGTATCACCCGCAATAAATAATAAAATAATTCAATTAGGGCTCATTAAGACGGCAGTATGCTGTCCGCAAAAATGTGGATCAGTTTTTTTGCGGATTAGATGCTGCCCCATTCACTTCAATGGGGCCTTTTGTTCCATTGCACGGCACAGCAAAACAAATGAAACATGTCCTATACTTGTCAGTGAAAATCAGGACATGGCCCCATTGAAGTCTATGGGTCAGCATAAAAACGGAATACAATCCGTTTTTTGGCGGACATGCTGAACTGACCGCAATAAATTGGATCCGCATTTTTGCGGACAGCATACGGTCATCTAAATGAGCCCTTAATATCATTCATCAATCATATCTAACACCTACTAGGATGTACAGAATGGGCAGAGTGGCATCTACAGCATGTCCGAGGTGTGGGGAACAGGAGGCGGACTTCTGGCACATGATCTGGAGCTGCCACATTCTGGAGGGAGGTGACGGATCTTCTTTCCACACTACTGCCGATTCGGGTGCCATGTACTCCCGAGGACTGCCTGCTAGGTATAATGAGTGATGATAATTGGGATCACCATACAATATTCCTAAGGGAATCCCTGTTTATGGCACGTAAATGTATAGTGTTGAGATGGTACAGCCCCAACACACCGACCCTGACAATGTGGAAATTACAAATAAATCAGATCCTACCCTACATAGTACTAGTATATAAACATCGCAACAAAGCACAAAAATTTTACAAAGAGTGGGGCCTATGGCGTGGAGCAGCACAAACCATGTATTCGACCTCGAGACTACGACAAGCAATATTAACAGCTCGAGGAGGCATGGCTCAGTAGGTGTAGTGGGAAAACTGTAAGCATCAAAATCATTATATTCTAAATGCCGAAATAAAGAGTAGGTAGCAATGCATCGGCAGGTTAGAGGCATCGTCAAGACAGTTACTGTATTATTGTAACTCTGTTTCATGTATCATGACATTCGGACCATAAATGTCTTGGACTTTTCATATATACTCTGTATTTTATAACACAAGTGTATGATGATGTTGTACTTCCATTTCTGTTAATAAAAACAGTTTAAAAAAATAAAAATAAAAAAACATGAACAAACTCTTGAAATATCACATTATTTATCCTGCTTGGTGATTACCATAGAGAAAA
Source organism: Bufotes viridis (assembly GCA_033119425.1). Classification (NCBI taxonomy): domain Eukaryota; kingdom Metazoa; phylum Chordata; class Amphibia; order Anura; family Bufonidae; genus Bufotes; species Bufotes viridis. Next base: position 581,317,192 of record CM065590.1, read on the forward strand.
AGCCAGCATTGTTTTCCGTTTCTTTCACCTCCAATATGGAATAAAAAGTGATCAAAAAGAAGTATCTACCCCAAAGTGATACCAGTAAAAATACCACATGATCTAACCTGTCAGATGAACATTGTAAAAAACAAAAAATAAAAACGGTGCCAAAACAGCTATTTTTTGTTACCTTACCTCACAAAAAGTGTAATATAGAGCAACCAAAAATCATATGTACCTTAAAATAGTACCAACAAAACTGCCACCTTATCCCGTAGTTTCCAAAATAGGGTCACTTTTTTGGAGTTTCTACTCTAGGGGTGCATCAGGGGGTCTTCAAATGTGACATGGCAACTTAAAATTATCCCAGTGAAATCTGCCCTCCAAAAACATTCCTTTCTTTCTGTGCTCTGACGTGTGCCCGTACAGCAGTTTACAACCACATATGGGGTGTTTCTGTAAACTACAGAATCAGGGTAATAGATATAGAGTTTTATTTGGCTGTTAACCCTTGCTTTATCACTGGAAAAAATAGATTAAAATGGAAAATCTGCCAAAAAAGTGAAATTCTGAAATTCCATCTCCATTTTCCTTTAATTCCCCTAAAGGGTTAACAAAGTTTGTAAAATCAGTTTTGAATACCTTGAGGGGTGTAGCTTCTAAAATGTGGTCATTTGTGGGTGCTTTCTATTATGTAAGCCTCACAAAGTTACTTCAGACCTGAACTGGTCCTTAAAAATTGGGTTCTGGAAACTTTCTTAAAAATTTTAAGATTTGCTTCTAAACTTCTAAGCCTTCTGACGTCCCAAAAAAGAAAATGTCATTTACAAAATGATACAAACATGAAGAAGACATATGGAAAATGTAAAGTAATAACTATTTTAGGAGGTATATCTGTTTTAAAAGCAGAGAAGTTGACATTGCTAATTTTCCAAAAATTTTTGTAAATTTTGTATTTTTTTTATAAATAAAAATAAAATATTTTGACTCAGATTTATCACTGTCATGAAGTCACATAAGTGACGAGAAAATCTTAGAATGGCTTGGATAAGTAAAAGCGTTTTAAAGTTATCACTACATAAAGTGACACTGGTCAGATATGCAAAAATGGCCGGGTCCTTAAAGAGGACCTTTAACTGGTCCACAGTTTATTAGGCAAAGGTATGTACATGGAGAGCGGCACCCAGGGAATATTCAGGATATAAGCTGAGCGCTGCGATTGGCCAGCGCTCCAGCCCTGGGAGAAGGAGACGCCCAGGGCAAAAGAAGAATGTCTCCGCCCCAGGAAAAATTTGAGAAGCACGAGCGCCGGTACCAGGGGCTGCAGCAGGACGAACGGAGCGGCACCCAGGGATACAAGTAAGTGCAGGGACATCCCTGGGTGCCGCTCTCCATGTACATACCTTTGCCTAATAAACTGTGGACCAGTGAAAGGTCCTCTTTAAGGTGAAAAATGGCAGGGTCCTAAAGGGGTTAAATAGACCCCAAAATAAAGACCCCAGACTATTTCCCCAAATCATACCCCAAAATAAATACAGACCCCAAAATAAATATAGACCCTCATATGATGTCCCAAATAAACAGACACCAGTCCCCCTAATAAATACAGACCCTAAAATAATTAGAGACCCCAGAACAGATCCTATAATAATTACAGACCTCAGACCAAACCCCAAAATAAATACAAACCCCAGACAATTTCCTCAAATAAACACAGACTCCAGACCAGAGCGCATAATGAATACAGACCACAGACTATACCTCCCGAAAAATATATACCCCTGACCAGACCCACAAATAAATAAATAGAGCGCATAAGGAATACAGACTCCAGACCAGACTCCAAATAAATATAGATGCCATACCATTTCCAAAAATAAACACAGACCCTAGACCAAATACCATAATAAATACAGACATCAGACGAGACCCACAAATAAATACAGACTAGAGATCCGACCCCAACATAAATATAGACCCTAGACTATAAAATGAATATAGACCCTAGACCAGTGATGGTGAACCTTTTAGAAACCGAGTGCCCAAACTGCAACCCAAAACCCATTTATTTAACACAAAGTGCCAACACGGCAATATAACCTGAATACCAATATAGTATATCTTCCATGTACTTTATCATTTAGCTATAATATTCTGCCTACAATCAGTGCTCCGCCTGTGCTGTTCATAGTGCGCCCTGCACTAATGAATGGCAGGAAAAGTATAAGGCATATTGTTCCAGCGTGCAGGTGCCCACAGACTCAAAACCAGATTCCAAAAAAAATACAAACCCCAGACCAGACTCCATAATAAATACAGACCCTAGACCAGACCCCATAGTAAATACAGACCCTAGACCAGACTCCATAATAAATACAGACCCTAGACCAGACTCCATAATAAATACAGACCCTAGACCAGACCCCATAGTAAATACAGACCCTAGACCAGACTTTATAATAAATACAGACCCTAGACCAGACCCCATAATAAATACAGATCTCAGACCAGATTCCAAAATAAATATAGACCCCATTTTGCCAAAATAAACACAGATCTCAGACCAGACCCCTTAAAGTATATAGACCCCAGACTAGACCTACATATAAATACAGACCCCAGACTTCAACGTAAATACATGGCTAGATGAAACGAAGTGCTGACCCTAGGTGGTTGGGCCTACAGCTGAGCAGGCCAGTGTTTTGCTGTTTCCATAGCTCTGGGCCTGCTTAGCTGTTTTACCATTGAAATGGTGAGATGGGGAAACTCCTTTAATAAAAAAAATATATATATTTTTAGATTATTAAATGATCAAATAAACTTTTCTTATTTATCACATGAAAATATAAACAATAAACATGAACAAACTCTTGAAATATCACATTATTTATCCTGCTTGGTGATCACCATAGAAAAAAAGCCAGCATTGTTTTCCGTTTCTTTCACCTTCAATATGGAATAAAAAGTGATCAAAAAGAATTATTTACCCCAAAATGATACCAATAAAAACTCATCCTACAAAAATGCATGCCCTCAAAGAGCTATATTGATGGTAATGAACTGTAGGTCTCAGAAAATGGCCTCAAAACAAATAAACATATAATCTGTAAAAGTAGTGAAACACAGAACAATATCAATTTGGTATATTGACCTCCAGACCAGACCCTCAAAAACAAATACAGACTCCAGATCAGACCCCGAACACTTACATAACGGCTCACCTTCTCTTTGGAGCCTTGCAGCTCCATTCTCTGCCTCTTGCACCCGAATGTATTTTCTTTCCGTGTCCGTACTGTTTTTTATTGCAGATCGTATGCGTAAAACCGAAGGTATTCCGCGTGTATTCCATTTCCGTATATCAGTTCCGCTAAAGGATAGAACATGTCCTATTATTGTCCGCATAACAGACAAGGATAGGACTGTTTTATTAGGGGCCAGTTGTTCCGTTCCGCAAAATACGGAATGCACATGGACGTCATCCATATTTTTTGCGGATCTGTTTTTTGCGGACCGCAAAATACATAGTCATGTGCAAGAGGTCTTAAAGGGGTACAGAGAGGAGGTAGGGTTGTGGCTAATAAGCAGCAGCACTTGTCTGCGCCCCCATTACCACAGTCTGTCCTGTCCGTCCTCTGTACTTTGTCTCCTCATTAACTCCATTCCTACAGAAATTCAGCTAAAGTTCTTATCATCTGTATTCAGGATCATAATCCCTGACAAGTAGAGCAGAGAGGAGGATGAGGCAGCTCTTTACCTCAGAGTTGTGAAGTAACTTGTTCTGCTGTGTGATTAGGACGGGTTTTGTGTGAACTAATAGGACGGCGGCCATTTTATTTCCCCTGACGATTCCTTCGTAGACAAAATGAGCCATTATAACTAATGAAAGGTATTTGGGAATATATTTATAATAAAGTAGTATTTAAGTATTCTCATTTTCTTCTTTCCCGGAGAACCCCTTTAACCCCTTCGCTACCAGTGCCGTACATGGTGAAAACATTTTTTCAGTTTAAATTTAATTTTACACCATTTAGACATAAAAACCCATACATATGTGGTATTGTTGTAATCGTACTGACCCAGAGAATGAAGGGCACAGGTCAGTTTTGCCATGAAGGGAATGCTGTAGGGACAAAACACGTAAAACGGTAGAGGGATTGCGTTTTATTTTTCCAATTTCACCCCATTTGGAATTTCATTTCCCATTTCCCACTACATTGTATGCCATATTAAATGGTGGCAATAGAAAGTACAACTTGTCCCACAAAAAATTCAGCCCCCATACGGCTTTGTGAATGGAAAAATAAAAAAGTTATGGCTCAGGGAAGAAAAAAAGAAAACGCAAAAACAAAAAAACCTCCGCTATCCTAAGGGTTAAGGACCTGCACAACTATAATCATGGGACTTTATCTGGCAGGTCCTCTCTCTCACTTCTGCCGAGCTGACCATGCACTCTTCTCCCTCCCACAGTTTTACTAGTACGTGCAGCGGGAGGCAGAGAAGGTGGTTGCTGGCGCAGTCTTCACCATTTGCCTATGGTTAAAGCAGCCACAGACGTACCTGAAATGTCTTAGGCCTCTTTCACACAAGGGAGTGCGATGCGTGAAGTGAACGCATAGAACCTGCGCTAAATCCTGACCCATTGATTTCAATGGGTCTGTGTACATGAGTGTTGTTTTTCACGCATCATTTTTGCATTGCGTGAGAACCGCAGCCTGTTCTATATTCTGCGTTTTTCACGCAGCCCTGGCCGCACAGAAGTGAATGGGGCTTCAGTGAAAAACGGATAGCATCCGGATGTAACCTGGATGCAGTCCGGATACAACGAGTTTTTCACTGATGGTTGCTAGGAGATGTAGTTTGTAATTTTTCATTGTTTTTTTCACGCGCGTGAAAAACGCATCAGAAACTGATTGCACCCGCGCTGAAAAAAACGGAAACACTGAACGCAATTGCAGACAAAACTGACTGAACTTGTGTGTAAAACCTTCCGTTTTCCTCTGAACAGATCCTAACACAATCCATATCGTTTGTGTGAAAGAGGCCGTAGTCACATTTTCAAGATGCCTACAAAAACAGGATCTCAGATGCTATCTGAAGCTAGCATTGCAAAAGTCTACATACATACAGCTCGGCACAGAGGAATGGCGATCGAAAAACTGTGCCCTTTTAAATGGAGGTACGCTGAGGTTTTATTGTGTTATATTCTGTATGGATCACACAAAAAATTGAGGCGGGCTCCATTACAGGCCATACACAGTTATGGTGAAAAGTTTTTAGACAAAATTACCGTATTTTTCACTTTATAAGATGTACTTTTTCCTCCCAAAAGTGGAGGGAAAATGTCTGTGTGTCTTACAAAATGAATACTAGTTAGCGTTTCCATTATGGAAGCGCTCACTAGTAATGTATTAGGAGCAGGGAGCGAAGCGCCGCAAGCGCAGGTAATACTTGCCCTCCCTAATCTGCGTGGCAGCTCCTCTTCAGCAGTTGCGCTTCCATCTTTCCGGCCTGCGCTGCACTGTCCTGACCCCGTACAGCGTCAGGACGTAGTGTGCGCACTATGACCTGACGCTGCACGTAGTCATGAGACGCGACTGCTGAAGAGGAGCCACGGCACAGGACAGGTAAAATGATTTTTTATTTTAGTCTGATCTGAGGTCTGATGGGCTATTCTGAGGTCTGATAGGCTAATCTGAGGTCTGATTGGGGGTACTGATGGGATAATCTGAGGTCTGATTGGGGGTACTGATAGGATAATCTGAGGTCTGTTGGGCTAATTTGAGGTCTGATTGGGGGTACTGATGGGCTAATCTGAGGCCTGATGGGGGTTTTATGGGCTAATCTGACTTCTGATGGGCTAATCTGAGGTCTGATGGGGGTCTGATGGGCTAATCTGAGGTCTAATAAGGGTCTGAGTGGGCTGATATGAGGGTTGATGAAAAATATTTTTTTCTTATTTTACCACTGTAAAATCTGGGGTGCGTCTTATAAAGCGAAAAATACAGTAGGTTTTCAGAAAGATTGCTGCTTCATTGTTTTTGTCATCTTTGTTTCTCTGGTATACTGACATACAATTATAGGCATTTCATACATTTTTTAACTTCTATTGACAAATACATTAAATTTATGACTCAGTATTTCCAGTGTCGACCCTTCTTTTTGAAGATTTCAGCAATTCTCCCTGGATGCTGGGTATCAGATTCTGGGACAAATCCTTACTGATGGCAGCTTATTCTTTCCTAATCAGTTCTTGGAGTTTATAACAATTTGTGATTTTGTTTGTTCACCTTCTTTTTGAGGATTGACCACAGGTTCTCTATGGCATTGAGAACTGGGAAGTTTCCTGGTCATGGACCCACAATTTTAATGTTTGGTTCACCGAGGCACTTCAGCCTTGTGTCATAGTCTCCATCATGCAGGAGAAATCATTGTCCATCACCATATTGCTCCTGGATAGTTGGGAGAAGTTGCTCCTGGATAGTTGGGAGAAGTTGCTCCTGGATAGTTGAGGGACATTGATCTTGGAGGAGGTTTTGATCCCATTCTTTATTCATGGTAGAGTTCTTAGGCAAAATTGTGAGTCCACTGCCTTGGATGTAACCCCACACATGAGTGGTCACACATCAGTGGGTTTCCTCAGACCATGGGTTCGTGGTGACACCACGGAAGCATGCCCTATTTTGTCTGTGATTGCAGATCCCTCATGCACATTACAGTCCACGGTTCCATGAAAAGCACGGACACAACACACATTCAATCCGTGTTTGGTCTGTGGTTTTCATGGACCACTGGTAGGAGATGCGCTGGAAACTAATTTTCAGCCTAGCACTGCATGTGGAATATAGATAACACACACACAGGGCAAAAAATGGACACGTGGACCAAGCACAGATCCTTCACGGACATCTTCACAGATCAACCACTGGCCAACTTGTCACCAGGGTTGCCAACCAGAATTCTTCTTTTTCCTGGACAGCGTATCCCACAATCACGGACAGCCAACATGTTTTTACGGACAAATTGGAAAAACATAATAGATGATAAAGATTATAAGTAATCCTTTTCTGTAGCTCAATGGTGTTGAACGAATCGAAATGTCCGAAGTGGACTTCGAGCCGAATTTCAGGGAAAATTTGATTTGCCATGAAACCGAATTTCCTTGTGCTTCATGGTAGCGAATCAATTTTCCCTGAAATGGGGTAAAAAAATAAAAGCATACTAACCTCATCCGTTTGAGCGCAAAGAACCCTCCGCCGCCATCTTAATTGAAGATCCTGGGCAAAATTTTGTGCGTATGACGTCACCACGCCGGCCGTGTGAGATTTGGCACTGGATCTTTAATCAAGATGGACACATCTTTTTTTTTTCAGGGACACAGGAAAAAGTCGCTTATTTTTACTTCAATATTCCTATTTAAAAACATTTTAAAATAGAAATCCGAAGTGCGCTTTGGTACTGGCTGGTACTTCGCTACCAAAGCGCACTTCGGATTCCTACTCTAAAATGTTTTTAGGTACGCAGATCGGAATACCGTAGTCATTCACCGAAGTCTCATGCAACTTTGGGCATAAGAAGTTTGACTACACAGAGCCAATACATGTTAATGCTGCACGGAAATAGCATTGACAACGAAGTTTTTGAACGAATTGACTTTGGATCTATGATCTGAAGCTCGATTCGCTGAAGCCTGGTATCTGCAATGAAAAACAAAGCTGATTGGTTGACAGCCTCCTAGGGAACAGAAGAAGACTGGTCATGGTACAGCCTAATAGATGCACTGTACAGCCGGGGTCTGAAATCTGTGATTCTCCAGTGGTCATGAAGTAGTCCAGCGTTGATGGGCATGCTGGGAGTTGTAGTAATCAGAGATCAACAAATTGCAGAATATTGTGTCGTCTAATCCTAACCACCTCAGCCCCCCTAGCTTAAACACCCTAATGACTAGTGATGAGCGACAGGGGCAATATTCGAATTTGCGATATTTCGCAAATATTCGCCATATTCGCGAATAAAATTCCCAATTCGAAAATTCGTGATCAACACTATTAATGACCAGGCCACTTTTTACAATTCCGCACTACACTACTTTCACCGTTTATTGCTCCGTCATACAACTTACCACCCAAATGAATTTTACCTCCTTTTCTTCTCACTAATAGAGCTTTAATTTGGTGATATTTCATTGCTGCTGACATTTTTTTTTTTTTGCTATTAATCAAAAATGACCGAAATTTTTGCAAAAAAATGACATTTTTCACTTTCTGTTGTAATATTTTTTTTTAAAAACTACATTTCTATATAAAATTTTCTCTAAATTTATTGTTCTACATGTCTTTGATAAAAAAAAAATCCAATAAGTGTATATTTAGTGGTTTGGGTAAAAGTTATAGCGTTTACAAACTATGGTGCAAAAAAGTGAATTTCGGCATTTTGAAGCAGCTCTGACTTTCTGAGCACCTGTCATGTTTCTTCAGGTGCTAAAATGTCAGGATGGTATAAATACCCCCCAAATGACACCATTTTAGAAAGAAGACACCCCAAAGTATTCGCGGAGGGGCATGGTGAGTTCATGTATCATTTCATTTTTTTTTTACAAGTTAGCGGAAAATGACTCTTTCTAAGGAAAAAAACAATAATAATAAAGTTTCCATTTCTGCTAACTTCTGGCAAAAAAAAATAAAAATCTCCCACGGACTCACTATGCCCCTCAGTGAATACCTTGGGGTGTCTACTTTCCGAAATGGGGTGATTTGTGGGGTGTGTTTACTGTTCTGGCATTTTGGGCGGGCTAAATTAGGAGCATCCCTGTAAAACCTAAAGGTACTCGTTGGAATTTGGGCCCCTTTGCGCACCCAGGCTGCAAAAAAGTGTCACTCATGTGGTATCGCCGTACTCAGGAGAAGTAGGGCAATGTGTTTTGGGGTGTATTCTTTACATATACCCATGTTGGGTGAGAGAATCATCTCTGTAAATTGACAACTTTTTATAAAAAAATTAAAAAAGTTGTCGTTTACAGCGATATTTCTCACACAAAGTATGGGTATATATAAAAATACACCCCAAAACTCATTGCCCTACTTCTGCTGAGTACGGCGATACCACATGAGTGACACTTTTTTGCAGCCAAGATGCGCAAAGGGGCCCTAAAACCAACGAGTACCTTTAGGATTTCACAGGGCATTTTTACGCATTTGGATTCTCACGCTTTAGGACCCCTAAAATGCCAGGGCAGTATAAATACCCCACAAGTGACCCCATTTTGGAAAGAAGACACCCCAAGGTATTCCGTGAGGGGCATGGCGAGTTCACAGAAAAAAAAAATTCTTGGCACAAGTTAGCGGAAATTGATATATATATATATCTTTTTTTACAAAGTCTCATATTCCACTAACTTGTGACAAAAAATAAAATTTTACATGAACTCGCCATACCCCTCACGGAATACCTTGGGGTGTCTTCTTTCTAAAATGGGGTCACATGTGAGGTGTTTGTACTGTCCTGGCATTTGAGGGTCTCCGCAATCATTACACGTATGGCCAGCATTAGGAGTTTCTGCGATTCTCCGTATATTGAGCATACGGGGAATGAGATTTTTTTTTCCGTTCAGCCTCTGGGCTTAAAAATAAAAAAAATGAACGGCACAGATTTCTTCATTCGCATCGATCAATGTGGATGAAAAAATCTCTGCCAAAATCAGTGACTGGGGTGCGGTGGGCTGGGCGCTAGCTACCTAACAAGTAGCTAACTAACTGGCGGTGATAAGGGACCCTTATGCCCCATTCACACATCCGCAATTCTGTTTGCGGAACGGAATTGCGGACCCATTCATTTCTATGGAGACAGACTTTGTCCCGCTCGGATCCGGAATTACGGATCCGCGCTTCCGGGTCTGCACTTCCGTTCCGCAAAAATATAGAACATGTCCTATTCTTGTCCGCAATTGCGGACATGAAAAGGCATTTTCTATATAGTTCTGGCAATGTGCGGATCTGCAAAATGCGGAAAGCACATTGCCGGTGTCCGTGTTTTGCGGATTTGCGGATCTGCAAAACACATATGGACGTCTGAATAGCGCCTTACAGGGGGGTGATCAATGACATGGGGGTGACAGGAGGTGATCAGGGAGTTAATATGGGGTGATCATGGGTTAATAAGGGGTTAATAAGTGATTGGGGGGGGGGGGTTGGTGTGTGGTGATTGGTGCACTTACATAGCTGCCCGTGTTCTCTGGTGGTCCCAAGCAAAAGGGACCACCAGAGCAGCGGGCAGCAGGCATATCAGACGCTGTTTACAAAACAGCGTCTGATATGCGATTTGGATGCGATTTACTGACATCTACAGTCCGCCAGCGCATAATCAGCGCTGGCAGGCTGTAGATTAAGTTCTTACCTGTCGGGCTGCAGTGAACGCGCGCGCGCATACATGAAATTTCAGGTCTCGCGGCATGACGCCGATAGGCGTGATCGAGACCTGAGAGAACCACCTCCTGCACGCCTTTCGGTGTTAGCGTGATGGGAGGTGGTTAAAGTGACTGTGATACTCGGCTCCTTCTAGACATTTACTGGTGTGTTTACAGACATGGTGAAGTCAAGAGAATGGTCCAGGAAGACAAGAGAAGAGGTGATTTCTCTTCACAGGAAGGGCAATGGCTATAAGAAGATTGCAAAGATGTTAAACATACCAAGAGACACCATAGGAAGCATCATTCGCAAATTCAAGGCAAAGGGCACTGTTGAAACGCTACCTGGTCGTGGCAGAAAGAAGATGCCGACTTCGACTGCTGTGCACTACCTGAAGAGCAAAGTGGAGAAAAGTCCCCGTGTGACTGCTGAGGAACTGAAAAAAGATTTGTCAGATGCGGGTACTGAAGTTTCAGCTCAGACAATAAGGCGCACACTGCGTAATGAAGGCCTCCGTGCCAGAACTCCCAGGCGCACCCCTTGCTGTCTCCAAAGAATAAGAAGAGTCGACTGCAGTATGCCAAAAGTCATGTGGACAAACCACAAAAGTTTTGGGATAGTGTTCTGTGGACTGATGAAACAAAATTAGAACTGTTTGGGCCCATGGATCAACGCTATGTTTGGAGGAGGAAGAACAAGGCCTATGAAGAAAAGAACACCTTGCCTACTGTGAAGCATGGCGGGGGTCAATCATGCTTTGGGGCTGTTTTGCTTCTACAGGTACAGGGAAGCTTCAGCGTGTGCAAGGTACCATGAATTCTCTTCAGTACCAGGAGATATTGGATGAAAATGTGAATAGGTCCGCATCCGTGATGCGGGGAGCACACGGCCGGTGCCCAAATATTGCGGACCCGCTGTTTGCGGGCCGCAATACGGCCATGGCCGTAGAGCTAGTCTTCTGAGGGGTAAGCATACGTAGCTCCTCTTTCTTCCTCAGCTTACACTAAACTCAACTAGGGGCGGACCTAAGTCCATCTCCGCAGTAAGGATGGACATGTCAACTGGAAGGGGGCGTGACACCTAGAAGAACAATGCCGCCTCTTCCTCGACATCGCGTTTATCAGTCACATGGCATACAAGAGAATGGGCCTGGGCTGCTATACCGAGCACTGCCGCTAGACAATGTGTGGCGCTGTTCTTGGAAAACAGTGAGGAGGCTGCAGCGCTTCTGGGCGCTGCCACCCCTACACACAGCTGATCAGCGGGGGCCCCGGGGGTGGGACCCACAGCGGGCGTCAGACCCACACCGACCCTAAGTCAGGACAGGATTTATCAGCATCATTTCTCGCCATTGGGCCATTTTGAAAAGCGATGTGGAGAAGTGGGCGGGGTTAACCAGGAGGGGTGTGGCCAACACATCTCCAACAAATTACGTGGACAGAAAGCGGCACAATGTTTACCATTTTCTGACAGTTCATTAATTTACTCCAAGGAACGCCAATCCTAATAAATATAACCCAAAATTGGCGCAATTTTTATTAGTATTAATAAATCCTTCCTAAAGGTCGGCTCCCAGTAAACCTCACCCTCTTTTTTCAGCAACAATGGCCGTCTGCTGCTTTTTTAAAGAAACAAATATGGCGCGCGTCACGACCACACGTATATTGGCGCAAGAGTTTGCACCATTTTCTGCCTAATTTGACAAAAAAAATGAGGCCACGCCCACTTTTCTTCTCCAGGAGCAAATATTTGCAACCTTTCTCGTCTTAGTAAATCTCCCCCTGTGACCATAAAGGTCATAATTATGGCTGAGAGCACTGACTTGATGACTGAGACTCCTTTTGGGAAATCGTCTCCCGGGCCATAAACGTTTCGGCTCCGTCGTTTCAATGCAGCAGACCGGGGGGCGTGGCTAGTCCTTAAAGGGGGCGGGGCACCTCCAGTGACGCAACCTCTAATCCCCAAAGCGGAGGCGGCAGAGCGCTGGCAACTGCTCAGCGGGGCTTCTGCGCATGCGCACTCACGTGATTTCTCTTCAGCGGCTGTTGCGTCGGTTTGTTTTCGCAGCCATTTTGTGTTGCATTACTGGGAAAAAAAAAAAAAAAAAAAAAACCTCAGCGCCGGAGTGCGGGGCAAGAGGCGGCGGCAGCAGCTGTCACAGCCTCCCCCTCCCCGCCTCCACCTGCCGTTGGCAACGACCGCCGTGCCGGGGAGGGAGAAGGGAGCGGACGCCGGGGCTGCTTCTAAGACCCGCTCCGGCCTCCTGTCCGCAGAGCTCCGGGGGCTCGTCAGGATGTGCGTCCGCCCGAGGAGAACCAGCCGCTGCGCCTGAGGTAAGGACCGCGGGGTGCTGACAGGAGATGCCGGGGATGCGGGTGCGGCCTGCGGGGGGTTTTCTTGCCGTCTCCGGTAGCCGGGGTGACATGCACCGGGGAGGGGGGCTGTATCCAGGGGCTCCCGTATTCTGCCCGGCGCTCCGCATCCAGCGGCTCGGCTGTTTCTGGGGGGAGCCGCTATTCTGCCCTGGTCGGGGGTGGGGTGGGGGGGCTGCGGTACCTGCCCGGTACCGGTCACATTGCCGCAGCTGTCCTCTGCAGCCCGGACAGGTCATCCTCTCCGCTTTCCATCCATTTTACTTCCTGAGGTTAATTATTATCAAGTCCTTTTTGCTCCCCAGTTCTGATGGGGTGCAGCCCCCCCCCCCCTATAGGGGCTATAGGAACCGGCAGTCGCTGCGCCCCCGTATACATGCATGGCTTTCATGCCCCGGGTTTGACAGCTTGTCTCATAAAGGGGGTTTCTATAGTACAGCATCGCCCGCCCGGCTAAGAGTTGGCAGATGTGTGGGACTGCTGGGTGCCCCGTGGCCCCTGTGGGTGGTAATTGCATGGTAGGGGCACTGGGCAGGATTTAGATCAGGACGTGGACCGTGTTCTGGTCGCAGGCCTGGTGAGTGCAGGGTGGCAGTGACGGAGTTAACTCCGGGGGACATCAACTTCATTCATAGAATTAAGGATAATCCTGGAAGGGGCTCTAGGCCCCCCCACCATGTCCCCGCTCTATGTCCAGCTGCGCGGTTTCCATTCACTGCTCTTGCCGGCTGCATATGGAGCAGCTGTGGTTTCCATTCACTGCTTACTGGCTGTATGTGTCACTGCTTAGGTTTCATTCACTGCTCTTGCCGACTGTATGTGTCAATGCTTAGGTTTCCATTCACTGCTCTTGCCGGCTGTAAGTGACTGTTCAGGGTACTTACACACTAGCGTTATTCTTTTCCGGTAAAGGGTCTCAATACCGTAAAAAAAAAACGCTTCCGTTTTGTCGCAATGCGTTCTGAATGGAAAGCAATCCGTTTGGTATGCCTCGGGTGTCTTCTGTTCCGTCCCTTGTACGGTATGTGACTGGATAGAATACCGCAGCGGGCTGGGTCCTGCCGGTTCACACACGGGGACCACTGGACTTTTGGGAGCGGTGGAGGCTGACCGCAGTCATGTGAAGCTATCCGACATCCGTGGCTGGCTCCTGCAGTCACATCTCACTGGGGGTCTGACCTCTGGGACCACCACCAGTCCTGAGAGGGATGACCATTACAGGACTGCACCTCCTTCATTCTCAGGATTGGTCAGACCCCCACGATCATAAGGGGATGGCATATCCTAGCGGTGAGGAGCACCCCCGGGTTGCGCGTGGACCGTGCGGTTGGCCGGTTTTGTAGGATGTGATGGCCTCTTGGCCCGGTGCACCATGCCGCTCCCCGTAGGGGCAGAGCTCCTAGTGATGCCATGCTCACACCTGGAACCACCTTGGTGTTAGAATACCATTTTTAGTTTATTTGACATTGAGGTCTCTGATTTGTGGCCCCTGAGCTTGGACTGCTGTGACTGGCTCCTAAACGCTGCATCACTTTTCCCATTCCTGGTGAATTCCACTTTTTTCAACCAGGGCTGGGGCACAGAAAGACCCCCGAGGGGAGATCCTGGGGTCTCTGGGCCGGCCGCCGACAGTTGTCTTTTATTCACATAGGTGTTTTTAAGGAAATAATACATTTTGTGGGAAGGGCCCTTATTGAAGGGGCTGTCCAGGACTAGAAAAGATGTCTGCCTTCTCTCAGAGTTAGCAGCGCGGCAGTCCACAGGTCGTGTGGGGGGTCACAGCTCGGCCGCCTTCATTTCAGTGGGGCTGAGCGGCTGTGGGTTCAGAAAATAAACTCAGCCATGTTTTTTGTAATTGTGGACAGCCCCTTTAAGAAAGGCTTTGAGTTGCCCATCTTCAGATTGTGAGTAGAGGTTTCCTGTGTCCATAGAGGCCTAAAGCAGAATATGTGCTGCGCAATGTACAAACTGCTGTGTGTGAACAGGAGCTTTGTGTTCAGAGTCGTTCCCGGTTCAAATCCAGTTGTGGTGTGGAAAACGCACGGGCGACACGGATTGTCAGGATCAGTTTTTTCTGTGATTGTGTTCAGGGTTTACGTGTAAAACTCGCCACCACCCAGTAGCCATCAGTGAAAAGCGCATTGCACTTGGCAGCCTTTCGTTTTTCCATGCGTAAAATGCGTGGATTGAGTGCAGAGATGATCTGTGATGAGGCCTACTGAAATGAATGGTCCGGATTCTGTGCGGATGCTCTCCACTGGCAGCGTCCATCGCATCCTTGTGTGAGAGAGGCCTAATGCTGACCAGACCATGGAGAGGGGGGCACTCTACCTGTATCCGGTGCGTGGAAGACCCTTTACTTCCTTCATATGGGGGGGGGTTACACTTACTTTCGCTGTACAGTTGCGACAAATTCTCTCATCGTTTTGTTGTGATGAGGGTTTTATTCCTCCTGTGATCGTCTGTGTTGGTTCCGCTTATTGCATGCGTAGTAATCGGGTGTGAGGACCGGGCCCTACAGATTTTAGGAGCCTAGCACCTAGGAGTTTGCTTTAGGCGAATAGGTTGTCAGCCAGGGTATTTAGGCGGCCTGCGCTCATCAGTAGGTGGGTCTTATGAGGCTTGCTGAAATAAGAACAGTATTAAAGGGGGATTCCAGCCCTAGGCAGCAAATGGTGTATATAAAAAAAACCGACCGCTTATACTTACCGATCCCCCAGCACTTATGTTCGGTGCCGAGATTCCCCCCCCCCCCCGCCCTACACATCCGGCTCCAATGTGATTGGTGCTCAGCCAATCACCGGCTGCAGCAGTGACCCGTGTCAGCCAGAGCGGCAGTGCCAGCTGTGGGAAGTAGAGCGCAGCGGTGAGGCGAGTATAAGCGCTTTTATCTCCATACCACAATGGCCAGCATTGGGCAGGAACACCCCTAGAATACCGCACTAAGAAAGAAGTTGGATGCAGTGGTCTTCAGGCTGGCACTACATGACGGCCCCCTGAGTATATGTGAGTGATTGCGCCCCCTGGTAATGTTACATCAGACGCCTCGGCCTCCATAGATGCGGAGAGCCTCCATAACCAAGGCCGTGGAGTCGGTGAAACAAAGTTCTGACTCCGACTTCATAAATGGCAAATAATTTAGTAATAAATTCCCGTCTTTTTCTTCCCATCTTGTAAGTCATCAGGACGCTTGGAACTGAAACCATATTTACTGGAACAAAATTTCAGAAATTTTCAAAATCCTTGTAAGTAAATAGGCCGTGCACCTAATACCTGGAAAACGCTGTAATACGCTTAATAATTGTAAGAAATGTATGAAGTTGTCCTCGGAAAAAGTTAGAAAAGCTCAATATACAGTAAGTCCTGGAAATGCAGACAGTTGTAAGCCTAAGGCTTCTTTCACACTGGCGTTTTTACCGGATCCGGCAGGTTCACCAGAAACGCCTCCGTTCTGATAATACAACCGTCTGCATCCGTTATTAGTGGATCCGCTTGTATTATCTGTAACATTGCCAAAATGGATTAGTTTTGAACTCCATTGAAAGTCAATGGGGGACGGATCGGTTTTCTTTTGTGGCAGATTGTGTCGGATCCGTCCCCATTGACTTGCATTGGGGGAACGGAACGGAATGCATTTTGGTGACTCCGTTCTGTTCAGTTTTGTCCCCATTTACAAAGCAGCGTTTATTTCCAGTATTGAGCCCCTATGACAGATCTCAATACCGGAAAACGAAAACGCTAGTGCGAAAGTAGCCTAAATGGGAATAAAAGAAACCTGTAAAAAGTGGAGCTGCTGCCGTCAGTGCTGCCATGAAAGGGGTGCTGCCGTCAGTGCTGCCATGAAAGGGGTGCTGCCGTCAGTGCTGCCATGAAAGGGTGCTGCCGTCAGTGCTGCCATGAAAGGGGTGCCTTGGAATAAATGACTTTTCACAGGAGCCGCAGCCTCCGCTATGGAAAAATTATACTTTTCCGCAGCTCCGGTCCTATGCACTGTGGAGGAGACTTATCAAACTGGTGTAAAGTAGAACCAATCAGATCCCACCTTTCATTTTCCAAAGGAGCTGTCAAAAATGATAGTAGGAATCTGGTTGCTGTGGGCAACTAAGTCAGTTCTACGTCACACCAGTTAGACACACGGGGTCCTTTATCAATCTTCCAGTCCAGTGCTTTGCTGCAGCCGATTACTGCATGTGGTGATGGCACTGCTGAAGCCAGTTATTGGCATCAGTGGAGCCGGTCATCATACCCATGTCGCGGACCAGAAGTTTGATACACATGAGCTGGCGCGAGGACCAGAGCGGCGGGAAGTAGGTACGTTTCATTCTTTTCATAGTAGAGGCATGCCACGGCTCCTGTGAAAAGTTAATTATCCCCGGACAACCCCTTTAAGTCTTCCTGTTCTGTCTCGCGGTTCCAAGATGACTGCAGACCTGCCCAGTGCTCAGCTTCCTTCTCTGGTCTTTGGAGGAGGAACTTGCTACTGAGCATGTGCAGCACAGCTTCAGGCATTGAAACTGAGGGCCTTGGAGTAGCATGAAGATACCAAGTATTTGGACAGGTGAGAACTGATTATCACCACTAGTACACCCCACTCATCACTGACTGTAGTATTAGGACAGGTGAGAACTGATTGTCATCACTAGTACACCCCGCTCATCACTGACTGTAGTATTAGGACAGGAGAGAACTGATTGTCATCACTAGTACACCCCGCTCATCACTGACTGTAGTATTAGGACAGGAGAGAACTGATTGTCACCACTAGTGTACCCTGCTTATCACTGACTGTAGTATTAGGAGAGGTGAGAACTGATTGTCACCACTAGTACACCCCGCTCATCACTGACTGTAGTATTAGGAGAGGTGAGAACTGATTGTCATCACTAGTACACCCCGCTCATCACTGACTGTAGTATTAGGACAGGTGAGAACTGATTGTCACCACTAGTACACCCCGCTCATCACTGACTGTAGTATTTGGACAGGTGAGAACTGATTGTCACCACTAGTACACCCTGTTCATCACTGACTGTAGTATTAGGAGAGGTGAGAACTGATTGTCATCACTAGTACACCCCGCTCATCACTGACTGTAGTATTAGGACGGGTGAGAACTGATTGTCTATCACCACTAGTACACCCTGCTCATCACTGACTGTAGTATTAGGACAGGTGAGAACTGATTGCCATCACTAGTACACCCCGCTCATCACTGACTGTAGTATTAGGACAGGTGAGAACTGATTGTCTATCACCACTAGTACACCCTGTTCATCACTGACTGTAGTATTAGGAGAGGTGAGAACTGATTGTCATCACTAGTACACCCCGCTCATCACTGACTGTAGTATTAGGACGGGTGAGAACTGATTGTCACCACTAGTACACCCCGCTCATCACTGACTGTAGTATTAGGACAGGTGAGAACTGATTGTCTATCACCACTAGTGCACCCCGCTCATCACTGACTGTAGTATTAGGACAGATGAGAACTGATTGTCTATCACCACTAGTGCACCCCGCTCATCACTGACTGTAGTATTAGGACAGGTGAGAACTGATTGTATATCACAACTAGTACACCCCGCTCATCACTGACTGTAGTATTAGGACAGGTGAGAACTGATTGTCACCACTAGTACACCCCGCTCATCACTGACTGTAGTATTTGGACAGGTGAGAACTGATTGTCACCACTAGTACACCCTGCTCATCACTGACTGTAGTATTAGGACAGGTGAGAACTGATTGTCATCACTAGTACACCCCGCTCATCACTGACTGTAGTATTAGGACAGGTGAGAACTGATTATCTATCACCAC
Source organism: Bufotes viridis (assembly GCA_033119425.1). Lineage (NCBI taxonomy): Eukaryota > Metazoa > Chordata > Amphibia > Anura > Bufonidae > Bufotes > Bufotes viridis. The sequence goes on from CM065590.1 coordinate 581,335,769, forward strand.
TAGTACACCCTGCGCATCACTGACTGTAGTATTAGGACAGGTGAGAACTGATTGTCTATCACCACTAGTGCACCCCGCTCATCACTGACTGTAGTATTAGGACAGGTAAGAACTGATTGTCTATCACAACTAGTGCACCCCGCTCAGCACTGACTGTAGTATTAGGACAGGTGAGAACTGATTGTCTATCACCACTAGTACACCCTGCCCATTACTGACTGTAGTATTAGGACAGGTGAGAACTGATTGTCTATCACCACTAGTACACCCGCTCATCACTGACTGTAGTATTAGGACAGGTGAGAACTGATTATCACCACTAGTACACCCCGCTCATCACTGACTGTAGTATTAGGACTGGTGAGAACTGATTGTCACCACTAGTACACCCCGCTCATCACTGACTGTAGTATTAGGACTGGTGAGAACTGATTGTCACCACTAGTACACCCCGCTCATCACTGACTGTAGTATTAGGACAGGTGAGAACTGATTGTCTATCACAACTAGTACACCCCGCTCATCACTGACTGTAGTATTAGGACAGATGAGAACTGATTGTCACCACTAGTACACCCGCTCATCACTGACTGTAGTATTAGGACAGGTGAGAACTGATTGTCTATCACCACTAGTACACCCTGCCCATCACTGACTGTAGTATTAGGACAGGTGAGAACTGATTGTCACCACTAGTACACCCCACTCATCACTGACTGTAGTATTAGGACAGGTGAGAACTGATCGTCTATCACCACTAGTACACCCTGCTCATCACTGACTGTAGTATTACGACAGGTGAGAACTGATTGTCATCACTAGTGCACCCCGCTCATCACTGACTGTAGTATTAGGACGGGTGAGAACTGATTGTCACCACTAGTACACCCTGCCCATCACTGACTGTAGTATTAGGACAGGTGAGAACTGATTGTCTATCACCACTAGTACACCCCGCTCATCACTGACTGTAGTATTAGAACAGATGAGAACTGATTGTCATCACTAGTACACCCCGCTCATCACTGACTGTAGTATTAGGACAGGAGAGAACTGATTGTCACCACTAGTACACCCCGCTCATCACTGACTGTAGTATTAGGACAGGTGAGAACTGATTGTCACCATTAGTACACCCTGCCCATCACTGACTGTAGTATTAGGACAGGTGAGAACTGATTGTCACCACTAGTACACCCTGCTCATCACTGACTGTAGTATTAGGACAGGTGAGAACTGATTGTCACCACTAGTACACCCTGCCCATCACTGACTGTAGTATTAGGACAGGTGAGGACTGATTGTCACCACTAGTACACCCTGCTCATCACTGACTGTAGTATTAGGACAGGTGAGAACTGATTGTCACCACTAGTACACCCCGCTCATCACTGACTGTAGTATTAGGACAGGTGAGAACTGATTGTCTATCACCACTAGTACACCCCGCCCATCACTGACTGTAGTATTAGGACAGGTGAGAACTGATTGTCATCACTAGTACACCCCGCCCATCACTGACTGTAGTATTAGGACAGGTGAGAACTGATTGTCATCACTAGTACACCCCGCCCATCACTGACTGTAGTATTAGGACAGGTGAGAACTGATTGTCTATCACTAGTACACCCCGCTTATCACTGACTGTAGTATTAGGACAGGGGAGAACTGATTGTCATCACTAGTGCACCCTGCCCATCACTGACTGTAGTATTAGGACAGGAGAGAACTGATTGTCATCACTAGTACACCCGCTCATCACTGACTGTAGTATTAGGACAGGTGAGAACTGATCGTCTATCACCACTAGTACACCCTGCTCATCACTGACTGTAGTATTAGGACAGGTGAGAACTGATTGTCATCACTAGTACACCCCGCTCATCACTGACTGTAGTATTAGAACAGATGAGAACTGATTGTCATCACTAGTACACCCCGCTCATCACTGACTGTAGTATTAGGACAGATGAGAACTGATTGTCACCATTAGTACACCCCGCTCATCACTGACTGTAGTATTAGGACAGGTGAGAACTGATTGTCTATCACCACTAGTACACCCCGCTCATCACTGACTGTAGTATTAGGACAGATGAGAACTGATTGTCACCACTAGTACACCCCGCTCATCACTGACTGTAGTATTAGGACAGGTGAGAACTGATTGTCACCACTAGTACACCCTGCCCATCACTGACTGTAGTATTAGGACAGGTGAGAACTGATTGTCACCACTAGTACACCCCGCTCATCACTGACTGTAGTATTAGAACAGATGAGAACTGATTGTCATCACTAGTACACCCTGCTCATCACTGACTGTAGTATTAGGAGAGGTGAGAACTGATTGTCATCACTAGTACACCCCGCTCATCACTGACTGTAGTATTAGGACAGGTGAGAACTGATTATCTATCACCACTAGTACACCCTGCTCATCACTGACTGTAGTATTAGAACAGATGAGAACTGATTGTCACCACTAGTACACCCCGCCCATCACTGACTGTAGTATTAGGACAGGTGAGAACTGATTGTCTATCACCACTAGTACACCCTGCCCATCACTGACTGTAGTATTAGGACAGGTGAGAACTGATTGTCACCACTAGTACACCCCGCTCATCACTGTTTTTGATAAATAATGGCCTAAATTGATAGAAAATAGAAAGGCCACTACTTTCATTTCATGGGGCTGCAGGGGGTAAGGGCCTCCATTCTCATGAATGGTGAGGGTCTTTAGTAGGATCCCCACTGATCTCTTATCCCCACCTGTGGATAATGGGGGATAACTTAATCTAACCGGAATACCCCTTTAAGAATCTCTGCACACAGCATGGCCATGTGGATGGAGCGTTCAGTGGTGACAGTCTCTACGGCTCCTTTTTGTGAGCCCTTGGCCACGTATTGAGCCACTGCTGTATTGCAGTATACAGTGAAGCAGGCAACAAGCTTCTTATAAGAAACGTCTGTATAAATCTGTGGAGGTGTAGGCCAATGTGAAGCTGCGGGCGCTGTGACAGATCTGGGCCACGAGTAATGACCTGGTGGTTAGTAATTCACTGTATTAGAGAGAAGCCACGTGACGTGATCTGCCTAAAGATAGGGGCCTGTGGTAGAATAATTGGTAAAGAGGAGCGAACACCAAGTAACTGGGAGCAAAGTGGGGAAACTGGGGTCTGAAGCTGGACATAGACCGATTGCCTCGATCCAAGCAGTGCCCTCGTATTTCTCACTATGGTGCAAGATACCTGAAATGATGGGGATGATCCTCCTGACACAAGCACTACTGTTTGCCTGGGGGTTCAGGATTATTTTTTTCAAGGCTTTCTCTGTGTTCTGGGAGGAACATTAAGAGCCCTTTACTCGGACAGATGATCTGCAAATAACGACTGATCAGCGACTTGATCTTTGATTCCAGCTACGTGGAGCAGTCGTCGTCCAGTTGCTTTGGATGAGCGCTCACTCGTCCCCGCACGGTTTACATCGTCGTCTGCAGCAGTGGACTGGTTTGATGGGTGAAGATGGTAACACAAGGCAGTGATCCAGAGCGACTGCGCAGGCACCTGCACAACCAGTAAAGCGGAGATACGCACAAGTATCTGTGTACGACCAGCATAATCTGCGGTGTGTGCTGTATTCCCGCTCCGACACCTGTGTGCACCCGGTATCTGCTCAGTAAAGAGGTCGCTGTGATGTCACCATTAGATCACTTTCACCCGTCCATTGCCGAGTCTGCTCAGGCTCGGTGGCACACATTGCCGTAGACGTGGATCTGACCACGGGGTCCATTAATCTGGTAGGGATGATGATCAGTGAAGTGTCCTTATTGCTCTGCCCCCATCAGAAGGCATTGGGGAATTGCTAGAATGGCAGTGGCCTGATATTGAGGTGGCACGCTGTGAGAGGCTGCCGCCGGGGACGGACTGCACTGTCATCAGCTAGGAAAGATCGGACTTCGCCATCACATTCCCTTTTTTTGTTATGTAATTGTTACTTGAGCGGTTTCTTTACATTCGCTCTCTCTGATCTAAGTTGGAGCTGCACTTGGCGGAGCAAGGTCTGTAGGGTGAGCGGTCCGGGGGGGCGCTGCCATTTCTGGGATGCCGTTGGCATCACCTAGTTGGCAATTTGTTAGGAATTTGAGAATGGAGTCTGGATCTGGTGTGAGGTGGGGAAAGTGCTACCATAGATGTTCCGTAATCTCCGTATTGGGGAGTACCCCGCATAACGGCGGCCCATTCACCCCTAGCCAGGCTTGCTGCAGGCGATATATGTGTGTGCACCAGGGCTGTCGACATGCTCTATTATTGGTGTTTTTTTTTTATGGTTTTGTATTAGATTTAGTAAAAGTCCTTATTTTCCTTGCCAGCCTCCTGGAGGGGGGCCGCTGCCTCCTAAACTTTGCACCATGTCTGTAAGAGAAGGGTGCCCTGAATGGTCTTGTATAAAGGAATGACGGCGTTCCTGACATTAGGCGGTATCCTTTGAACCCTAAGCACATGTGGCAGGACATGAGACCACCCCACCCGCATAGAGGGGGGTAGAAGGTGCCATCTGCTTGTATCAGGGCCGATATTAGGGCGAGGGTTCAGTAGGGGAGAGGTGCCCCCCGCGAGGGCTGCATGTGTTCAGCTGTTGTGCACTGGTTGCTCCTGCTGCATACTGTATGTAGCGGTGGGGCCGAGCACTTGTCACGTTGGATTATGAGCGGAGCGGGAAGTCCTCACAGATTCCCTGTTACTAGGGAATAATAGCCAGCGTTCTGCTGTGCAGCTTGCCTGCCTTTGATGTAGGAGGGGAGCGCTGCTCCCGAGGACTGCTGCTGCTGGAAATAGATGTAGTTGCAGTGCATTTTGCAGCAAGTTCCAGTCCACGTGCTCAGCCTGGTTTTAGGGATGGTGGAAGAGGACGGGGGGGGGGGGGGGAGGACATTTGATCTGAGAGCACTTTTTAACATGTCTGTTTAAAATGGCAACGTGCCAGTGGAAAATTTTGGCCGTCGAGGGCTACCTCTGATTCGTGTGGATATTGGTTACGGATCGGGATTGGTAACTGCAGTGCGTTATTTATATCTGCATGTTCCTGGAAGGAACAGTGGCTTTGAAAAAGAGAGGGGTATTTTTGGAGAGCCTGAACCGCTCCGGTTTCTCTCTTTGTTTGGGCATAATCATTCACTGCATCATATATAACCTAGCAACATGCATCACCGCCGAGCGGCTCCCGGGATTGGCTGGAAGTAGCATTTGTGGCAGCCAATAGGGAGCCTGTTACCATAGCAGAGGAAATGTTAGAGGTGAGTCTGCAGAGGCATGCACGGGAACATTTGTGCCCTTCTGCTCCATGCTCGGGGAAGCTGCGAGACTCACAAAGGGCTGATTGATCAGGCTTTATGTGCCGATCCAGCATTTTATCCAAAATAAAGGGGAAATTTATAACGTGCAGCGCTATGATGGTTTGAAACCCCCTTCGTTAAATCTAATTATAGAAGAGACTTTTAACTCTCTAAAGGCTGGCATTTGTTTTGCACAGCCCCCTCCTCACTAACGGCAGCCCCCTCTTTCCTGTCACACAGATTTCTCGGAGGCCACCTGCCTCAGTTGTGATATTAGATGTGTTTTGTAGGATGGGGCAGGAAAAGGGGAGTACGGAGTCCTTGATTTTATTAACCCCTGCCGTGCCGGGGACAAGCCTGCTTCCATGCACCAGATGCGTCCTCCCCCCGTACACCGGCTGTTAGTGCGGAGTGGACTGGTGACCTGCGGCTGCCAGGTACACTGCAAACACCTTGGGCTTCAGGCGTCCCGGTACAACCCGTGCATGTTGAGGGTTTTTTTGTTTTTTTTTTCGTGTGTGTGTTTGGATTTCAGGGAGTTGCATTCGCTGCAGTGTGAACTACTAGTGCCAGCAGCTGGACGGTGGGGAAGCTGTGGTGCTTGCATCATCCATCTGTAACGTGGATGAATATACAGCAGAATCGCTTATCGGCACATTGCTCGGGGGTGGGGTGCCACTTAACCACATTTAAAGTGGTACACTAACTTGGGTGTTGCTGGGAGGACATGTATGGAGCGAGGCTAGTGTGAAGTTCAGCTTGTATCTGATCAGATCCGGAGCTTTAAAAATTCTCTTTTCATATATTTTTTTTATTTTCCCCTTGTATCTGCGGCAGTAGTCGGTGACAGGGTGACGGGCTGCGGTAGATATTGGGTGAACTGCTGGTCTGATGCTGCAGCTGCTTTAGGTTTTATTCCTTATTATTATGGTTGATTGAACAGCGGCGGAGGCCTGAGATGTCCCTGAACTGAAGGGGGTCTCCTTGTGTCCCACTTATTATCCACTGCTGATCTCTGGACCGTAGGCCGCGCTGTGGACCGTCCGGCTGTATGGGCAGCTGCCCGAGGTCTCGTTGGAGGGAGGTTATCACTTGTCAGGAGGGCTAATATCCCGAGTCTGAGGCTGCAGATTTATGAAACCGCGCACACATTGGTCGCATCTTTAAACCTTTTCAAAAGGCGGCAGTGATTGACTCAGGGGTTAACTAATTAACATAACTGACCACACCCACTTCTCAGAACTGGAGTCAGTGGTGTGAAAAGCAGTTGGTCACAATTTTTTATTTTTTTGCACTATTAAGCCCCAAAACTCACCGGAGCCTTATTTTGCTACTTTTTGAAGCCTGAGTTTTGGAAGGCAGGGCTGGGTACATTTCTCCTGGGTTTATGCTGTTCCTGCTTTCCGTAGGTCTCTGTGCGCTTGTACAGTTGCTGTAGATAAGTTTGTGAGGCGTTCGCTGGTACTCGCTGACACCTTTCATCCAGGGGGCTCTGGAGCCTCACTGCCCCCCCAGGGTGAACCGCTCTCACGCTTTCCATTTGGACGCTACACTAGACCCTTACCATGATGGGGGTCTTCTCTGCCACTGCTGTAATATCTGGGCTAAAAAGCGCTGAGCTCATAAAATCAATGCAGCATCTAGGAAACCCGTCTGGTAATGGCGCTGCCTCCATCCCCTCCATCATGGAAGCGTGCAGAGGGTGTATACATAAGCATTTGTCTCGCCCATAGACTAGGGGCTGCTCGTCAACTGGTCACTGGCCGACAACCACAACAGCATGTCACTGACAACTGGTCACTGGCCGACAACCACAACACCCTGTGTAACAGTGTGTCAGAGAATATAAACCGCCTACAGATATGGAGGTGTCTGGGTGTTTAATGTTGGTGACCTACGCTCAGGTGGGGTCCAGCACCTGGTCACCTCCACCATTTTTAGAGGGCAGAGCCTTTTCCTAGGCCAGTAACTTCACATTGACTGTTCACACGGCCTGAGCGGCAGTACCAATCAAAACCACTGTACAATTGGCGGTGCTGTTCTTCAGCGGATTGGCAGGGGTGCCGGGTGTCTGCCCCCCCGGTGCCCCCGCTGTTTGACATCCAGGGTGTACACGTAGCAGCTGAGCTGTGGTAACCATATACGGATCACCACAAATTGTCATTTCACCTGTACGTGGTATCGGGTTACAACAGCTGGTGGAGCGTGGCAACTGGCAGTTATGGGACTCGGCCGTGAAATGTACTGATCCCTAAATGTATGTGGCCAGCTTCCACTGAGCTGAACCGACCGAGGTTTAAGAGGCCTATGGCAAATTTAATATTAATCCAGTGACCTGAAGAATCCAGAAAGTATCCCCCGGTGCCACGTCTCTGCAGCCCACCGCGCTTCCATCCGAGGAGTGTCCTGCCGTTTACTGCACTGGTCTATTAAGATTTAATTTTTTTTTATTCTTGGTCTTGTAGTAGTATGGCCATGAGTGACCAATAACTAGCTCCGTGGTGTCACGCCCAGCCCTCGGCCGTAATGAGAGCGGTTTACATTATGGTATTATTCACGCGGCGGTCACCGGTAATGATCCCGGCGTAGATGTAAAGCCCCGGCCGGGAGGAAGGAGCTGTTATAAGCTGTGACTATTTGGCGCGAGGGTCTTGAAGGAGTTTGAGGCGACTCCCCGTATTATGAACGGGAAGGGTAGGCTGGCAGTCACAGCTGTGTCACCATGTCCCCGCAGCGAGCACCGGACTGAGTGGCTACAGAACTTTTAGGCAATTTAATGAATAACTGCACTTCACAAAACTTTTCTCCTGTCAGAAGCTTTGCTCATGGAGGTGTGAGGGTGAAGACGCCTCGCTGAAGGGAAGCCGAGTGGTCGACACCAGGCACGGCGCTGGGCTGAGTGCTGCCCCCTCCCTTCAGATCTCAGACCCCCACCCGTCTACACCTGACTGCACTTTATTTTATAACCTGGGAGGAGGCCATACCTACAGTGGAGATAAACCTGCAGGAGTAGAGCCGCCTAACCTCTGCTAGGACTGTCTTGGACATACTTGATCTTGGGACCCCAGTCCTGCAAGACGCGTGTTAAAAGGGGTCTGCAGTAGGGTTGAGCAAACTTGTATTTTAAGTTCGACGTCCAAAGTTCGGGTTATCTTAGAATCCCGTTATGGATTCGCTACCACGGACCATAACGGAATTTGGAGTCCAAATTCGCGCAACCGTCCTTCACTGCTCTACTTCTGTGTGGAGGAGAAGAACAGGAGCTCCGCCCCTCATGTCACATGATTATACCAGGCCCTTTACCACCTCTTATCCAATGCAGTACTGAGCCACGCCCCCTGCACTGATCACATGACTGTGACGTCACCCCAGGTCCTTAGTGTTGTCCAAGGTTCGGATTCATTGAAGAATCCACTTACGGATTTAAAATTCCTTTATGGTCCATGGTAGCGAATCCAGAACGGGATGCTTCGATAACCCGAACTTTGGACGCCGAACTTAAAATACAAGTTCGCTCAACTCTAATCTGCAGCAGTTTTGAACCAGCAAAACTGCTGACAGCTCTAGCTAGGGGCAGGGAGGTGGGCACTCCACTGTAACACAGCTTTTATTATCAGTACTGAAACTGGTTTTCACAAGAGCCCATGAGGCGGCCCCTGGCAGTCAGTCCCTTCCCTCCGGAGTGACAGCTGGGCCATCAGAGACGGTGGCAGCTGTCACTCAGAGGAGGGGGTTGTGGCACTCAGTGCAGAGAGCGCTTCACAGTGAGGGTCCCCGACAGAATAGGACTTAGAGGGGCATTCAGGTTATAGGAAGTCAAGGATAGGGAGCCCCTATAAAATGCATGAAGCAGCTGGTCGAAAAAGTGCCCCTCTGCACCATTCATGGGTACTCCGGAGGTAGCCGAGCGCTGTACGGAGTTATCTCCAGAGCTCTGTCCATTTTATGAGGGCTCCGCGGTGTACAGGGCCCCCGTTATCGTAAACGGTGGGGCACTCGGCTGCTGAAGGCATCTGTGTTGGTCCCATCTTTATATGTGCCCGCATTGCTGAGAAAAATGTTTTACTGTATGCAAATGAGCCTCTAGGTGCAACAGGGGCGTTACCATTACACCTAGAGGCTCTGTGCTTTCTGCAACTGCCACGCCCTCTGCACTTTTGATTGACAGGGCCAGGCGTGATGACGTTTACACTGCCTGGGCCTGTCAAAGTGCAGAGAGCGCGGCAGAGAGAGCAGAACCTCTCGGTGTAATGGTAACGCCCTCGTTGCTCCTAGAGGCTCATTTACATATATTAAACCATCATATTTCTCAGCGATGCGGGCACATATGATCATGGGACCAACACAGATGTAACAGGTCAGCCAGTGTCATAGGGACAAATCTGCCGACAGAGGGCCTTTAAAGGGGTTCTTTGCGAATTAAGAAAAAGAACATACATAAATATTACTTTATTATAAATATATTCCCAAATACCTTTAATTATTTATAATGGCTCATTTTGTCTGGGGAGCAATCGTCAGGGGAAACAAAATGGCTGCCGTCCTATTAGTTCACACAAAACCTGTCCTGATCCCACATGAGGACAAGTTACTTCCGAGCACTGAGCTAAAGAGCTGCCTCATCCTCCTCCTAGTCTCTACTTGTCAGGGGTTATGATCCTGAATACAGCTGATAAGAACTTTAGCTGAAGCTCTGGGGAATTTAGTTCATGAGGAGACATGAAGTACGGAGAGGACAGGCTGTGGTAATGGAGACTGCATAGAAGAGCTGCTGCTCATTATCCCCACCCTCCTCAATCTCCATTCCCACAGAGATTCACCTGTATTCAGGATCATGATTCCTGACGAGGAGGATGAGGCCGCTCTATGGCTCATTGTGGTGAAGTCACTTGTCCTGCTGTGTAATAGGACAGGTTTTGTGTTACTGATAGGACGGCGGCCATTTTGGTTCCCCTAATGATTGCTCCCTAGACAAAACAAGCCATTCTAAATAATGAAAGGCATTTGTGAATATATGTATTATAAAAAAAAAAAAAAAATCAGTTTTTTCATTCCTGGAGAAGCCCTTTATGGACAGTTTTTAAGAGGCAAATTCAGATCGGTGAGGGTCTGATCTCCTGGACCCTCCCGCAGTCCTGAGAAGGAAGGGGCTGCAGCAGTGATTAGTGCTGTAGTCTCTAACTCCACAGCCAGGGGTGCTGCTGAGCAAGGACAGACAGTGAAGGGTCTGGAGCAGGGGCCACTGCCCTGGGACCCCTTGAGTCTCCGCATCGGTGGGGTTCCCAGCAGTCCCCACCAGGATTTCCTAACAATATGCAATTACTTTATGAGATGGGAATAGCCCTTTAAAGAAGGGACCCCGACTACCTTCCAGGGGGACAACCCTAGATCCCCCCAGAATGTTTTTGCATGGGAAAAAAAAGGATAGGACATGTTGGAGTGTAACATTTCCAATCCTCTGCAGTAAACACGCATGCTCAGACCGGCTGAGCATGCATGTTTCCTGCCGCAGTCGGCGGGTGGATCACACATGGTGACAGAGCAGCAGATGTTGGGCCTCCTGTGGAGAGCGTCTTCAGATCGTCTGGAGGGGACGCGGGGGTCTTGACTTTGGACCAGTTACCATTGGGTGTTTTGCAGGGATATTTGTGGAAGGGAGATTCTGAGTGGGTGCTTGTGTTTGGGGTGTGGGACGGGCGCAGGGAGCCCTGTGCCTGGGGTCACCGGGTGGCAGCAGGCTTCTGTCCAGTCTTACATGTTGGGCCCTGTTCACACTAGGGTCATGGCGTCTCTGCATCATGGGTTACGTTAAATCAATTTTGATGAATCTCCTTGACTTACAGTGAGGGTTGTCAGGTTTCTGTTTTGGACAACAATAGCGCGATGGGAACCTGACTGAAAAATACCAGTGTGAACAGAGCGGTATAAGCCCCCCACTGGAGGTGACGCTGCAGAGCCTCTGGAGTGGAACAGGTGTCGGTCGGCCAGGGACCAGTTGTCGCTTACACAGGGGGTTGTGGTTGTCGGCCAGTGACCAGTTGTCGCTTACACAGGGTGTTGTGGTTGTCGGCCAGTGACCAGTTGTCGCTTACACAGGGTGTTGTGGTTGTCGGCCAGTGACCAGTTGTCGCTGACAGGGTGTTGTGGTTGTCGGCCAGTGACCAGTTGTCGCTTACACGGTGTTGTGGTTGTCGGCCAGTGACCAGTTGTCGCTTACACAGGGTGTTGTGGTTGTCGGCCAGTGACCAGTTGTCGCTTACACAGGGTGTTGTGGTTGTCGGCCAGTGACCAGTTGTCAGTGACATAGGGTGTTGTGGTTGTCGGCCAGTGACCAGTTGTCAGTGACAGGGTGTTGTGGTTGTCGGCCAGTGACCAGTTGTCAGTGACACGGTGTTGTGGTTGTCGGCCAGTAACCAGTTGTCAGTGACATGCTGTTGTGGTTGTCGGCCAGTAACCAGTTGTCACTTACACAGTGTTGTGGTTGTCGGCCAGTAACCAGTTGTCAGTGACAGGGTGTTTTGGTTGTCGGCCAGTGACCAGTTGTCAGTGACAGGGTGTTGTGGTTGTCGGCCAGTGACCAGTTGTCAGTGACAGGGTGTTTTGGTTGTCGGCCAGTGACCAGTTGTCAGTGACAGGGTGTTGTGGTTGTCGGCCAGTAACCAGTTGTCACTTACACGGTGTTGTGGTTGTCGGCCAGTAACCAGTTGTCACTTACATGGTGTTGTGGTTGTCGGCCAGTAACCAGTTGTCACTTACACGGTGTTGTGGTTGTCGGCCAGTGATTAGTTGTCAGTGACATGCTGTTGTGGTTGTCGGCCAGTAACCAGTTGTCACTTACACAGTGTTGTGGTTGTCGGCCAGTAACCAGTTGTCACTTACACAGTGTTGTGGTTGTCGGCCAGTAACCAGTTGTCACTTACACAGTGTTGTGGTTGTCGGCCAGTAACCAGTTGTCAGTGACATGGTGTTGTGGTTGTCGGCCAGTAACCAGTTGTCAGTGACAGGGTGTTGTGGTTGTCGGCCAGTAACCAGTTGTCGCTTACACTGCTGCCATGGTCTGGGGGGCTGTAGGTGCCCTCACTGATGGGGGTCCTGTGTGGTGTTCTATAGCGGGCAGACGTTGGGGCTGCACGTACTGTATACTGTCCTGCTTCCTCACATGTATATAGGGATACACGAGGCCATGTTGTATAGAGGCTGCAGGGCCGTGTACTGGGTGCAGGGCGTTCGTCCATTACACTGGGATCAGCTTCTCTCCTATCAAACTCCCCCATGGTTGCGCCTGTTTCACTTGCTGCTTTATCAGCTGCTTCACGGAGTCCCTGCGAAAGCAGCCAATGGGCGCTCGTCTGCCAGGCTTCTCAGCCAATGGCAGGTGACCCTCTCCTGTTCCCGCTGTGCACGCCAGCCAATTAGCGTCTTGTTGCTAAGGCGTTGGTGCAGCTTGGGGCAGTGCTGGCGATCCCCCCCCTCCTCTTGTGTTCCCGCCCGCAGTTGGACACGTCCGCCGAGCGCCTCAGAGACGGGCGGGTGACTCAGCAGAATCAAACATGTCTCTGTCAGTTTAGAGCAGAGCCCTCCTCCTCTTCACCGCCCACACAGCCCGGCTTGTAGAGCGGAGCTCAGCCAGGGGAAGCTTCGGAAGCTCCCAGCGCCGTTTCCACTGAGAATGTATTCTTACCGGCAGCCGTCTGCTATCGCCGGGGAGCGGGAATGGCCGTCCTGCGCCTCACACCCAGCGGGCCGCTTTGACAGATAGATACGCGCTCTGGCTGCCGCGCTATAATACACTGAGGGGAGGAGGGGGGGGTTGTTTTTTTTTTTGTTTTTTTTTTGTTTCCCGCCCGTTTTAAAACGGAAGCGGCGGGGACGCGCAGGGCGGGAGCGCGCCCCCTCCTGACACAGATCTGCTTACGTTACTATAAATGGTTTGAAGCTGTGGGAGGCGGCAGCGTCGGCCGGGGCTCTCACATACGGCCTGCATTTCTATAAGAGACTCTTGGCCGCAGGGACATCCGAAGCAGGGGGGTCGCGGAGTGGGCTGGGCCGGGCCTGAGGAAGTCACCTATTATTGTGTCTGTGACGCGCCTCCCCCCCCCCCCTGCGTTAGTGGCTGCAGTGGTACATCCCAGGGTGTGGAGCCTCAGACATAGGAGAGCACAAGAGTTTACAGAGCCGGGGACTGCGATCATCTGGCCCGGGACATCCCGCACCCAGCCTCCGTCTCCTCCCGAGGCCGCCATCCCGGCTCTGAGCGACTACTGGAGCGCCGCGGCAGCCGTGTAGGCCGCCTCCTTCCCCGGGTGTGAGCGGCGCGGAGCCGCCGGAGTCTCCAGGACGTGACCTTCCATGACCCGCGTTCACCTTGCCCTGGGTCCCGGGGCTGTGGACTGTCGGTCCGCGGAGCGGGCCCTCCGAGCGCTGCGCCTGTGCCTTGTCTCTCCGCTCCCATCAGGTAGCATGCTTCCCCAAAGATAAGGCCCAGCGCCTGGCCCTGGCCTATTGCACTTGGTGGAACAGGGTTACTCATCCTCCTCCTCAATGACTGGATTATTACTCTCATCATCCTCCTCACCGTTCCTGGTCAGAGACCCTCTTTGATGCCCTGGAGTATATTTTCTGTCAGCCCCTATAGAAGGCCTGTCACTTTCTACCTGTAGCCCCCCTGCCCTGGATGACATGGATTCCTGAGACTTCACCGATTTCCCCCTTCACCTTTTTATTTTGTATTTTTTATGTGATTTCTGTTTGCTGACAACTTGGTATTTCCTGCTCTGACTACCACCTGCTGCTGTGTGGACTGTGCTTTTTGGACCGGGGCTTATTATTTTTTTGTGAAACACATCGATGGTGATTACATCCGGCTCTGAAGAGGCGCCCCCTCAGAGAATGCTGACGGCGTTACCCACAGAATGGGGCAGTAAGGATCCGGCGTGTCCCTGCAGCAAGAAGCCTTCCAGAAGTTGGTATACCTACTTAGCCAGTACTATTGGTGTTGTGGTGATGCCGCACGCGCGCCTGCCACCCCTGGGGCCTCGTTTGGGGGCGGTAAGGTCTTGAGGGACCCGTGGCTGGTGGGGATGTGACCGGCGGAGGTATAGGGCCTAGGGCTGCTGCTAGGTAAGGGCGTGTAAGGGACGACCCTGCCCCTCAGTCCTGGAGCCACTGGGTCACACAGCTGTCAGTTATGTAAGCGCTCACCTGCCATAAGTGACTTACTGCAGAGCGGCTGTTACCTTAGGGAAGAGGGTTAACAACATTGTGGGCGTTTAAAGGAGATAGACAGCCCCTTTAAGGCTGAACGTTACGTTAGAGTCCACAGAGGAGTGTGTTTCACTGTTTTTGGGAGGTTTGGCGGGTCTCCAGGCTTTAGGGAGACTGTTGTTACTTTCCTGCAGTGTGATGTAGATTTATAGGCAGTCTCAGCAGCCGCTTCCTGGCCGTAGACCCCGTGAGCAGCCTGAACACTGCCGATGGGTAGGGGCATGGGGGGCTTGGATACCACCTGGTACATGTGTGCCTGCAGCAGGTTAGAGGGGACCGGTCTCTGCCCGTGGCAGTATGTACAGGGCCACACACCCCCTGGATATGATAAGTGCCGGTCTATATCAGGCTGGACATATGTTTGTCCGTGTGACCCTCCAATTGGTTCATCCGGGGAATCTCGTAGCTCTGAACAACTTGCGCCGGGAGCAGTGATGTGAGGTTTTGTGAGATCGCAGCAAGCTGTAAAGTGAGATGCTGTCCTCGGGGGGGGGGTCCGGCGACCGCATCTCTGCGCCCCAGAGTCGAATAACCTACAAAGTGATGTCTCTGGCCTGTGATGGATGCAGGCTCCGTAGATAACACTTCTAAGGGCCGCGTTTCTCCTCTTGGTTTCTTGACACTTCTATGTTTTACCCTTTGGGGAGATTCAGATTGTGTCCTAACCGGAGAGAGAACTGATGTCCTAGCCGCTCTGTCCGCCATGATGTAACGCGCCCTCCCGGGAATACCGCGCCGTGTGACTATACCAACAGGACTGGAGTTGTCAAGTCACTTCTGGGCCCCGAGGTAGATGTGAAAGTTGTCAGTGCCACACGAACTGTATATATTCTGTGCTTTTTCCCCTAAGCTAAAATTCTGCGGTTCAATCTGTAAACGGAGTTATATGGCCTGCTTCTGCAAGATGGTTGTCCCCTGGAATCGGCTGCAGGGTGCACTGTCGGGACTTTTATTTTTGTAGGCCTTAGTGTTCTTGGTCCTAAGGCTTTGCCTCAGCCCCATCGTCACTGATGTGCCTGGTGTTTTTGGCCCTTGGGGGTCTTCAGAGTACCTGGTTGGGGCCTATGTGGGCGAGTCCGCCTGGAAGGGTCACTGTTCTGTAACCCGTCTGGTTGCTCAGTTGAGTCCCGGCTCCGTGGAGGGTGATATCAGACCTCCAGGCAGCGTGGGACATTGTGCAGGTGTCTTGTGGCTGAGCACGTGGTGTAGGTAAAGTACTGCTTATGCTGAAGGCTTTAACCACGCAGAAGTGCTGAAATGATGCGCTGTTTTCGGAGTATATATGGTATGACCGTGTCACCGAGAGACTCCTGTCCTTTGCACGGCTTTCCCAATGTCACGACCAGGTTGATTTAGTTGGTGACTATCCAAGTGTGTGGCCGATGGTAGCAAGCAATGTGATCTGGGGGGTCCGGACAGCTGCCGTCTCTTCTTGGCCTGGGTTGCTGGATGACCCGGCGCTGTAGGTTTTAGGAGTCAAATTAGTTCAGGGACAGGTGTGAGACTCCGTATTAATTACTCTGGCAGGAAGAAGCACAAATCTTCAATGTCTTTCTAAGAAGATCCAGTGCGTCAGCGGAAAAGTAGAAACTAGCATTGAGTGGCCAATAACCTTATAATTAGGGAATGGGAAAGGCACTGGAATTGGAGAAACCAGATTAAGACCGCGTTCACATACGAGCTGTGAACTCGGCCTGTCTCTTTCAGCGGAGGAACAACCTGCCGGGGCTCACTGTATCCGGGATAGCCAGATACCATGGACCGCCCTCTGTAATGGGGTCTGACGGGGACCCGTCCACTCTTCGGCATATGGCGGCTTTTGGCTGGACAAAAAGTGCTGCATGTAGTATGTTTTTGGCTGAATGCCAAGTGCAGGAGTTATACTGACGAGGTGAGGGGACGGTGGCCTGCCTGTGAGTGGCGGTGGCATTAACTTAGAGGACCTCTCACCACAAAATGCAGAGCAGTCTGACAGCACCATGTTATAGAGCCGGAGGAGCAGAGCAGACGGATATATATATTTGTGGCAAAAGATTCAGTAAAAGGTATAATTTATCCGTTTATATCTGGGCATTTCTCACCTCCTGTGAACAGCTATTGGTACAGGAGGGCGGAGTTGTCAGTGATTGATGGCATAGTGTGTGTAAGTGTGCATGGGGAGATCGGGGTAAGTCACTGACAACTCCGCCCTTCTGTACCAATAGCTGTTCACAGGAGGTGAGAGATGCCCAGATATAAATGGATAAATTACAGCTTTTACTGAGTCTTTTGCCACAAATATATATATCCGTCTGCTCGGCTCCTCCTGCTCTATAACATGGTGCTGTCAGACGGCACTGCATTTTGTGGTGACCGGTCGCCTTTAAGGTTTGATTTAGGGTACAGCCACTCGGAAAGTTAAGGGTATTTCAGTTAGTTCAGGCATGCTCAACCTGCGGCCCTCCAGCTGTTGCAAAACTACAACTCCCATTATCCCTGGACAGCCTACAGCTATCAGCCCATAGAAGGGCATGGTGGGAGTTGTAGTTTTACAACAGCTGGAGAGCCACAGGTTGAGCGTCCCTCAATTAGTTTATCCCCTATACCAGCAGTTGGACCCCACTGATCCAAAGAAAGGTCCTTCCATTTGCAGTCCATATGCAGGTTGAGCCTGCCTACTGCTGCGTACTTCGTTCTGTAGAGTGCGGTGCTCGGCCGTCCCATAGAGAATGAATGGAGAGTGCTTGACCTACCACTCCTCTCACCCTGGGGTACGGCATTCCCACTCCCATAATAGTGGTTGGACCCATCTTCTAACTGGAGGACACCTGTAAATTGTGACAAGTTACATATGGATTTGTGGTGGGTTTCACTCCATTGGCACCACTACTTGGTCTCTACAGATCACTTTACTGCAGTTACCTGCTTATCTGTCGTTCTTATGCTGCCTGTAATGATATCACACCCCTGTGTATGGATAAGACATGATCCACCATTCATAATAGGTGATTGACAGAGCTTAGGGTGCTCTCACACTAGCGTTAATATTTTGTGGTATTGAGATCCCTCATAGGGTCTCAATACCAGAAAAAAACGCTTCCATTTTGTCCTCAATCATTGTCAAGGGGGTCAAAATGTAACTGAACAGAACGGAGCGCTCCCAAATGCTTTCCGTTCTCATACCGGAGAGCAGCATGCTGCGGTTTGCTTTCCGTCCTCGGATGCGGAGCAAGACGGATCCGTCATGACCTTCAATGCAAGTCAGTGGGGACGGATGCGTTTTCTCGGACACTATAGAAAATGGAGTTCATGACGGATGCAGACGGTTGTATTATCTGTAATGGAAGCCGGATCCAGCAAAAACACTAGTGTGAAAGTAGCCTCATCTATTCCCTCCCTGTACAATGACCTCTGCACAGGTCACAGAGCATGCCCAGAAAACTGGGGTCCCCTCCTGACCATGGGGCTGCCGTAAAGCAATTTTCTTAATGCTGAGTAAATGCTGTTAAAAACCGCTCAGGCAAGATGGCCGCCCCCATAATAATGTTCAGGAAATAGAATTAAAAAAAATATACAATCAGAAAATGCAGATTAGATAAAAAGGAGATGTTACTATGCGATTTTTATCTGGCAGATGACATTTTTGGTAACTTCTGTTATGCCGTACAGTGAAACAAATGGCTCATATAATGCGTCGCCTTGTAGAAACTCACCTTCAGGTAAATGTACTTTGCAGGAGATGAGGACTGGTAAAGTGACAACTGCGCTCAGCATATTTTTGGCTTACAGAAGCAGTTGTCACCTTTCAGCTGTTGACTTTCCGAAGCCAATGTTCGCCTGGTGAAAGATCTCCACAGAAGGAAGGACGGACGGCGTCTGCTCCACAGAAGGAAGGACGGACGGCGTCTGCTTTAGACTGAATCACAATGAGGCCCCTTGTGCCCATCCCTCTGAGGATGTATTACCCGGTCATTGGTGGCTAACAACATGGAGGGTGAGACTGCGTCCTTCACCCTATAGCGGTGATGGTGAGCCCTTTACAGACCGAGGGCCCAAACTGCAAACCAATCACAAAGTGCCAACACAGCAATATACCCCGAATACTACAGTGCAGTACAGTATGTCTCCTGTACATTATCATGTAGCTATAATAGCCTACATTCAGTGCGCTGCCTGCGCTGTACATACTGCGCCCTGTGCTCACGGGTGGCTGGAAAAGTCTAAGGCTTATTGTTACACCATAGACTCACAGCGAGGGCTCCGTGCCGCCTCTGACACCCGTGCCATAGGATCGCCACCGCTGCCCAACAGCCTCTCTGTAACAGAGTCATTGGCCGCCTCTGCTCCGTGTCTTGTGAGAGAGTTTGATGAAGGAGATATTTTGGATGGTGCCCCCTCGTCTCGGTGTTGGCTCTTCTGTTTGGGTCGGTACTCGGCATTGCTGAGGTTAATGGTGGCTGTAGTTCAGTGGTGAGTCCTCCTCCTGTAGGATCCTAAACCAATGTGAACGTAGGAAACTAGGATCCAAAAAAGTCTAGAGCAGCGCAGACAAAAAGCTCTGTGAAGTTGGGTGCAAGCCTCAAAGGTCGGACCGAAACCTTAAAAGGATTTTTCCGGGAGTTTTACAGTGATGACCTTTCCTCTGGATAGGTCATCGGAATCTGATCGGTGGGGGTCCAACCCCTGGGACCCCCGCCTATCAGCTGTTCAGTAGCACTGCAGGCTTCCCACGCTTTCCCTACGCCAGTGATACCAAGCATAACTGCTGTACTATGTATGGCACAGGAGAATCGGTGCCTTCTCAAACAGCTGATTGGCGGTGGTCCCGGTGTCAGACCCCCACCCATCAGAGGACAAGTCATCAGTATTAAATTCTTGGAAAACCTTTTTAAGGACAGTCTATAAACCTGCAAGAATCAGCGTTGTGTGACGATGAGGTTATTCACACATCTGTGTGCGTTTTGCGGACCGCACATCGCCGACACTCCCATAGAAAATGCCTTATTTTGGCAGAATGGAAGTGCGGATACGGGCAGGACATAGTGTCCCCATAGAAATGAATGGGTCCACAATTCCATTCAGCCAAATGCGGAACAGAATAGCGGACTTGTGAATGGAGCCTAAACCAGTGGATTTCTTTTGACTTGTCCTGTAGTTCTGCTCCTTCATTGACTATAAAATGACTCCTTGACGGTGTGCTTCAGTATGTACGAGTCGTCGCGGCGGGCAGTGGTCTTATTGAGCCAGGATTGTCTTCTGACTCGTAAGGTTACGGTACTGAGGTTACTAGAAATAGTCTACAAAGAATTGCAAAGACGGTGTTCATAAACTTCACAAAAAGTATGGCTGCCTCGTCAGAGTTGCTTTAGGTCAGTGGTTTGCAACCAGTGCCTCTGAAGCTGCTGTGAAACTACAACTCCCAGCATGACACGGCCATCTGCAGCTGGGCCCGTCCATTTCCCAACAGCTGGGGAGTCGTGCGTCGCAGATCTTAATAGTGAATTTATTTTCCACGTGCGGCCCTTAGGTAAACGGATAACTGTAAAGTTTCAGAAAGTTGGAGCGGGAAATGGCCGTGTTTCTTTCATCTGCTGCAGGTTTTATGTTCAGCTATTCATAGCCTCAGACCTTGTGCTTAGTTCAGACCTTAAATGAACCCAGTGTATCACTAGGCAGCTAAGGAGCACCTCTCCATAGAGAGCAGTGTAACGTGGACGGACTGTAGACTTCTGCACGCAGCCGCACCACTGTGAGCGCGGCATTCATGAAAGTGCGGCTAAACTTTATAGAATGCTATTCCGAATGTGCTAAAATAGGTTTTGTAAAGTTATTTTTTTTTTTTTATTTTACTTTTTCTTGCAAAATAGGCACCTGAACCTATTATATAGCGCTTTACAGCCAGAGCCATGGGAGTACGGAATCCCCTGTGGCTGCACTGAACCCTATACAGGTTGCAGCATTGCTGCCCCTGGCAGGTCCAGCGCTGCTCTGCTAAAGCCTGGCATACATTGCCCACCTCAGACTTTAGCAGTGCGGGCACAGGCAGGAGCGCAATGTCTTTTATAAGCTTCTGTCCTGTGCTCGCTCTGCTAATGGCATCGCCCTCCTGCCTGTGCCCGCTGTACTAAAGACCAACCTAAGCTAGCCTCAGTGCGGTCACAGGGCAATCTGTACTGTACAGGAGTATAGATTCTAAAGCGCGTAAGTACCTGAACTTCAGGTCCCTGTTTCGCATGGAAAAGAAATGTAAGTGTATTACAGAAATTATTTTTAACACATTTAGAATTTAATAAAGTTCGATTAAAAGTTTAGATCCACTGAGGCCTAACTGCAAAATGAATGCTTAAAAGCACAAGAGAATCAAATATGAAAAGAGGGGTTGTAAAAGCCCCAAGGTAACAGGTAGGCGGTGTGTTGGCTGAGACCCTAGGCGGTGTGTTGGCTGAGACCCTAGGCGGTGTGTTGGCTGAGACCCTAGGCGGTGTGTTGGCTGAGACCCTAGGCGGTGTGTTGGCTGAGACCCTAGGCTGTGTGTTGGCTGAGACCCTAGGCGGTGTGTTGGCTGAGACCCTAGGCGGTGTGTTGGCTGAGACCCTAGGCGGTGTGTTGGCTGAGACCCTAGGCGGTGTGTTGGCTGAGACCCTAGGCGGTGTGTTGGCTGGAGACCCTAGGCGGTGTGTTGGCTGAGACCCTAGGCGGTGTGTTGGCTGAGACCCTAGGCGGTGTGTTGGCTGAGACCCTAGGCGGTGTGTTGGCTGAGACCCTAGGCGGTGTGTTGGCTGAGACCCTAGGCGGTGTGTTGGCTGACCCTTTAAGTGCTGATTCAAGAGTTTGTTGCAGCGGCACTCCTGATACTGATGACCTCTCCTGGGTGTAGTATTGAAGATGGGTCAGCACTGCGGTTTGCACGTGGTACATGCGTCCGGGGAAGGAATCCCACTGGTGTGTATATAGTGAAGACAGACCGGCACTCACTATCTTAATCAAAAAAAGTGAGTGCCAATCCTTCTTCGCCATCCTGGGGATAGGTCATTAATGATCTCTGAGGATTACCCGTCACGCGCCCCCACCAATCTGCTGTCCTCTGTGGCCTCGGCTCCGGAGCTGACAGCACGGCTACATCCTACATGTAGTGCTCCTGCTGGGTTACTGCAGCCCGGCTCCCATTTACTCCAGTAAGAGCCGATGGATCTGTAGTTTTGTGGGAAAAGGTTCAGTAAAGGTTATTTTCTCGCTGTATAACTTTACTCTTTCTGGCTGACGGCTCTCTGTATACACACTTACACAGCGAATACTCTCCCCCGTGTGCAACTGAAGTCAGAAAGCAGGGACTTAAATGTATAAATTAGACGTATAACTGAATCTTCTATCCGCCTGGTCCGCTCCTCCTATAACATGCGGCCTGTAGACTGCGTTTCGTGGTGACAGGTTTTGCTTAAACGGGTTGTCACTTCAGCAAATGGCATTCATCGTGTGTAGAACATTAATACAAGGCACGTTATTCTCCATGTTGCCTCCTTTGCTGGCTGGATTCATTTCTCCATCACATTATACACACTTCGTTTCCATGGTTACAAGCACCCTGTAATCCAGCAGCAGTGGCCGTGCTTGCACACTATAGGAAAAGGTGCCGGTCTATGTGCACACCCGCGGTCCTGACCACCAGAGAGGCCAGAGTCTCTTCCTAGAGTGTGCAAACCGTGTATACTGTGGTGGAAAAACGAATCCAGCCGGGAGAGGAGGCAATATGGAGAATCACAGTACATTAGTAAGTGCCTTGTATTCATCTGCTCTATGTGATAAAGGTCATTTGCTCTAATTACATGGTAAGCCGCCTATGAGGATCGATGATGGATTAAATTGATTGGCGATTGTTTACTACGATTTACATGGAGACTTTGTCGTCAGTATGTTTGGACACCTGGTTTGTGCGGTCATTCATCCCCCGTGCAGTTTGCTCTGTATTCTGCAGTACATCCCAGGGCTAACGCCACGATTTGTGTGTCCACATAAGAGATATGACCGGTGACAAACGTTTTGCAAAGGTTTACTCATTTGGCTCCTCGTAGGCCCATGTGAATGGGAATTAAAGGGGTTCTCCAGGTACTAACCCGTGTAGGGAAACCCTTCACATAGTACTTACCCTACTGATGGCACATGTAACACGTGGTCGGCAGTAAATACAGAGGGGTCTATGACTGGACCGTATGCCTGAGACCAGGAACCCCAACAAGCTGTTTTCCCGTGGATAGGGGGTGGCTTGATATGGCCAAAATACCCCTTTAATAGACAACCAATAGCTTCCATATAGACTGTAGTAATTGTTCTGGACTTGAGCGGCTGGAACTTACTGGTTAGTCCGACCGACGTCCATCTCTCCCGTCTCGCTCCCTGCTCCCCCATGAACGTGTATGCATATGCTATGGGAACAGCGGAGAACAAAAGGATTGGGCGAATAATTCTAGTATATATTCATTTCAGCTGATCCTCGTTTCCCCCACCAACATCAGCTGTCAGAGGAGAGTCGGAAGCTCCCCATACACATTAGTGTCGGCCGCACCCGCCGCGCTCTCAGGGCAGTCAGTGGTCGCGTCGGTGTACAGCACTGGCAGTGGAACTACATTTAGATCCAGCCGGTCTGAAAACTGCGCCATTTTACCCGGCGGTGCGTCTGAGGTGCGAGCCCGGCCTGACTGTGGCTCCTGGATCTCTTCGGGGTGCGTCACACGTCCATTGTGATGAGAATACCTCCTTGACGGCATCACCCCAGGAGCCGGCGGGACAGACCCCTCTGAGGGTTCAGACAGGATCAGATCCGATTAAATACTGCGAAAATAATGGTGGAGTGAACGTAACATTCTGCAGCCATAGGGAAGGAAGTAAAACTTTAAGATAAAGTGACATGGTCTCGGCACGTGTCTCCCCGCAGTTGGCTGTATTTTTAGTTCCCCGGCTATAAATACCCCATGAAGCAGCTCCGGTCCCATGTGCTCCGTCCTTACTTGCCTTCTTTGGCATCAGAGCGAGTGTGACCCCTTCTGACTGCTGAACGCACTGCCTTCCTACCAAACCCCGGTGTTATTTGGGGGCGTTGTGTAGTTGACATTGCCCCCTGTCTTGTAGTAGACATAAACTCTCAGCAATCACTCAAACATTTTGGTCAAAGGGAAACTTTTTATTTTTTTTACCATCGGAAGTACAGAATTTCGCTTTGAATTCCTGGTGTGTGGTGCCATTTCCCGTCGGTGTGTTCACACAGGCACGTCCTTACAGGCTGTTCATTGGTTGCAGTGCGTTCCCTGGGTCGGTAGGCCAGCACTGCCCCACTTGGTGATCGCTTTCTGCACCTTCTGTACAGGAGCGGTTATGCCCCACATGCCCTCCAGCGGGCACCATGGATTTCTCTCCTCCAGGCTATGCTAGACAGGGAGGCTGTAGCATGTCCTAGTTTCTGACTAGAATACCAGCAACAATATGAGGGGCAGGTTACAGGGGGCAGTGTAATACTGCAGGTCTATATGCCGTGCTGGATATGCGGGGAGCACATATTTAGAAAACCAAAATCGCTGTTAAAGGGGTTTTCCCACAAAAACTAGTTTTCAAACCAGCACCTGAATCTGAATACTTCTGTAATTGCATTTAATTAAAAAGTGACTATAGCTGGGCCGTGAAATCGCACCACCACCTGCTGTTTGTCCAAGTCACCGAGGTGGACGCACATGCTTGGTTACGTTGTTCATCTGCCATTGGCTGCAGCAATCAGGACACGCCCCCCTTGAGCTAAAAGCTTGAAATAACTCGGTCAGAGCAGTTGGAGCAATGAATGGGGATATCTCGGTATCCATGTCAGTTACAGGGCTGGTTCTGGCGCTGTTACAAAGAGATTATGTACTACAAACATCGTTTTTCATCAGGATTTGGGGAACACCGTAGTAGCATAAGGGCACTTTCACACTTGTGGCAGGACGGATCAGACAGGCTGTTCACCCTGTCGGATCTGTCCTGCTGCTATTTCGCCGTGCCGCCGGACTGCCGCTCCATCCCCATTGACTATAATGGGGGCAGAGGTACGGCCGTGCACGGCGAGAGGCCCTCGGAGTAAAAATATGCCGTACCCCACCCCCATTATAGCCAATGGGGATGGCGCGGCGGCACGGCGAAATAGCGGCAGGACGGATCCGACAGGGTGAACAGCCTGTCTGATCCGTCCTGCCGCAAGTGTGAAAGTGCCCTTAGAGGCAGAGCTCCTCTGCACACCCTATAGCCATATTCAATGATGAGGAAAACCTCCTCTAACTAGATAATTACAGACCCCATACTGGGGACCCTCCTGTCAATATAGATCGCCCCTGTGATCAGCTCTCCGCACTGATAGTATTCTCTGTGTAAGGGCTCATGCACACCAACGTATTTTATTTCCAGGTCCAGTCCATGTTTTTGTGGACTGTATACGGAACCATTCACGTCAGTGGGTCCTCAAAAAGGGCGGAAATTACTCTGTGTGCAAATCTGTTTCCGTATTTCCATTCTGCCAAAAATTAGAACATGTCCTATTATTGTCTGCATTATGGACAAGGATAAAACGGTTCTATGAAGGGTCAGCTGTTCTGTTTTGCAAAATATGGATATAATGCACATGGATATCGTCCGTATTTTTTGCGGACCTCAAAATACATCCGGTCATGGCAATAGGGCAACGGCCGTGTGCATGAGGCCTAAGTGTGTATACGGAGATGGCGGTCAGTCACTGATGGCTGTACTCGGGGGGAGGTCTTGGGTCAGAAAAAGCACAGATATCAATGTATAAATTACAAGTTTTATTGGATCTTTTCCCACAAAACTATATCATCCTGCTCGGCTTGTCCCGCTCTTCAGCTGGCAGGTCCTCTCTAAATCCACCCCATCCCTAAAATGGTTTTCTAACTAATAATTGCATCTAAAGCAACTTCTTCTGATATAGACTAATGGATAAGAATCTGTGCGTTGTGTGGTAGGCCGCCATGGCTTCCTGTAGGGGGGGACTCTCCCGGATCGGTTATATTTGGTCTGACCACTCTATCTTAATGTCCCTTTACATGGGCCGAGAATCCACTAGATAATCTCTAACGAGCTTTCATAGGAATGCTCATTAGCGATTATCTGCCAGTGTAATGGTGCCGCCAATTACCTGATGAGTGAGTGTTGGGTACTATGCCCTGTTGTGTAGGCACCTAAATCATCGCCGGCAGCAGATAATACTGTGTGAACACTGCTGTCAGCAGACAACCAGTCTGTATGGGGATGAGCGATGGTATTAGTGTTCATTGCTACCCATACTGTGGAGGAGATCGCTGCCGCCTCCACTGACAAACAGACGAATCCCAGGAAGAAACACCTCCCTCCGGACAATCGCCTGCTGAAATGTCCTGTGTAAAGGGAGCTTTAGTCCAGTGATTAACCCACCTCTGATACGTAACTTTATATGTGTGTCACCACAGTCTGTACTACACCGCACAGGAGAGCTGACAGATCCTCTATACTACACCACACAGGAGAGCCGACAGATCCTCTATACTACACCACACAGGAGAGCCGACAGATCCTCTATACTACACCACACAGGAGAGCCGACAGATCCTCTATACTACACCACACAGGAGAGCCGACAGATCCTCTATACTACACCGCACAGGAGAGCTGACAGATCCCCTATACTACACCGCACAGGAGAGCTGACAGATCCTCTATACTACACCACACAGGAGAGGCGACAGATCCTCTATACTACACCACACAGGAGAGCTGACAGATCCTTTATACTACACCACACAGCAGAGCTGACAGATCCTCTATACTACACCACACGGAAGAGCTGATAGATCCTCTATACTACACCGCACAGGAGAGCTGACAGATCCTCTATACTACACCACACAGGAGAGCCGACAGATCCTCTATACTACACCACACAGGAGAGCTGACAGATCCTCTATACTACACCGCACAGGAGAGCTGACAGATCCTCTATACTACACCGCACAGGAGAGCCGACAGATCCTCTATACTACACCACACAGGAGAGCTGACAGATCCTCTATACTACACCACACAGCAGAGCTGACAGATCCTCTATACTACACCACACAGGAGAGCTCACAGATCCTCTATACTACACCACACAGGAGAGCCGACAGATCCTCTATACTACACCACACAGGAGAGCTGACAGATCCTCTATACTACACCACACAGGAGAGCTGACAGATCCTCTATACTACACCACACAGGAGAGCTGACAGATCCTCTATACTACACCACACAGGAGAGCTGACAGATCCTCTATACTACACCACACAGGAGAGCCGACAGATCCTCTATACTACACCACACAGGAGAGCTGACAGATCCTCTATACTACACCACACAGGAGAGCCGACAGATCCTCTATACTACACCTCACAGGAGAGCCGACAGATCCTCTATACTACACCTCACAGGAGAGCCGACAGATCCTCTATACTACACCTCACAGGGGAGCCGAGAGATCTTCTATACTACACCACACCGGAGAGCTGACAGATCCTCTATACTACACCACACAGGAGAGCTGACAGATCCTCTATACTACACCACACAGCAGAGCTGACAGACCCTCTATACTACACCACACAGGAGAGCAGACAGATCCTCTATACTACACCACACAGGAGAGCTGACAGATCCTCTATTCTACACCACACAGATCCTCTATACTACACCACACAGATCCTCTATACTACACCACACAGGAGAGCCGACAGATCCTCTATACTACACCACCCAAGAGAGCAGACAGATCCTCTATTCTACACCACACAGATCCTCTATACTACACCACACAGGAGTGCTGACAGATCCTCTATACTACACCACACAGGAGAGCTGACAGATCCTCTATACTACACCTCACAGGAGAGCCGACAGATCCTCTATACTACACCTCACAGGAGAGCTGACAGATCCTCTATACTACACCTCACAGGAGAGCCGAGAGATCTTCTATACTACAGCACACAGGAGAGCAGACAGATCCTCTATACTACACCTCACAGGAGAGCTGACAGATCCTCTATACTACACCTCACAGGAGTGCTGACAGATCCTCTATACTACACCACACAGGAGAGCTGACAGATCCTCTATACTACACCACACAGGAGAGCCGACAGATCCTCTATACTACACCACACAGGAGAGCTGACAGATCCTCTATACTGCACCACACAGGAGAGCTGACAGATCCTCTATACCACACCACACAGGAGAGCTGACAGATCCTCTATACTGCACCACACAGGACAGCTGACAGATCCTTTATACTACACCACACAGGAGAGCTGACAGATCCTCTATACTACACCACACAGGAGAGCTGACAGATCCTCTGTACTACACCACACAGGAGAGCTGACAGATCCTCTATACTACACCACACAGGAGAGCCGACAGATCCTCTATACTACACCACACAGGAGAGCCGACAGATCCTCTATACAACATCACACAGGAGAGCTGACAGATCCTCTATACTACACCACACAGGAGAACTGACAGATCCTCTATACTACACCACACAGGAGAGCTGACAGATCCTCTATACTACACCACACAGGAGAGCTGACAGATCCTCTATACTACACCACACAGGAGAACTGACAGATCCTCTATACTACACCACACAGGAGAGCCGACAGATCCTCTATACTACACCACACAGGAGAGCCGACAGATCCTCTATACTACACCTCACAGGAGAGCTGACAGATCCTCTATACTACACCACACAGGAGAGCTGACAGATCCTCTATACTACACCACACAGGAGTGCTGACAGATCCTCTATACTACACCACACAGGAGAGCCGACAGATCCTCTATACTACACCACACAGGAGAGCTGACAGATCCTCTATACTACACCACACAGGAGAGCTGACAGATCCTCTATACTACACCACACAGGAGAGCTGACAGATCCTCTATACTACACCACCCAAGAGAGCAGACAGATCCTCTATACTACACCACACAGGAGAGGCGACAGATCCTCTGTACTACACCACACAGGAGAGGCGACAGATCCTTTATACTACACCACACAGGAGAGCTTGACAGATCCTCTATACTACACCACACAGGAGAGCTGACAGATCCTCTATACTACACCACACAGGAGAGCCGACAGATCCTCTATACTACACCACACAGGAGAGCTGACAGATCCTCTATACTACACCACACAGGAGAGCTGACAGATCCTCTATACTACACCACACAGGAGAGCTGACAGATCCTCTATACTACACCACACAGGAGAGCTGACAGATCCTCTATACTACAGCACACAGGAGAGCAGACAGATTCTATACTACACCACACAGGCGATCTGATAGATCCTCTATACTACACCACACAGAAGAGCTGACAGATCCTCTATACTACACCACACAGGAGAGCGGACAGATCCTCTATACTACACCACACAGGAGAGCCGACAGATCCTCTATACTACAGCACACAGGAGAGCTGACAGATCCTCTATACTACACCACACAGGAGAGCTGACAGATCCTCTATACTACACCAGACAGGAGAGCTGACAGATCCTCTGTACTACACCACATAGGAGAGCGGACAGATCCTCTATACTACACCACATAGGAGAGCGGACAGATCCTCTGTACTACACCACACAGGAGAGGCGACAGATCCTCTGTACTACACCGCACAGGAGAGCCGACAGAACCTCTATACTACACCGCACAGGAGAGTCGACAGATCCTCTATACTACACCACACAGGAGAGGCGACAGATCCTCTATACTACACCACACAGGAGAGCAGACAGATCCTCTATACTACACCACACAGGAGAGCAGACAGATCCTCTATATTACACCACACAGGAGAGCTGACAGATCCTGTATACTACACCACACAGGAGAGCTGACAGATCCTCTATACTACACCACACAGGAGAGCTGACAGATCCTCTATACTACACCACATAGGAGAGCGGACAGATCCTCTATACTACACCACATAGGAGAGCAGACAGATCCTCTATATTACACCACACAGGAGAGCTGACAGATCCTGTATACTACACCAGACAGGAGAGCTGACAGATCCTCTGTACTACACCACATAGGAGAGCGGACAGATCCTCTATACTACACCACATAGGAGAGCGGACAGATCCTCTATACTACACCACACAGGAGAGCTGACAGATCCTCTATACTACACCACACAGGAGAGTCGACAGATCCTCTATACTACACCACACAGGAGAGCCGACAGATCCTCTATACTACACCACACAGGACAGCCGACAGATCCTCTATACTACACCACACAGGAGAGGCGACAGATCCTCTGTACTACACCACACAGGAGAGCTGACAGATCCTCTATACTACACCACACAGGAGAGCTGACAGATCCTCTATACTACACCACACAGGAGAGCCGACAGATCCTCTATACTACACCACACAGGAGAGCTGACAGATCCTCTATACTACACCACACAGGAGAGCCGACAGATCCTCTATACTACACCGCACAGGAGAGCTGACAGATCCTCTATACTACACCGCACAGGAGAGCTGACAGATCCTCTATACAACACCACACAGGAGAGCTGACAGATCCTCTATACTACACCACACAGGAGAGCTGACAGATCCTCTATACTACACCACACAGGAGAGCCGACAGATCCTCTATACTACACCACACAGGAGAGCCGACAGATCCTCTATACTACACCACACAGGAGAGCTGACAGATCCTCTATACTACACCACACAGGAGAGCTGACAGATCCTCTATACTACACCACACAGGAGAGCTGACAGATCCTCTATACTACACCACACAGGAGAGCTGACAGATCCTCTATACTACACCACACAGGAGAGGCTGACAGATCCTCTATACTACACCACACAGGAGAGCTGACAGATCCTCTATACTACACCACACAGGAGAGCTGACAGATCCTCTATACTACACCACACAGGAGAGCTGACAGATCCTCTATACTACACCACACAGGAGAGCTGACAGATCCTCTATACTACACCACACAGGAGAGCTGACAGATCCTCTATACTACACCACACAGGAGAGCTGACAGATCCTCTATACTACACCACACAGGAGAGCTGACAGATCCTCTATACTACACCACACAGGAGAGCTGACAGATCCTCTATACTACACCACACAGGAGAGCTGACAGATCCTCTATACTACACCACACAGGAGAGCTGACAGATCCTCTATACTACACCACACAGGAGAGCTGACAGATCCTCTATACTACACCACACAGGAGAGCTGACAGATCCTCTATACTACACCACACAGGAGAGCTGACAGATCCTCTATACTACACCACACAGGAGAGCTGACAGATCCTCTATACTACACCACACAGGAGAGCTGACAGATCCTCTATACTACACCACACAGGAGAGCTGACAGATCCTCTATACTACACCACACAGGAGAGCTGACAGATCCTCTATACTACACCACACAGGAGAGCTGACAGATCCTCTATACTACACCACACAGGAGAGCTGACAGATCCTCTATACTACACCACACAGGAGAGCTGACAGATCCTCTATACTACACCACACAGGAGAGCTGACAGATCCTCTATACTACACCACACAGGAGAGCTGACAGATCCTCTATACTACACCACACAGGAGAGCTGACAGATCCTCTATACTACACCACACAGGAGAGCTGACAGATCCTCTATACTACACCACACAGGAGAGCTGACAGATCCTCTATACTACACCACACAGGAGAGCTGACAGATCCTCTATACTACACCACACAGGAGAGCTGACAGATCCTCTATACTACACCACACAGGAGAGCTGACAGATCCTCTATACTACACCACACAGGAGAGCTGACAGATCCTCTATACTACACCACACAGGAGAGCTGACAGATCCTCTATACTACACCACACAGGAGAGCTGACAGATCCTCTATACTACACCACACAGGAGAGCTGACAGATCCTCTATACTACACCACACAGGAGAACTGACAGATCCTCTATACTACACCACACAGGAGAGCTGACAGATCCTCTATACAACACCACACAGGAGAGCTGACAGATCCTCTATACTACACCACACAGGAGAGCTGACAGATCCTCTATACTACACCACACAGGAGAGCCGACAGATCCTCTATACTACACCACACAGCAGAGCTGACAGATCCTCTATACTACACCACACAGGAGAGATGACAAATCCTCTATACTACACCGTACAGGAGAGCTTACAGATCCTCTATACTGGGAGGACTGGTACCTTCTCATACAGCTGATCAGGGGGGTCACGGCAGTCGGACCCCCCACCAATCAGGTATTGATATCCTATGCAGAAGATCAGTATGAAAATCTTGGAAACGCCCTTTAATAGAGATTGGATAGAAGCCTTGTCCTGCTGGTTTGGTTTCCTAGTTGTGGCAGATCAGGGCGGCCGGGGCAGCTCCATCCGTAGTCGCAGGGCTCTGTGAATTGAAGCATGCCATGTATTTGGGAGGCTTTGCTGCAGGTCCCCCCCCCTCCGGTCGGGAGGATCTCGCCCGTTTCCTTGCCAACCATGGACTGGCTGCTGGCAGCTGTGTGTAGTCAGCTGTGTGCACCCGTCGCTGGCGCTGCTGCTGAGGCAGCACAGCTGACGGTTTTTTTTATTTTTAGACTAACCCTGCCCATAGATACTAGTTCTTCATTGGGTACCTGTCTGGCTAGTGGAGCCAATTAGAGGAGGAAATTAGAAGTACTTTCGGCCTGGAGAGCAGCGCGCCTCTCGGTCCCCAGTGAAAAGACACACATTCCCTAAGTGTGTTACATAAGGCAGCAAAGTTTGCTTTGCCTGAGAATCCGATAAAGCTAAATGATGTGACATCCTCACCAGATGCATCCATAAGTGAGCGCCGGCTTTTACCCGCTGCAGTTTGTGTTTCTGCGAGTGAAAAATCCATATTTAAAGGGAACCGGTCACAGCGAATCCCTATCAGACTGCGTAGACGCATGGCTGATCAGATGCCGTGCTCAGTCCAGTTACTCCGGACCTCCACATGAAGCTCCATCCTCTCCGGGGGTCCAGCCTACCCCTACATTGCCTGCTCATTGGTAACGGGATCTGTGTAATGGTTGGTGGGACCCTTGCTGCCGCTCTTATGCAGGTTAAAGTTTATCTGTATGGCCTGTCCTCAGGATTATGGAAGGTCCCACTCCCCGCACCCTTATTGATCAACTGTTCTACTACCGTTCCCTTCCGTGGTGCAGCGCTCCGTCCGCTACACAAAGGACAGAGCTGGGGACTCGCCGACTGCAAGGGCCCGACACCTCACCCCGACAGCAATCGGAGATTTAATGGGCTGTCCTATTGTTCTGAGGATAGGTCATCGTTATTAAAGGCAATCGGTCATCAGAAAACGACCAAAATCACATTTTTATATGAAACATTTTTTTGAGTTTTTTTTATTTTATTTTTCTATATTTATAATCCTGCAGTTTTCACCCTGCCTATGGGTCCATTCACACTAGCGGCAGGACAGATCAGGCAGGCTGTTCACCCGATGGTACAGCCTGTCAGATCCGTCCTGCCACTAGTGAACGTGTGGCCCCTGGACTACCGCTCCGGCCACATTTACTATAATGGGGGGTGGGGTAAAGTTCTGGCGGAGGCACAGCGAGAGGCTGCCGGAATATATGTCGGACATGTCGTAGTTTTATTCCAGCAGCCTCTCTCCATGCTCCCATTATAGTCAATGGGGTCGGAGCTGTAGTCCAGGGGCCACACGTTCACTAGCGGCAGGACGGATCTGACAGGCTGTACCGTCAGGTGAACAGCCTGCCGATTCCCTCCTGCCGCTAGTGTGAATGGACCCTAACAGGCCATGATCTCTGTCCGGTTTCTTTTCGGTAGCCATTATAATTATCAGCACAGGCAGAAGGCCTGTCACTTCTGTGTAGATGACACAGGATCCACCCTTCACAATAGGTGAAATCACAGCTTTATCGGCTCCCTCCTGACCTCTGCACGGAGCATGCCGAGGAAACTTGCCCATAGTAGTGAATGGGGTCAGCTCCTGCCCATTGTCTCCCATGTAGCTGCTCTCATGACAGGAAATATCTTCACATATATTAGGCCCAGTGTGGTCATTGGGGGATTATATACTATCAAAAATGTTGAATTACCAGAAAAGCTTTTTGGGCCTCAGCGCCCGGACATCTTCTGATTAGCTTATATTTAGAGGAATCTTCCAGCAGCGTCGTTACTTTAACCACTATTGCTTCAAGATGGGCTAAACTCCCATCTATCGGGGCTCATTCACAGGAGCGTGTCCCTTGTGGGATTGTGCGTTCTGGACTACACGGTATAATTCTGTAGATAAAGGGTCCGCAGAGGCGCACAGTGTTATCAATGCTTCCTAAGTCCAGAACGCTCGGCCCCTCTCTCACACGGAGCGGGATTCCCGCATGGGACCGGCTTGGATAAGGGCTCTTTCACACAAGATTTTCATACTGGAAACCCCTTTTAAGTCCATATATCCAGGGGGGTCCCTGTCTGCACAGTAATGTAGCGTCTATCTGGATCCTAAGAATTTCATGCATGCAGTAGAAAAACAATATCCTACGTGTGATATAACGGGATAGCGCCCACCATAGAGCCTGTTCCCAGTGCTTTTGGAGTTTTGGCATGGCCCCGACGCCACAATCTGGGTAGCGGTCGTGTGGTGTCTGCCTTCCGTTGTGTTAGCGGGAGGCAGTGCTGCAGTTCCTGCGCCGGCAGATAAAGCTGCAGCCATGTCCAGTTAATAAAGCTAAGCCAGCGAGTGGGTCAGTGGCAGTTTTTGATGCAGGATATGCAGCTGATTTTGACAGCATCAGAATCCACTGTGTGAACAGAACCCAACAGAGATCAGTGGGATATCTTTCCTATTTAATGTAAACTTATTGTGAAATTCTGTAAAGCGTCGTGTTACATCTAGTGATGCCGCATACTACAAAGTAGGGTTGCACCGGGTATCAAATTATCTTTACCCAATATATACTTTTGTACCTGGATCGATTCGATACCGGGATTTGCCTTTCACACATAGTAGGTTGCGCTGCTGCACAGCCCAGTATCGGAGAACATGGCGCGCGCTGCTCTCAGCGCGCTACATGTTCTCAGCAGCACAGGGGTGAAGGAAGCAGTCCCTCCCCCCTGTGCTTCTACCAATGAGGAGAGAGAGGGGAAGAGCAGGGGCGGGGCTGAGGCCACTGCGCCACCAATGAAGATAACTTGCCCATTAAGTCAAATACAGGAGGCTGGTGCAGCACCTGGGCGGTAAACTGCCGCGGATCGCAGCGCCCTGTCAGAGGTCGGGTGCCGGGTATATGATTCTGCCGCCTCCTGTATTTGTATTAAAAGGTTAGTTATCTTCACTGGTGGCGCAATGCGCACCCAACCCCACCAGTATTAGTCAGCCCCCCACCCCTCATTGATAGTGCAGTGGCAGTTTCAATCGGAGCCCCAGCAGTGTAATTGGGGGGCTCCGATCGGTTACCATGGCAGCCAGGACGCTACTGAAGCCCTGGCTGCCCTGGTAAGCTCCCTGCTGCTGTGTGCACTATGCACAGGGCAGCAGGGACAGTGTGCGATCCTATTTGTCCCAATAAAGCTCTATTAGGGTGAATGGGACAAGAGATGTAAAGATCCCAGGTTCTAGCCCCTAAGGGGGGAAATAGTTGTTAAATAAAAAGTTTAAAAAAAACATCAAAATATTAGGTTTACATATAAAATAAATAAACATATTACATATCGCCACGTCCAATCTATTAAAATTTTAAAACATATCTCCTATGCGGTGAACGTTGTAACAGAAAAAAAAAACTGTGATTTGCCATTTTTTAGTCTCCTTGTCCCACTCAAAAATAGGATAGGACTGTTGTATTATGGGCCAGACGTTTCATAAAATGCGCAATGCGCGCAGCTTTTTTTGGTATTTTTTGCGTGGTATTGAGTAACGCAATACTTTTTTATGGTATCGAAACCGAATCAAAATTATGGTATTGTGAAAACCCTACTGCAAAGCATGATTTATGTATTTTACTTTTATTTATTTTTAATAAAGGTATGCTTAACCCTTTGCCTTTTTCAATCTCGCAGGTGGCAGCAGTACAGGATGCAAGTCCTCCTCCTCTTCTTTCTGTCTGGCTGCCCCTTTTGCCTTTGTCCCCACTGAGGCAAGCATGTCGAGCCAGCACAGCCACGCTCCTTTCTCCAGCCTTCAATCAATGGCTGATCATCAGCAGGTAACTATAGAATGGCATTTTACCCCTGTGATGAGCAAAATACTACTGTCCGAAGGAGACCGACAAGAGGTTCTTAAAGGGGTTCCCCGGGAGTAAAATAATTGCCGACCTGTGTTCAGGATAAGTCATCGGTATCTTATCGGTGGGGATTGGCTCCGGGCACCCCCACTGATCATCTGTTTGAAGAGACCCTGGCGCTGTTGTGATCACGTGGCCTCGTCCTAGGTCAGATATGGCCTATTTGCAGATCACTCCCATTCCGATGAATGGGCTGCAATACCAAGCACCTGCTGTACAGTGTATGGCTCTGTGCTTGGTTTGCTGGGAGGAGGCCGCAGCGCCCCCCAGAGCAATGGTTTCTCTTCAAACAGCTGGCTGAGGTTGTGCTAGGAATCTGATTCCTATCAATCCAATACTGATGGGCGATCCTCAGGGTCATCAGTATCTGCCAGGAAATCACTTTACAACTTGGCCATAAGAGCAATGTTTGTAGGTCACGATCTGAGTATTTAACCGTGGTACAAAATGATCAGTTCCAATCACTGGAAAGCTGCTTTGGTTTGTTAGTGGTATAGACTGCAATTGTATGTATCCTGTAGTTCAGGGATCAGCAACCTCCAGCACGCCAGCTGTTGTGACACTACAACTCCCAGCATGCACACTTGCTTAGCTGTTCTTGTATCTCCCATAGAAGTGACAGGAGAATTTTGGGAGTAGTAGTTTCAGCACAGCTGTGGGGGCAATATATTAACGTGCTGAATTGTGGGAATTATCTTGTGTTCGCTTATCGGGAAAAGGGGCAGACACAAAATGTTGTCATACAGTTATCAGTTTACCTGCTGTGTGTTTCATCATTACAACGTATATATTCTATTGTGTATTCACTAAGTGAGTATTATTTTCCTTTTGGTTAAAATGACTGTTTCCCTGCTCAACAGGTCCTGCCAGATATGACCATTTTACAACGGCGGATTCCATTAACCTTCCGAGAATCGGCAGCTGCACCTCTACGGAAGCTTTCAGTGGACTTGATAAAGACTTACAAGCACATAAATGAGGTTAGCTGACGATTATACTTGTTAACCCATTGGCATCATCGATGCATACATGTACGTCTGATATTGGGTCTTTAAAGATGGTGCCCGCTGGCAGAGTCTGTGATCAGCAGTAACGCCAATCACATACTTTTGACCCCTCATATGACAGGTCAGTTGCGACCACTGCACCTGAGCAGTTATTTTCCCAGCGCGCTGTGCTCCCAGGGACCCAAGGACTAGGGAGACAGAACTTTACATTTTTTTCAATCTCTCCCTTTTGTTAAATGTAATGAGGGGGGGAGGGGGGGGAGAGGGAGATCAGAATGTCCGACTCGCCTTTTTTTTTTGGTCTCTTCATTGTCCAAGAGTCATATACAGCCTATAATCTACAGGTCACTCCACAAAAAACAAAATCCCCCTCCCAAATTCTTAGACATAAATAAAATTTATAGGTGTCAGAATATGGTGATGCAAAAAAAAACTTAAAACTATGCGGGAATTGCATTTATTTTTTTTTTATTTCACCTCCTATGGATTGTTTTCCAGCGTGCCACTACATTATGTGCAATATTAAATGGTGCCGCTAGAAAGGACAACTGTTCCTACAGCTATGTGAGCGGTAAATAGTTATGGCTCTGGGAAGGCAGGGAGTAGAAAATGAAAAACCAGAAAATTGCTGCATCATGGGGGGATTATGTGGATTGTGGGTGAAACAGTAAAATTACAGCGATTTTACGCATTCTGCCACAAACTTTACATAGAAAATCTTCAAAACTGTGATGTAAGCTCAAGTTCATTCATGATGATCCAGCTTAGTTACACGCCGTTTACACTTGCTGTTATTTCTTTGCCCAAGTACAGATCTTTGTCTGAAAGTTAGTCCTGGCTGCTCATGACTGTTGTGTCCCGAGTCATTTTCCCACATTAGTAAATGCCAACCGGATGTCTATTCCTCTGTTCTAACAGGTATCGCTTGCCAAGTGTGCAGCCGTACGCATCCCTGGGTAGGATAGATTGAGAAGGCTCACGTGCTATTGCATCATGACCGCATTGGAAAGGAAAATGTAGACCTCAGTTCTACAGATTATAATCCCTACTACCAGTGATGTGTGTGGGTTTCACCACTGTGAATCTGTGGAATGACTGCAGCTTTTCAGTGTACCTCCAGTCATGTATAGAAATTAAAGGCTATGGACGCCCTTGGGGTGTTTTTATTCATTTTACCTTTTGGCTAAAAATCATTTTTGCAATTGGTCCTTATTAAAAAGTTTTTACTTCTTTTCCTGCACAGATTTCTGTTTCTTTGCTGATTGGCAGGCTTATGCTTCCCAGCGAGTCCCGTCTGGTCTGATGGTTCCACATGTGGCCCTCATCTCTCAGCTCATAAACACTCATTAGAGCTCAGTTCTTATCCGTTTGAGTATTTATGAGCTGTCAGGAGTTGAGAGATGAGGGCTACAGGTCCTGCTGGCAGAGCTGATGTGACTGGAGAGACGGCCAGTCTGCAAATGGACAGAAACTGAAAGCTGTACAGGAATAGTAGTCAAATTATTTTTTTTACAGACCAACTGAAAAAATGAGTAGAATGCGATAATATTAGAAAAAAGTCCCCATAGCCTCTTTCTATATACAGTTTTTATTAACTCCAGTGATTTTATTTTCTAATATACAAGCGATCCCTCAAGTTACAATATTAATTGGTTCCAGGACGACCATTGTATGTTGAAACCATTGTAACTTGGGTAATCTGTTCCAAAGCCCTAAAATGTCATCCAAAATAAGAGAATATGAAGATTTTGGGAAAAATAAGCAGATAACTAAGACAGATAAAACAAGTCCTTACAGAGAAGTCAGGAATATCTGCTAACTAGCAACTCGTACACCTGTTATACCAGAGAAGTGGCCTTGATAGGTTGGCTCTGGGTCTGAGACATTGTATGTTGAATTTAGTTTGAACTTGCCATGGGTCAGTGAAGACCCTTGTGTCTTGTGGGATCACTGTACAGTGTGGCAGACTTACGAAGACTGACATTTCCTACGCCAGTAAAATGCTCCCAATTTAGAGACTTGCTGCACGTAGTGAATTTGATGCGTCTTTTGCAGTCTATGCCAGGAAAATTAGATATGAGCTATAACCGATGCCGGTTTCTTCCACCTCCTGCTAAGACGTGCCCATTTGAAAAATGTCAGTATAAAAATTTGCAAGTTGGGTGACTTCCAAAACTGCATAAAAAACCCTGAACTTGTGCCGTACGTACCCTTATGGTTGTGATCACTCGTCTTCTGGGAAGGTGTCATGGTTTTGCCTGCGCCCCGTTGGCAATCCATGTCTTGTCACATCTACTCATTGACAAGCCTTTTATGTAAGGGCAGTATTTCTGCTTTCACATCCTGCCTGGTGCTGGGTGAGCCCTTGTCTGGGTAAGATCGGTTGTGATTTTCAACCAGTGCTTTTGT
Organism: Bufotes viridis; assembly: GCA_033119425.1. Classification (NCBI taxonomy): domain Eukaryota; kingdom Metazoa; phylum Chordata; class Amphibia; order Anura; family Bufonidae; genus Bufotes; species Bufotes viridis. The sequence goes on from CM065590.1 coordinate 581,375,223, forward strand.
CTGCTCAGGTTTATTACGCTAAAAAGAAGCGCCGTGCCCAACAAGTGCCACCTGAAGACTCCAGCACGAAGAAGGAAAGGAAAGTGTTCAACGATGGGTTTGATGACGATAACTACGATTACATAGTTAAGAACGGAGAGAAGTGGATGGACCGATATGAAATAGATTCACTGATTGGAAAAGGATCTTTTGGACAGGTACGTGGACTGAGGCAATATCCGGAAAATTCTCCTAATACAGTGTTGAATAAAAGGCTACTGACCGAATCTTGATCTCGGTGTATCGTACATACATAGCAGAGGTCACATTCTCCTCATTTCCTAGTCTAATCATGTGGCTAATGGCTTTGATACTGCGATATGCTTTGTGGTAACTGTAATATTTGTGCATCCACGTGTGACCAAGGAACGTAGTAAAATGTCTACAAATATATTACAGAAAATCTGAATATTGTGAGTAATTTCAGGCCAAGAATGATTTGTATATTAATATTGGTACAGTTTCTGTGTGATTATTAATTTGAGGCTCCCATTTCTGGAATTTGGCACCTCAGGGCTGTATGCTTTACTATGGTTTTACCTTCCCTATAGACACCGGCTATGTGACCATTGTGGTGGGAAACCTTCACTTTTTTGAATGTTTTTTCAAGATATAAAAGATGATCCTCTGTATACGTCATCAGTGTCTGATCTGTGTGGGTGTGACACACGGGACCTGCGCCGATCAGCTGTTTGAGAAGGCACTGGTGCTCACAGTAGCACGTGGCCACCTCTCTGCACAGCGCCGTGCATTGTATAGTGGCCGTCCTTGGTATCACACTCAGCCCCTTTCACTTCTATGGGGCTCAGCTTTACCTAGGCCATGTGACGATGAACATGTCATCAGTGGCTGGTGCCTCTCAGACAGCTGATCGGCGGGGGTTCTGGGTGTCGCACCCCCACCGATCATATACTGATGACTTATCCAGTATTTAAATCTCTGAAAGCCCCTTTAAATAGTAATGTTAGGCTAAGTTCACATCAGGGTTCAGCCTTTCTGTTCTGCTCCGTTATAGGAACAGGAGAATGGAAAGGACGGATTCGGCACATAACTGACTGCATGCACAACTTCTGTCTCCACTCCAAAATCATCTTCCGAGCGGACAACTAACGGACCCTATTACAGTCTATGGGGTCCGTAGGCTCCGTTTGGCTCAGTTATGTGCCGAATCCGTCCTTTCCATTCTCCTGCCTTTATAATTGAGCAGAACGCCGATGTGAACTCAGCCTTACTTGAATTCTGTCAAAGTAGCTGAGCCCCTGTATTGCATCTGCAACTAAGCAGTCACTTCTTCATATTTGCTTGTCCCAAGGATGCATTCTGTATTAGTCCATAATTAAATTATACGGCCACATACTATGAACGATCGGCACTTTTTAACACTTACTGGGTTATTGTCAGCTACTAGAGACTTAGAAATATTTAGTGCGTTAAACTTGTAATGTATTTTTCAGGTGGTGAAGGCATATGATCACCATGATCAAGAATGGGTAGCCATTAAAATCATTAAAAATAAGAAGGCTTTTTTGAACCAGGCCCAGATAGAGCTGAGACTACTTGAGCTTATGAACAAACATGACACCGAAATGAAGTATTACATAGGTAAGTACTGACTGGATCCTGTTTGTTTTTCTCTGAAGTTATGGCATCAGTAATAAAAGTAGAAGAATTAAAAAAAAAATCTTAAAATCCTTGTGTTCTCTAAGAGCAAGTTTAAACCTGGCAGATCTGTTCACGTGAATGGGACTAGCAGAAATCCATGTGCCTGCCTCTGAAGCATTCTATTCAGATGAATGAAACTACATTTTAGTCACACAAAATCGCTCGCTATTCCCTAGGGCAGGGGTAGGCAACCTCCGGCACTGCAGGTGTTGTGAAACTACAACTCCCAACATGCATACTTGCTCTGCTCTGCTCAGAACTCTCATAGAAATGAATGGAGCATGCTGGGAGTTGTAGTTTCAGAACAGCTGGAGTGCCGGAGGTTGCTGACCCCTGCCCTAGGGTATAATATTTAGACATGACGGATTTGTTGCAGATCAGTTCCATTCATTTGAATGGGGTACTTTCTGCAGGATGTGCTTGGATTTCTGCAAGACCCATTGAGATGAAAGCAACAGTTGGAGAAGTCAGTGCCGCTGCGAGGTACCTTATACCCATTAGGGTAACACCACACTGGGAAGAACTGCGCAGGGTGAAATCCACGGTGGATGTGCGCAGCATAGGTTGACTTGCTGTGTATTAAACCAACACCGTAGGTTAATTTCCTCTGCCGATTGTTTTGTGGAGGAAGTTTTTCAAAATGTCATCAACCTTGTTGGTTTTGTAAAACACTGCAGATTTACCTTACACAAATGGGGGAAAAATAGCAGAATAAGCACCATAATTAAAGTCTGCTGCATTTTGGAAAAGTTGCTGGCCCAGAAAAGCGACAATGCCACAAATAAAAAGACTTTGTAGTACAGCTTAGTGTTTTTCTCTTATGCAGTTTTGTCTGTTTACGTCTCAAGCCCCTTAATTCCAATGCCCACCCTTCTAATTCACTTTTTTCTGAATTACACAGTACATGCACATTTACAAATTCGGCCTCTTTTTCAGTAGTTTTTTTTTATTCATAGTTGAGAATAAGGGCGATGCAGCAATGTCACGCTGCAGCTGTCAAGTCCTATTCCCAGTACATGCGATCCCACTCATACATCTCATAGCGTTGGTGTGTGACCCCTTATATACAATACACCATTGACACATCTGTACCTAAAAATTGCTTGAAGTAGATTGTGGATGCGATTTTGCAGTGCAGTATTGCGTTTGCGCTGATTGTACGTTCTGGGGTCTAAAAGTGTTGTTTTCCTTTGCAGTGCATTTAAAGCGACACTTTATGTTTCGGAACCATCTTTGTCTGGTGTTCGAGTTATTATCTTACAACTTGTACGACCTTTTAAGAAATACAAACTTCCGTGGAGTTTCTCTAAACCTGACCCGAAAGTTTGCTCAGCAACTCTGCACCGCTCTGCTCTTCTTGGCCACCCCGGAGCTCAGCATCATTCATTGTGACCTGAAACCTGAGAACATTCTTCTATGTAACCCAAAACGCAGTGCCATCAAAATTGTGGACTTTGGCAGCTCCTGTCAGCTTGGACAAAGGGTACGTGTTGTCTGGGAAGTTTCCTTTATGTTGTGGGATTTCAGTGATGGCCCAGAGAGAGCCCGTCACAGATGGCAACTGTCATGAAAGTGACTCCTTTTAGGAGGACCTAGTTGGGACCTATAGTCAAGTAGACATAGACTTCATTTAGCTTTATGTTGGGACCGTGCTAAGGATCCTTTTACTCTGCCCTTAATGAGTGATGATTGGACACGGGGAAGGAGTGATTATTGATATGCCTGCTCACAAGATCAGATCTGACAAATAACATTTCCTCCTCTGTCGGTTGATCACTACCCCCCTATTACATGGGGCAGTGGTTGGGAATGAGCACTTGTTTCACTACTTATTGGCCCATGTAAAAAGGCCTTTAGGGCTCTTTCACAGGAACGTGTGGGCCTCGACAATGCATGGGCACCGACCGTGGGGCAGCCGCATCGCATTCACTTGAATGGGTCTGCAATCTGCCCATTCCGCAAAAAGGTAGGACATGTTCTATCTTTTTGCGGGAAGTACGGAACGGAACCCCATGGAAGCACTCCGTAGTGTTCCGTTCCGCATCCCGGATTTGTTGACCCATTGAAATGAATAGTTCCGCATCCGTGATGCGGAATGGCCACGGAACGCTGCCCGTGTATTGCAGACCCGCAAATGTGGTCCACAATACGTGCACGGGGCTCACACGTTTGTGTGAAAGAGCCTTTAATCTAAACCCATACAACTTCAGGCATTACTCTCGAACCTCTAAAGCTGGCAGTAATGCGCTGTTCAGAATTCTGAATCTGCCCCAAAGAGCTGGCACTTTATGAATTTGTCAAACCATTGTGTTTATCTGCTGTGCCAAAATAATAACAGAAAATACGTTAGTCGCTTGGTCCCATTGAGTACAGATGTTGGTGGTAATTAACCCCATCTGTCACCAGCTCGCCGGGCTGCTGTTTAGGGTGCCTTGTGAGAGGACCAGTCCTGCTTGCCGTAGAAGTGTTGAAAGAAGGGAACAAATCTTTGGCTTCCTAGTAACCTGAAGTATTATTATTTTAAAGATCTACCAGTATATTCAAAGCCGCTTTTATCGGTCACCTGAGGTGTTACTGGGGATGCCGTACGACCTGGCTATAGACATGTGGTCTTTAGGGTGCATTTTGGTGGAAATGCACACGGGAGAACCTTTATTCAGCGGATCCAATGAGGTAAGAAATTGTGATTTCTGTAGTGACTATGGACTGTGTTTCCAATGTGTGAAATTGTGCGCTTCACTAGTATTAAGTTTGTCTGTGTGTGATTTACAAAAAAATTAAAAAAGTAATTTTGAGCGCTCTTACACTTACTATTTTTTTTGTGGATCAAAAAGGTGGATCAAATGAACAAAATAGTAGAAGTCCTGGGAACTCCCCCAAACCACATGTTGGATCAGGCCCCAAAGGCACGGAAATACTTTGACAAACTTCCTGAAGGAACGTGGACTGTAAAGAAAAATAAAGATATCAAGAAGGTAAATTTGGATAATAAATTCTGAAAGACTCTACATCGTATGTTTCTTTGTGATCACATGATCAGAAGATGCTGATATCTTGTATGTTTCTGATTTATAGGTATTTGAGATTTATTTTTCCCATGTTTCATTGGGTCACATGCCAAGTTGTCACATTATCCCCTATCCATAGGTTAGAGGATAAATAACTGATCCCCAGTCCTGAGAATGGTGGTCCCATTCCCCCATACTGATGGAGCAGCAGGTCGACCATGTGCCCCCCTGCTCCATTCATTATTCTCTATGGTAAAGGTGTACAGTGCTCGCCTATTTCCTACAGTCCGATAGAGAATGAATAGGGCGGTAGGGCGCATGCTTTACCTGCCAACCCAACAGGGAACGGAACCCCCATTTTCTGGATTGGTGGTGTCCCAGTTGTGGGACCCCCACTGTCAGGTGGTTAACCCCTAAACTGTTGTTAGGGGAAAACTTGGCACATCCCCTTTTAATAAATCAAATATTAATGTTAAGGAACCGTAGATGGAAAGAATGAGTGTTTGCTTCATTGCATCTTTCGTGTGTGTGTAATCTTCTGGGTTCTGCTGTGTTTTAGGACTACAAAGTGCCAGGAACTCGTAGGCTCCATGAAGTTCTGGGTGTAGAAACTGGTGGTCCTGGTGGACGCAGAGCAGGAGAACAGGGACATTCGCCATCAGATTATCTCAAATTTAAAGATTTAATTTTACGGATGTTGGATTATGACCCTAAAACTAGGATTACCCCTTTTTATGCGCTCCAGCACAATTTCTTCAAGAAAACGACAGATGAAGGGACAAATACAAGTAACAGTAACTCTACAAGCCCTGCAATGGACCATAGTCACTCAACCAGTACAACTAGTTCTGTGTCCAGCTCAGGTGAGGGCTGAAAAGAAATGCAACCATTTGTACAGTCCAAAGTTGTGTTCTTGTTGTAAGCGAGGTTGCTACAGTCTGTGGCTAACAAAAGGTTATTATTTTGTGTGTGTGAAATAGCTGTAATACGCACCGTGTGGTCATTTTGGACACCAAGCTAAGGATGAGAATTGGTGCTGACCGAATCGATTCGTTTTAATGCTGTAGGGAGACCTGTATCCGTACAGCATTAAAATGTATTGGCTCTGAGGCAAAATTCATTTCAGCCAAAGTCTCGCAAGACTTCAGTGAATGAATGCGTCATGCAGTTCTGCATCTTAAGGTCTGGTTTGATACCCAGGTACCAGCCTGTACCAAACCCGACTTCAGATTCCGAATTTGATTTTTTTTTAAAGATGTAGAAATGAAGACTGAATTCATTCACTTAAGTCTTGCACAGCTTCAGTCTAAAAGAATTTGGCCTCTGTGGAGACTATGCGTTTTAATACTGTACAGAGACCGCATTAACATTGGGTGTTAGAACGAATCGACTTCAGATCTATGATCCAAAGCTCGAATGGCTCAACACTAAGTGGGAATGTACGATGAAAGAATATAAGAAATGTAACAGCAGCACATCCGTTATTTTCCACATTGCACATTCGGTCAGTACTTGTGGGGAAGTAGAGGTGTATGGAGCAGGGTCATCAGCGGATCCTACTCCATTGGTGACTAGTATAATACACCCGACACCTGGCTGCAATGACGACGAATAAAAATTCAAATCTCACCCCCCTTTTCCAACCTTAATTTTATATGTAGAGTTAAAAAAAACATGGGTATCGTGGTGTCCGAACTATTGAAATATAAAAGTTTTTATTGTGCACCATGAATGCAGTAAGGAAAAAAACTAAAAATACTCAATTTTTTCAGTCACCTTACACCTCCCAAAAATTTGAATAAAAAGTCGTATGTACCCTTAAATGGTACCAATAAATACTAGAGCGCATCCTGCAAAAAAAGCCTTCACACAGCTCTGCAGAGAAAAAATTACTTTATGGGCGTCTGTATAACATGGCAAAGAATTATCATTATTTTTTAAGTAGCAAAACTTAGCACGTTTTGCTATTACAAAAAAATATTTGCCATAATTTTAGTGACCTGCAGAATAAGCTTGGCAGCTGTCAGTATGAAACAGTAGATGTAAGGTCCGCAGCAAAGCCTCTGCGCTTGCGCCTCTACTCGGAGCAGTGATGCTGGCACGAGATGTCCGGCCCTGTCAATCTAATGGCAGGTGATCTTTTTGATTGATTCGGTCATCTCTAGTCTGCAGCCGTAGGGCTCATGCACACACTCGTATGTATTTTGTGGTCCGCAAAAAATACGGATGACGTCTGTGCACATTACGTGTTTTGCAGAATTGAACAGCTGGCTCCTAATTGAACAGTCCTATCCTTGTCCGTAATGTGGACAATAATATGACAGTTTCTGTTTTTTTGTGGAACGGACAAACGGAATGTACCTTCCGTTTTTTTTTTTTTGTTTTTTTTTACGGACCCATTGGAATCCTATCCGCAAAAATAACGGAACTGACACGGAAGCAAAATACGTTCGTGTGCACGAGGCCTTAGGGTAAATGCACAAGTTAAGGATTTATTAGGATCAATTGATGCGGATTTTCCTCTCCCCATTGAAGTGAATGGAGAAAATCCGGTCAGAAAAAAATTAAATAAATTTACATGCTACTGATTTTAAAATCCACACAGGAAAAAAATCAGCACTGTGTACGTGAGAATTTCAAATTCTCATAAAATCCAATCTACATGACTTGCGGTGCGGATTTTCCGCGCGCATTCCTGATCGTGTGCTTTTAGCCTTAGGGGGCAGATAAATAACGGAATGGTTTGGACTTTATGGCAGCACCTTGTCTGGTATAAAGCGGTTCTCAGGATTCCAGACAGCTGAATGAAGAGAGGAGAGTCCCTCACGTAGAACCAGACGCTTTACATCAGGGATGCCAAAGCTGTGGCCGTCCAGCTGTTGTAAAGCTACAACTTCCATCATGCCCACAACAGCCTACAGCTATTGAGGCATGCTGGGAGTTGTAGTTTTGTAACACCTGGAAGGCCACAGCTTGGGCATCTTTACATGTAGTGCCCACTTATGTCAATGTGTGCTGGTGATGGCACTGCAAGGATACTCCCTCAGGTCGTAATTACTATGGGCAGCTGCGGATTTTTTATTTTTTTTTCTGTGGACAACTTCGGCAACCACTTTCTCTGCCAATCCTTGGTTTCATACTTCGAGATTTTTTTTCACATGTTCTCAAAATGTTTTGTGACGTACAAGACTAGCTTTTTTTTTTTTTTTTTAAATACATATGATTTCAAAACTTAATCAGGTTCAATGTTCACTTCAAACAAAACCATTTTCTGCGGATGCTGGAGGTTGCAGATCCCGGCTTCAGAAGCGGGCTTTATGTGTGACCAGTATATCGGACTTGTCTTGCATGAACAGTTCTCTTCTCCCCAGCTCCTTGGTGTTACACCATCCATCGTCTACAGGGTTGAAGGCTGACGCCATTATTTAGAAACCTAGAATTTGTCGGCAGATAAGGAACCATTTGGCCCATCTAGTCTGCCCAATAAACACTCCTCAAACGGGCTTTTGGGAGGAGGTGACCAAAAAATGATCCTCTGTCCTAGAAGGAGGCATCGGCCGCCCTTAGTAGACTCCTACCAGAACATGCTGACTGTCTCTTGTCATCTGCTATGCTCTCTCCTAATACATGTTCTACTTTACTGCAGGAGGATCAAGTGGCTCTTCTAACGATAACCGCAATTACCGGTACAGCAACAGATACTATAACAGTGCTGTTGCCCACACAGATTATGAGATGCAGAGTCCACAGGTAAGTGCTTTGGTTTCCCATGACTGCAGTTTTTGGGTGGGTTCAATATTATAATAAGGGAAACGATTGGTTTTCAGATATTGCCATTTGATTTCCCTGCTCCAGAGCTGCTGATAGTCATGTACGTCATTGCTGGGGAGGAGACACCTCGCAAAGCTGTGAAGGCTATATAGAAAATGGCCGCCTTTATCCCTGTAGTAATGGCAGTGTGTGAATATTTACCTTCACAAGCTGTCTGCTGGTTAGTCTCCTCACAGATGTCCTCTGTGGTCGAGTAATGTGTGTACAAGAGTTTTCCTGCTGGGAGTTTGCACAGACTGCGCTATATACACAGGTCTCCACAATAGGGGGATTTTTTCTTGCATTGTATACAGAAGATTGATGGCGTTTCCATATTGGGCGTGTCCTCTTAGTGAGTGTACTGGGCCATCCGTGTGTTTAATAACCAGACGACTCCACATCCGTCATAGGTAGGGAGAGGTCCCTAGAAGATGGATGTTTATTAACCCTATTCTCCCATTAAAGAGAATATATATTTTTGTAAGGAACAATGTTGTGCTAAGGAGACGCTGACTGAAGTGTTCTTCAGATACATCCCTGGGCCACTGATTTATTACATAACGTTTATTAATTGGGCTCTGTTCACTTCTCGTGAATATTCCCTGACATTTAGGCTCATCAGTCAGTCACTTTATATAGGTGTTTTTATTTTTTTTTATTTTTACTGTGTACCATAGCTGTCATAAAAGGTATGCTGACCCAGTATGACATGGAGGCCTGTGAAAACGTTCAGCATAGTGTGAAAAGGGGTTTTCTGAGACTTTATAACGGACCTATCCCCAGGACAGGTTGTCAGTATCTGATCAGTGGGGGACCAGCACCCCTGCCGGAAAGGCAGTGGCTCTCACAGTAGAGCTGCAGCCTTCCCTCTGCGCAGCTCAGCCCCATAGAAGTGAATTGGGCTGAGTGCGATACCAAACACAGCTGAGAGGAGGCCACAGATGCGCCGGCGCCTTCTCAAACAGCTGATCAGTGGGGGTCCCGGGTGTCAGACCCCCACCGATCAGATACTGTTGACCTATCCTGAGTTAGTCTTGGTAAATCCCGCTAAATCTTGTGACCTAGCACTTATTAGAACGTGACATTAAAATTTCAAAATTTATTTGAAGACTGCTTCATCTCTTTAAAAATATTGAATGAGAAAGTGATCAGTAAGTACATTATTTATGACACAACTTCAGACCTTTGATGGTCGGTTTATTGCTGCCTCGCCGACTTGCCTGAGCTCTGCTCGAGCCTTGACAGTTCAGCCTGAGCAGAGCCCGGACAGCAGCGTACAGGAAGGAGAAAACGGGTCGCGACTGAAAGCACCTGAAACCTATCAGCCGTGTCTCCTGATAAAGTGATAGAGACCAGAATCACAACAAGACCAGATCTCTAGCTGCTATCCAGCCCCAAAAAAAGACAGAGCAAGTCCTATAGGCATTTCTATCGCCGGGCATGTGCAGACCGCAAAACACTTGGGTACGTCTGAATGGACCCTTACTGTAATCTCAGCAGTGAAGGAGCTGATGGGCTGCAGGGGGAAGGGGGGATTACAACAAAAATATAAATTTGGCAACATCATGTTTGTAACTTGCGAACTTCCAGGTCTCCAATAGCTGAAGAAAAAATAGACATGACTTCCGGAACACAGAAGGGTGAAAATATTACTGGTTCTTAAGGCAAAAATCAGTTTTGTTGCAAAGAAGTTTAATTAACTTCAGACATAAATTCAAAATCTACAATAAAAGTGACTTTTTGGGAGGGTTTTTCCCACTTTAATGTGACTGTCAAGCGTTTAATGTGTGTTGTCTTTCCTGTCTTTCCAGACTCATTCTCAGCAGCAGATAAGACTGTGGGCCGGCGGAGATGTTCCAATCACAAACAGCGATTCCTACCCTCAGATCTTACCTCACAAGCCTACTCCCAGTCAGCCGCAACATTTTCATGGAAACGAACCACATCACCCTCACCCGCTGTATCATCATGTTAACCGGCCACACTACCATCGGCAGCTCATCACCTCCTCTTCTCCGCAAATCCCAGAGTCTATGGAGCTCAGCTTGGGACACAGACACCCCCAGTCTTCCTCTTCATTGCACCCACACCACCCTAGCTTAGACTGCACTCCGTTTGGCTCCTCAAACTTACACTTAGGGGTTTCTGCTTTTCGGACTAGAACAGTCAGTGGGCATAACGATTCTGGTGTGCCTCTGAATTATCCCTACTCTAGCAACACATCCAGCATGGTTGGACCACCTCATATCCGAAACAGGACGGAAACGGAAGAGAGTGCGATGTTAGGCGTTTGTGTCCCTCAGAGTACAGCAGCAAGCTCTTGATGATTCTTTCATGTAAGATTAAAGCCATACCAATAATAGAAAATACTGAATTCGGAGGAGGGCTGACAGGCTGCAGGGTGGGGTTGTGGAAAAAGGGTGAGCTGGCTTTTATCACAACCATCAAACAAAAAAAATGTCAAGGTGTAGCTGTTAATGTGAATTGTTTATTTATTAAAAAAAAAATCACTACGAGAGGAGTGTGAAGTGTGTGTTGACCCATGAGAAGCCGTTTCAAACAGACTTCAATTGGACTGCTTTTTTTTATTTTATTTTATTTTTTATTGCTTTTTTTGACACACTGGTAGAAGTTAACCTGTGCAAAGACTTCAAGACATTTCCAATGCTTCCATTTCTATCATAAAAGGTCCTCTTCAGAAGAAGCAGGAGAATCCAGACTTACTTTGCACGTCAGTGAACTCGTTTACAGGCCAAACGTCACTCTGCAAAACACTGTCTGTGCCAGTTGCCCTACGCTGCCATTTTGACCATTCATCCAGATTCCCTGTGTTGCCCCCCCCGTCCCCCTCCCCTCCCCCACTTTCTACCAACCTTGCTAGGGTGCAGATTTATGCACTTCACTGGAATAACCTTGGCTGCTAACTCCACTCTCTCAACTGGAATTGCTGCTAAAACTCTTTAACAGTTTTTTGCTTTCTAAGAAAAAAAAAAAGAAAAACAAAAACCTAAAGGTTCCCCTATGTCTTTTATTTATGACTTCGTACTCAGTCGGTTTTAGCTGTTTCAGGAAAGATTTTTAGGAGCCATTTTTTTCCTTTTTTTTAACTGATTAATGCTTGTGCATTAACACCGGAGTTCAGTGTCTGTTATTCCCCCATTTTTTCCCCAGTTTGATTTGACATCGTTTTGGTTTTGTACACTGAATTCTGTTTTTTTTTAACACTACAAATTATTTTTTTCTATTTTTTATTTTTTTTTCCAAACCTTACCCCTCCACGCTGTTTTTTACTAGTCTCTCGGCCTCTTAAGTTGAGTGTGACCAGTAATGGCGCATCTTCATGGGTTATACTGTAAGACGCTAAGCCCTTGCTTCAGTATTAAAACTTTTACAGCGCTATGTGCTGTAACAGTAGGGTTTTTTATTTTTTTCAGACTTTCAAAAATGTAAAGACTCAATCTGTCCTATTTTCATATCTGTGGATAGTAATGTACTGCTTTAATTTTATTTTAACATTTTTATTCCCCTCTTTTTTTTTTTTTTTTTTTTTTTTTAATTTATTGTACCAAAGATGGTATTGAGGCATCACTTAAAAAAAAAAAAAAAAAAAAAAAATCCTTATCAGACCTGTAAAATGATTGTCTTTTTAAATGTTTCCTTTTTCTGTTCTTGCGTGTTTAATTGGGCTTAAAATTCTGAATCATGTGTAGTTGCTGTTGGACTCCAAGGCCTTTCACATTCATGTTTGTTTCAAGTATTGTGGGTGATTTGGAGGATCCTAAAAATAAAGTAATAGACAGCTACAGAAGATCGAGAGGGTCAGTGTCGATTGTGTCCTAAAAAAACAAACTCTAAAACGTTAAGATCGTCACGTTAGCCATGCTTTGGCGAATAAAATGCGAGCAGACACAACTGTTGATGCGGATTATTCTGCTCTGCTGCCATTGACTCTTGTATTGAGGGTCGGTGGTAGCAAAGCATTGAGCAACGCGTTTGGGGCGTAGCGATCATGACATTTCTAATTCTGTGTATGCCATATGTCGGGTATGCCTGTTGCCCATACCTTCTGTTATGCAAATTTTTTTTTTTTTAGTTTTCTGCTTTTTGTATATCAGAGAGTTTATTATTAATGTTAAATGCACATTTTATTCTAGCAATTTACTATTATAATTTTTTTTTAAATTTATTTTTTTTCTTAAAGCCTCTAAATTTCTAATGTAGAACATTGTGCTATCCTTTTGGCTTTAAGCGTTTGATTCGTTCAATTTTTCTTTTATTTTTTTGGACCGGCCTGGAGAGTTAATTGTGAAGTGATATAAATATATAGATATATCCATACCCCCCACCCCACCCCCGCCCAGGTTTTTACTAATTGTTCAAGGATGTACACTTAACCCATCGGAGGACTCTGCTCTTTTCTCTGCTCTGTAACTTATGGAGATATTTATTTAATTTTTTTTTTCTTCATTTTCTGTTTCCAAAAAAGTTGCAAAAATAATTGCTGTATGGAAAATAATGAAATCTTGGCAGAAAGTACAGGACTATTGGTTGCTTCTTTAGCCCCATTTCTTTCCCCTCTTTACTGACTTATGATGTGAATCAAGTCCCTACTGTTAAAGTACAGAGCAGGTTTGTACTGCACAAGAGATCAATAAATGAGGCTCTACTTTGGACTTCTGCACTTTGGTGTGTCTGAAAAACAAACGAAACAAAAAAAATCAAAATGATGGACGTTTTGGGAGGGGAGGTAGTCACTGGAAGCTTGGACCTTGCATCAGGAAGATGACACGTGGTTAATCCTAATGCTGTTTCTTGGTAAGCGTGTGTCCTGTATAGAAATGCAGATAATTTTGCAGTGGATGTATTGGCAGTGTAGAGACGTCTGCTGTTCATCTCTGTTCACGCGGCTCTGTGACGAGGACTTGTCATCACACCAAGGATCTGTCTAATGATTGTGCTTCAGGGACGCTGATCAGATTTGTACGTACTGTATGTTTACCCATACATGTAAGGATGATAAAGTTATCTTTTCTATGGAAGAATGTTTTTTTTGTACAATATTTTTATACATATATGTCGTATGGTTTCCAGGTCTCTCCATGGTACAGGTCTGACTTTGTAAAGCAGTAGACCCCCGGTCACAGTATTGGCCATTAAACTAGCTCTGGGTAAATCTACCATTGTTTCTCCCTTGGGTGACTGGGACAAGACCAGGTAAGTGACTCTTAGAAGGTTTAATAGATCATTACAGTATTGGGGTCCATTCACACGCAAAACACGGAAACCGGTAATGTACGATCCGCAATTTGCGGACCGCACATAGCCAGCACCATAATAGAAAATGCCTTTTGTTGTCCACAATTGCGGACAAGAATAGGACATGTTCTATTTTTTTATTCAGGAACGGAATTGCGGATCCCGAAAATGCAAATCTGCATCCGTCTCAGCCCCATTGAAAGTAAATGTTTCCGCAAATTGCGGAACGGATGCGGACCCAAATTACGGATGTGTGAATGGACCCTTAGAATGTATTGGCTCCGATGAGCCGAAGTTATTACATCATGAAGTCTCACGAGACTTCATGTAATAACTTTGTGAATTATTATGTGGGGGGGAAAAAAAAAACGTTGGTACTAAACTCTGGTTCGGTACCAAGTTTATTTTTTTACAGTAGTAATTAATTCACGAAGTTATTACACAAAGTCGCAAGAGACTTCATTGTCTCATTGGAGCCAATACATTCTTATTCTGTATGGAGTGCTTGCTCCGTACAGTATTACAGTGAAGTTTTATGCGAATCGACTTTGGATGAAGCATCTGAAGTCGATTCGCTGATCCCTATTCATTACCTTTTGGGGTAAAAGTATTCATCTATAGCTGGCCATACCCAGTTAGTAGCTGTCGGCCGTACGCTATCTCTCCGGACTTGCCCATCCATACACAAACCTTCTGTTGGACCGAGTGTATGGGGGTAGAGAGCAGATATAAGACACTTGGCGGTGGCTTATCTCATGGGAAAACAAAAGGATTGGGTAAAAAAAAAATTCTGTTTACCCAATCCTTCTCTTCTCCGACATCTGGCGAGGAATCATTGGGAGCCACCCACACACATTAGATTGTCGGCTGAACCGGTTTCGGATGACCATACGCTATACGGGGGGCTGAAAGTGTCACTGAGCTTGCATTAATCAATAGTACAGTGTGTACATGTGGAATAACGCTATTATATCACTTGTATCTAGCTTTTAACCGTTTTCTCTGCGCTTGCTGAATATCTGGTTTGCAGTTCTCTCGGACGTGGTGAAGACTAGGAGCCATCCACTGAACACACAGAGGAGAATCTCCTTCCTAACCTCTTAGGCCTCTTTCACAGGGGCGGGTGCAATGCGTGATGTGAACGCACAGCACCCGCACTGAATCCTGACCCATTCATTTCAGTGGGGCTGTGAACATGAGCGTTTTTTTCGCGCATCAGTTCTGCGTTGGTTAATAACGCAGCATGCTCTATATTCTGTGTTTTTCACTCAGCCCTGGCCCCATAGAAGTGAATGGAGCTTTAGTGAAAAACGCATTGCATCCGGAAGCAAGTGCGGATACAATGCGTTTTTCACTGGTTGCCAAGAGATGTTGTTTGTAAACCTTCAGTTTATCGCTCGTGTGTAAAACGCATTGCACCCGCGCTGAAGAAACTGAGCGTAATCACAGACAAAACTGACTGAACTTGCTTGGAAAACGGTGGTGTTTCCCTGAGCCAATCCGTATCGTTTATGTGAAGGAGGCCATAATCCCTCAGAAGCGGCCCCTGGATAATGGAGGACATTGCAGAGCACACTGACCTGTCTATTTGTGAATAAAGCACTTGTGCTGAGCCATAAGCGTCCGGGGTAGTTGTGCAGTCTCTCCATCTGTGCCTGTCTCCTCTGCTCCTGCTTACTCCTCCCCTCTCCATAGACTTGCATTGCCATATGTAATATGATCCTCCTACAGAGACGGAGAGAAGAAAAGAAAATTATTGGGAAGGGGGGTGGTATGCTGAGGGCTGAGAAATGCCTATTCAAACATATTACAAAGTTCGTTGTGGTCACTTGTACTATTGATTTATGCAGAGTTGTGTGAAAAGCGGGTGACCATTTGATTCTAGATAGAACCTGTTCACGGTCTCGAGTCACATCTAGAGCTGCATTCACATTTAGCTTGCTGCCACCTGGCATTCCTTATGTCCCAGCTTTGGGATTCCTTACATATTTGCTGCCCAGTAAGGCTGTGTTGTAATGTGTTCTATATTGGACTGTTGTGCAGTGCCGGGTAACGTAGCTGAAAAAAGACATGTAGTTCAGCCTGTTATCCTGAGTTGATCCAGAGGAATTCTTCCGCCCCCAGAGTGTAATACAGCAGGATATGCTTGGTGTAAATGCATAGAGTACTTCCACATGCAGAATGGGCACAGCGGATTGGTGTGTGTGTTATTTAGGTCAGGTCCACATCTGCATTGTGAAGTCCGGCACTGTATCTGGCGTACGTGCAAGCTTTCAGCCAGACCAAAAAAATGCTAGACGCAATGTCTTTGTCCAGCCGAAAGTCTGCATGTACGCCGAATACCGTGAACTCTAGCAGTCTGCTCCTCCGCCAGATGTGAACCCAGCCTGACAGTTTTGTAGAAATGAGGAAATCGCCAGCACTTGATTAAAATCCATATTCTTTAAAGCATTCCACTAGTGCCCGTCTGAATGGTGTAATTACATGCTTAGGGCTCGTGCACACCAGCGTATTTTCTTTGTGTCCGTTCCGTTGTTTGTTTTGTTCTTGTTTTTTTACGGATCGTATGCGGAACCATTAATTTCAACAGGTCCGCCAAAAAAACAAAAGTTACTCCGTGTGCATTCCATTTCCGTATGTCCGTTCTGCAAAAAAATAGAACATGTCCTATTATTGTCTGCATTACGGACAAGGAAAGTACTGTTCTATTAGGGGCCGGCTGTTCCGATCCTCAAAATATGGAATGCACACGGACATCATCTGTATTTTTTTGCAGATCCATTTTTTTTTTGCAGACCGCAAAATACCTACTGTCATGTGCGTGAGTGAACACGGACCTAAAAACATTGGGGGTCACTTACAGAGACCTGCATTTTTACAGCTGTCTTTGCTTCCCCCTTGTGCTGCCAGAGCATGCACGTATCTTATAACAAGGTGTGCGTCTCCTCACACCTAGGGCAGCCGATGCGACTGGAGGGAAAAACGACTCCACTACCCGAGTGCTTTCGTTTTTCGCCAACATTTACGCCTCTGACGGGTATGCTCTGCAAACACCTGTGCAACTTTTCATTTTTTTACACGCCAAAAACTGGCGTACAAATCGTAGTAAATTACCCCCAAGGGGTATATGTTTTGAGCTTTGTGATGTCAGGATGTAACTACACCATCCGAAACCTGTAAGCGGCTCTTGTGGATGTCTGGATTTACTTTTTTTATAACCATGGATTAATAAAGAATATGGATTTTAATCAAGTGCTGGAAATTTCCAAAAATGGCAAGTTTGCCTGACCCAGGAGTGTTGTTCCCTCCGTGCACCCTTTGCAGGTGTGATGACCGTGTATTGTCAGGGTTTATGGGGAGCGTACCACCTCCGGCAGTGTTTTACGGCACCAGCCAAGTGGGTGAGACTGAAAGAAATCATCTCACCCACGTGCTGCTGGGAGAAATCATAAATTGACCTGTGGTGCGGATTTGAAACTCACCTCCCTGATGCCTTCTGTGATCAACTGTTGGAGGTCCCTTTTAACAAAAGAATCGTCCATGCGGAGTGGAAAATCGCCGCCAGTTACCTGCAAATTTTGCAATGGCTTTCTTCCTCTGCCCTGTAAAGTGTGAAATCCACAGCATAAACTGACGTGCTGCATTTTTTACTTTCTGCAGTGGGTGGAATCGGCTGCAATATTTGCATGTAACTGCTGCAGATTTTTCTGTGATGTTTTAGGTCCTTATTAGAAGAGACCTCCAACAGCCGATCACCGGGTGCATCACTGAGACAGAGGGAAATCTGCAAAAAATGTCCAAATCGCCTGCAACACCGCCAGAGGCGCGATGCGTGGTTTCCATTTGCATCAGTGGGCTGTCCATGCAATGTATGGATGGGATGGTTCCTCCACTGGGGAAAATGATTTGTAGCTAGTGATGAGCGAACCTCATATTTTGAAGTTGGTTTATGGGTTTTCTGGCAATTTCGTTATGGATTCTGCTGCCACGGGCCATTACGGAATTCTATGATGGAATGGCCCGTGGTAACGGAATCCATAACGAAATTGTCAGAAAACACGAACATTGAACTTTAAAACATGAGGTTCACTCATCACCAATTGTAGCCCCTCTTGGTATTAGGCTATGGTAACGAGGTGCCTTAAAGAACGGCCCTGATTTATGAAACCTTTACTCCAGAATTCTGGCATTGAAAAGTCACGAAATAGGGCTAATGCAACTACTTCTTTTTTGCACTCGCTTACGCAAAATATAAGCAATTGCTTAAAAATGTGTGACTTTGCAATTTTACACCACTCACTCCAGTTTTTTAATATGGGTGGAAAAGTGAGTGTGGTCAGCTATGTTAATGAGTTTCACTCCAGATTTATCATCTTGACTTTTTTTAAAAGTCGCAAACAAGTTGCAATCTCACTCCAGGAGGAGGGCGGAGTAGGAAACCTGGAGGAACTTCACTAGACAAGTTTTAGGTTGAAGGACAAGCTAAATTTATCAAACAAGTGACATTTGATAAATGTGGCACAATGTTCTACAACACAGATTAAAAACTGACTTCAAATATTCTCCTAATGATAAATTTATATAATATATTGTATTCCAGAGCTGCACTCACTATTCTGCTGGTGGAATCACTATGTACATACATTACTGATCCTGTACTGTTCCTGAGTTACATCTTGTATTATACTCCAGAGCTGCACTCACTATTCTGCTGGTGGAGTTACTGTGTACATACATTACTTCTCCTGTACTGATCCTGAGTTACATCCTGTATTATACTCCAGAGCTGCACTCACTATTCTGCTGGTGCAGTCACTGTGTACATACATTACTTCTCCTGTACTGATCCTGAGTTACATCCTGTATTATACTCCAGAGCTGTACTCACTATTCTGCTGGTGCAGTCACTGTGTACATACATTACATTACTTATCCTGTACTGATCCTGAGTTACATCCTGTATTATACTCCAGAGCTGCACTCACTATTCTGCTGGTGTAGTCACTGTGTACATACATTACATTACTTATCCTGTACTGATCCTGAGTTACATCCTGTATTATACTCCAGAGCTGCACTCACTATTCTGCTGGTGCAGTCACTGTGTACATACATTACATTACTTATCCTGTACTGATCCTGAGTTACATCCTGTATTATACTCCAGAGCTGCACTCACTATTCCGCTGGTGCAGTCACTGTGTACATACATTACATATCCTGTACTGATCCTGAGTTACATCCAGTATTATACTCCAGAGCTGCACTCACTATTCTGCTGGTGGAGTCACTGTGTACATACATTACATTACTTATCCTGTACTGATCCTGAGTTACATCCTGTATTATACTCCAGAGCTGCACTCAGTATTCTGCTGGTGCAGTCACTGTGTACATACATTACATTACTTATCCTGTACTGATCCTGAGTTACATCCTGTATTATACTCCAGAGCTGCACTCAGTATTCTGCTGGTGCAGTCACTGTGTACATACATTACTTCTCCTGTACTGATCCTGAGTTACATCCTGTATTATACTCCAGAGCTGCACTCAGTATTCTGCTGGTGCAGTCACTGTGTACATACATTACTTCTCCTGTACTGATCCTGAGTTACATCCTGTATTATACTCCAGAGCTGCACTCACTATTCTGCTGGTGCAGTCACTGTGTACATACATTACTTCTCCTGTACTGATCCTGAGTTACATCCTGTATTATACTCCAGAGCTGTACTCACTATTCTGCTGGTGCAGTCACTGTGTACATACATTACATTACTTATCCTGTACTGATCCTGAGTTACATCCTGTATTATACTCCAGAGCTGCACTTACTATTCTGCTGGTGCAGTCACTGTGTACATACATTACTTATCCTGTACTGATCCTGAGTTACATCCTGTATTATACTCCAGAGCTGCACTCACTATTCTGCTGGTGCAGTCACTGTGTACATACATTACATTACTTATCCTGTACTGATCCTGAGTTACATCCTGTATTATACTCCAGAGCTGCACTCACTATTCTGCTGGTGCAGTCACTGTGTACATCCATTACTTATCCTGTACTGATCCTGAGTTACCTCCTGTATTATACTCCAGAGCTGCACTCACTATTCCGCTGGTGCAGTCACTGTGTACATACATTACTTATCCTGTACTGATCCTGAGTTACATCCTGTATTATACTCCAGAGCTGCAGTCACTATTCTGCTGGTGCAGTCACTGTGTACATACATTACTTCTCCTGTACTGATCCTGAGTTACATCCTGTATTATACTCCAGAGCTGCAGTCACTATTCTGCTGGTGCAGTCACTGTGTACATACATTACTTATCCTGTACTGATTCTGAGTTACATCCTGTATTATACTCCAGAGCTGCAGTCACTATTCTGCTGGTGCAGTCACTGTGTACATACATTACTTATCCTGTACTGATCCTGAGTTACATCCTGTATTATACTCCAGAGCTGCAGTCACTATTCTGCTGGTGCAGTCACTGTGTACATACATTACTTATCCTGTACTGATCCTGAGTTACATCGGCACAGGTCTAATAGGCAGTTTGCATATAGAGATGTGTCCTTTTTGTATTGGGTCCTGTAAAGTCAATTGATGTAGAAAAACTGCCCCCCTGTAGGTAGGAGCTCTTCTAAGCTATTAGGCCTCTTTCACGCTTGCGTTGTGAGGATCTGGCTTGGACTTCCGTCCCTGGAAATGTCACAATGCAAGACAACTGAAAGCATTTGAAGACTGATCAGTCTTCAAAATGCTTTCAGTGTTACGATGGCAGCCAAGACGCTACTAAAGTCCTGGTTGCCATAGTAAGTAGTGGGGAGCTACTTGCAATCCGTGCGGCTCCCGGGGTGCTCCACAATGACATCAGAGCACCCAAGCGCATGGATCACGTGATCCATGCTCATGGGGCGCTCTGACGTCATTGTGGAGCGCCCTGGGACTCGGGAGCCGCGCGGACGGTAAGTATACTTCTCCCCTGCCTCCCCACTACACTTTACCATGGCAGCCGGGACTTTAGCGTCCAGGCTGCCATGGTAACCATTCACAAAAGCTAAACACGGATCCGGCGATGCGCCGTAACTACGTTTAGTTTAATGCCGGATCCAGATTAATGCTTTTCAATGGGCATTTATTCCGGATCCGTCCGTCCGGCATGCCTTCAGGATTTTTGGCCGGAGCAAAATCCGCATCATGCTGCGGATTTTGCTACGGCCAGAAAACGTCTCCGTACTGAACTGAAGACATCCTGATGCATCCTGAACGGATTTCTCTCCTTTCAGGATGCATTGGGACGTGACTGATCAGTATCTTTCCGTCCTAGAGGACAGAACTCTAGGACGGAAAGATAAAACACCAGTGTGAAAGAGGCCTTAGTGGGGTTTCTGGCTACCAGCTTTCTGACTAGTTTTAAATAACTAGCAGTACTGGGATTACAGCTCTGGAGTATGATATACTGTAACTCCAGATCAATGCAAGACAAGTAATCAATGGGAAGTACTGGGAACCATTTATGTAGGTTCATTAGGTCTACTTGTATACTATTGTATACTGTACATCTGTGTGCTTATTCTGATCAAAAGCTGATGCTGGATCAATGATTTGTTAGCTATTTCTTTTTCTCTCTCCATACAACGGCCATTATATTACCCACATAAAGGACCCTCCGAGTCGCTTCATTAAAGAACTATGTATAAGTATTGATGTGACCCAAAGAGGAAAGTAGATGCACATCACCTCTTACTAGTACAAGTACGGCTTGGACCTATATCTACAGGGCGAGTCAAAAGTTGCACTACATCCATTTATTTTCTAAATGAAATATCTCACTACCCCAGCAAGTGAGTGAAGGAGCCTATCTTTTAGGCTATGTCCGGAACATGGCCGCCATTTTGAAAGCCGCCATGTTGGATGATGGGCAAATGTTTCCAATAGGAAGGGGGTCGTGTAGCATATCAAAGAAGACCAGAATTTTCTCCGAAGTCAATTGTCGTAATCTGATTTGCAATGTCTCTTGTGATTCAAAAGTTATCAACACAGAAAGTTGCAGCAAAAATTGAGAACGTTCCCTGTGAGATACAGCTATTTGACATGTTCTATGTGTTGTGTCTGGTGCTGAACACAGAACTTTCTGTGTTAACCTTCGAACCACAACAGATACTGAAATCGATTTCTGAGAAAATTCTGGTCTTCTATGATATGCTACACGATCCCCTTCCCATTGGGAAAATTAGCACTTCATCCAAGATGGCGGCAATCTTCAGATGTTTTATATTCCTCTTAGTTTCTGAAGTAAACCGGTGTCCTGAGACTCCTGGCTCACCTTATACCTGCACATAGTAATAAAGCTTGTAAGGCTGAAGAAAGACATCCATCCTTCCGGTTCAGCCCGTTATCCTGCTCTCCAGCAAAAGTCTGGACATTGTCAATTTTAAGAAAAAGCAACAACTTACAAAATGCTAATTACACAATCTTCCTAACGGACTATTTTTGCAAATCTGACGTGGCACTTTGTGGTAGTAATCCTAGAAAGCTTTTACCACGTCATTCTGACATTTTCTTGTGACACATCATACTTTGTGTTAGTTGTAAATTTGAGTAGATGTTTTACCATTTATTTATTTAAAAAAAATTTACAATTTACAGGTAATTTGGAACAATTCCTTATTTTGTATATTTGAAATTTTGTTTTTAGGATGTGATTCTTCACAAAGTAACATAGTAACATAGTATATAAGACCGAAAAAAGACATTTGTCCATCCAGTTCGGCCTGTTTCCTACAAGTTGATCCAGAGGAAGGCAAAAACCCTGTGAGGTAGAAGCCAATTTTCCTCACTTAAGGGGAAAAAAAAATTCCTTCCCGACTCCAATCAGGCAATCAGAATAACTCCCTGGATCAATGACCCCTCTCTAGTAGCTATAGCCTGTAATATTATTACACTCCAGAAATAAATCCAGGCCCCTCTTGAATTCCTTTATTGTACTCACCATCACCACCTCCTCAGGCAGAGAGTTCCATAGTCTCACTGCTCTTACAGTGAAGAATCCTCTTCTATGTTTGTGTACAAACCTTCTTTCCTCCAGACGCAGAGGATGTCCCCTTGTCACAGTCACAGTCCTGGGGATAAATAGATGATGGGACAGATCTCTGTACTGACCCCTGATATATTTATACATAGTTATTAGATCTCCCTCAGTCGTCTTTTTTCTAAAGTGAATAACCCTAATTTTGATAACCTTTCAGGGTACTGTAGATCCCTCATTCCAGTTATTACTTTAGTTGCCCTCCTCTGAACCCTCTCCAGCTCTGCTATGTCTGTCTTGTTCACAGGAGCCCAGAACTGTACACAGTACTCCATGTGTGGTCTAACCAGTGATTTGTAAAGTGGTAGGACTATGTTCTCATCACGGGCGTCTATGCCCCTTTGATGCAACCCATTATCTTATTGGCCTTGGCAGTAGCTGCCTGACACTGGTTTTTGCAGCTTAATTTGCTGTTTATTAAAATTCCTAGATCCTTTTCCATGTCAGTGTTACCGAGTGTTTTACCATTTAATATGTACGGGTGACTTGCATTATTCCTTCCCATGTGCATAACTTTACATTTGTCAGTGTTAAACCTCATCTGCCATTTTTCTGCCCAAGCCTCCAAACTATCCAGATCGCTCTGTAGCAGAAAACTGTCCTCTTCAGTGTTAATTACTTTACACAGTTTAGTGTCATCTGCAAAAATAGATATTTTACTGTGCAGGCCTCCTACAAGATCATTAATAAATATATTGAAGAGAATAGGGCCCAATACTGACCCCTGAGGTACCCCACTAGTTACAGTGACCCAATCTGAGTATCTACCGTTAATAACCACCCTCTGTTTTCTGTCACTCAGCCAGTTACTTACCCACATACAGATATTTTCTCCTAGTCCGAGCATCCTCATTTTATATACTAACCTTTTATGAGGTACGGTGTCAAATGCTTTGGAGAAGTCCAGATATACGACATCCATTGATTCACCGCTGTCAAGTCTAGAACTTACCTCCTCATAGAAGCTGATTAAATTTGTTTGGCATGACCGATCACTCATGAAGCCATGCTGATATGGCGTTATTTGCTTATTTTCATTGAGATACTCCAAAATAGCATCTCTTAGAAACCCTTCAAACAGTTTACCAACAATAGATGTTAAACTTACCGGCCTATAGTTTCCATGCTCTGTTTTTGGACCCTTTTTGAATATTGGCACCATATTTGCTATGCGCCAATCCTGTGGAACATTCCCTGTTATTATAGAGTCCGTAAATATCAGAAATAAGGGTCTGGCTATGACATCACTTAATTCCCTTAGGATACGGGGGTGTATGCCATCCGGTCCTGGCGATTTGTCTATTTTAATCTTTTTAAGTCGCTGTTGTACTTCTTCCTGGGTCAGACAGGGCACTTTTAATGGGGGATTTACTTTTACATTCTGCATTTCATCTGACAGTTTATTTTCCTCAGTGAATATAGTGGAGAAAAAAATATTTAATAGTTTTGCTTTATCCTCGTCGCTCTCTGCAACACCCCTCATTGCTATGTAGAGGGCCGACTCCTTCAGATTTATATTTTTTACTATTTATATAATTGAAGAACATTTTAGGGTTAGTTTTACTCTCTTTGGCAATTAATCTCTCGGTCTCTAGTTTGGCAAATTTTATTCGTTTTTTACATATTCTATTTTTTTCCTTATAGTTTATTAGTGCTTCCTGACTCCCCTCCTGTTTTAGCAATTTATATGCTTTCTTTTTGTCATTTATTGCCTTCTTTACGGTTCCATTTATCCACATTGGTCTCTTATTGTTCCTTAGCCTTTTATTCCTATAAGGTATGTACCTCTCACAATTAGATGTTACAATGCTTTTAAAAATCTCCCATTTTATGGTTGTATTTTTATTTTTGAGGACTTTGTCCCAGTTAGTTAGGCCTATGGCCTCGCTTAGTTGGCTAAATTTTGCTTTTTTGAAGTTTGGTATTTTTGTTCCTCCCTTTAGAAACTCTCGTTTGAAGGATAATTGGAAGGTTATAACTTTATGGTCACTATTTCCCAGGTGTCCCCCAACCTGCACATCTGTTGTTCTATCAGGTCTATTGGTTAATACTAAGTCCAGTATGGCCGTCCCTCTAGTGGGGTCCTGAACCAGTTGGGAAAGGAAATTGTCTTTGGCTATTGCCAAGAACCTGTTTCCTTTATGGGATGTACAGCTTTCAGTTTCCCAGTCTATATCTGGGTAGTTGAAGTCCCCCATGATAACGACTTCATTATGATTTGCCGCCTCGTCTATCTCGTTTAGTAATAGATTTTCTGTGGACTCTGGTATATTAGGTGGTTTATAATACACTCCTATTAGTATTTTATTATTGTTTTTTGCTCCATGTATTTCTACCCACAGTGACTCCACATGTTCATGTCCCTCAGAGATGTATTCTCGAATTACAGGATTTAGACACGACTTCACGAAGAGGCAGACCCCTCCACCTCTCCGGTTTTGACGATCCTTTCTAAACAGATTGTAACCTTTTATATTAACTGCCCAGTCATAGCTATCATCCAGCCATGTCTCAGTTATTCCCACTATGTCATAGTCCTCCTCACACATCACTAATTCCAGTTCACCAGTCTTGTTAGTCAGGCTTCTGGCATTAGTATACATACATTTGACAGGTTTATGTGTATTTTTACCCTACATCTTTCATTCTGAGCTGTTCTAGTCCCCCTTCCATTCCTCCCCCAGACACACTACCTCGCCCCTGGTCTCTATCTGCACTATCTTCCCCTCCTATAATGTAATTACCCTCCCCCCAGTCCCTAGTTTAAACACTCCTCCAACCTTCTAGCCATCTTTCTCCCCAACACAGCTGCCCCTTCCCCATTGAGGTGCAGCCCGTCCCTACGGTAGAGCCTGTAGCCAACAGAGAAGTCGGCCCAGTTCTCCATGAACCCGAACCCCTCCTTCCTACACCAGTTCTTGAGCCACTTGTTAACCTCCCTAATCTCCCGCTGCCTTTCTTGTGTGGCTCGTGGTACAGGCAGTATTTCAGAAAATACTACTTTTGAGGTCCTTGCACTAAGCTTTTGACCTAAATCCCTGAAATCATTTTTAAGGACTCTCCACCTTCCTCTAACTTTGTCATTGGTTCCGATATGGACCATGACCGCTGGATCTTCTCCAGCCCCTCCCAGTAATCTGTCAACCCGATCCGCGATGTGTCGAACTCTAGCGCCAGGAAGACAGCACACTGTTCGGCGATCACGATCTTTGTGACAGATTGCCCTATCTGTACCCCTAATAATTGAGTCTCCCACTACCAGCACCTGTCTGGCCTGCCCTGCTCTCCTGGTCCCCTGCTTACTGGAGCTGACATTCCCCTGACTGGCAGAGGAAGTGTCTGGCTGCAGCGGTGCCGTCCCTGAACTGTCATCCCCTCATCTGCCAACCGTGCAAACTTGTTGGGGTGTGTCAGATCAGGGCTAGCCTCCCTGGCACTCTTCCCTCTACCCCGCTTTCTTACTGTTACCCAACTAACTACCTCACTCTCCTCAGCCTCCTCGCTACCACCCTCCCCCACATCTACCCCATAGAGTGCTTGCTCAGTGAGCAGCAAACTCTTTTCCAAATTGTCAGTGGCTTTCAGTGTTGCAACTCGCCTGTTTAGAGACTCGATGTGCGATTCCAAACGGGTAATTTGCTCACATTTTGAACAAACATATACATCCTCGAACGGCTGTTCCAGGACTGCATACATCATACAAGATGTGCACTGGACGGCGCTGTCAATAATGGAAGTCATACTAAATGGGGATTACACAGGAAAAGAGAGGGAAAAAAATAAATAAATACAATATAGAGCAGTGATATCAAGATTCTTACTTACTGTGGTCCCTTACAGCAGTAGGAAGACTAGCTAGAATCAAACCAACTGTATACAAGTATGATCTAATGAATCTATGTTTCTTGAACTCCGGTTTCTTCAACTCCACTTATGAAAGCAGCCACTTAGTAATGCAGGCCTCAGGTAGAGCAGTAGTATTTAACATTCGCCATATGTATGTTGGCATCATTTTGAAAATGTAATTGTCGCTTTTACAGGACATTAGAAGGCTTAGAATTTTAGAAATAATGTTTTGAATTTTTAAGAAAATCTCCAAAATGACTTAAATTTTAAGGACCAGTTCAGTTATGAAGTGGCTTTGAGGGGCTTGCATAATAGGAACCGCCCAGAAATGACCCCATTTTAGAAACTACACCTCTCGAATTATTAAAAACTGATTTTAGAAACTTTATAAATTCTCTACAGGAGAAGGAATGAAAGGAAAAGAAGTGAAATTTTAGTTTGAGTACATTGATTATGCAATTTATAGAAACATCCAATATGTGGTCGTAAACTCTTGTTTGAGCACACTGCAGGGTTCAGAAGGGAAGGAGCACAATTTGGCTTTTTGAGGGCAGATTTTGCTGTAATGGTTTTCGGGTGCCATGTCACTTTTGAAGTGACTTTGAGGTACCCGTACATTGGAAACCTCCCAACATTTACCTAATTTTGTGAGTTACACCCCTGAAGAAAGTTGAGGGTGTACCGAGTGCCTTGACCCCACAGGCGGTTCATAGAATTTAGAAACAGAAGAAAAAGGAACGCCACCATTTGTTACTGAACATGGCGACACCCCACGTGTGGTTGTAATCTGCTGTTTGGGCACACTACAGGGTTCAGAAGAGAGAGAGCACCATGTGCACTTGAGGCCTAGTTTGGTGATTTTTACAGCACTGGAGGGGTTCTGAGGTGAAGAAGAAACTCCCAAGAAGTGATCTCGTTGCAGAAACCACACGCCTCACAGGATTCACTAACGGGTGCAGTGAGCATTTTGCTCGAACAGGTGTTTTGTCAAAATTTGAAGTCTCAACAGGTGGTGCAAAATGGAAATTGCAATTTTTCCTTAGATATGGCATTTCAGTGCCCGATATGTTGTGTCCTGTGTATGGTTGTGTGTATGTCGGCCCTTTTAGTGTACTATACTGGTTTTATGAACACCATACATGTGGCCCTAATCTTTTGGATATATAACGGCTCTGGAGTATAAGAGGCCCAATGTGGGGATTTACACATCTGCTGACAAATGTTGAGGCTCTGGTGAGCTGCTGTATGGGCACATGAGCATTTTGACACCACAGGTATTTTACAGAAATGTGCAAAATGAAAGCTGTAAGTTTTCCAGACAAGTTTTACCACTTTTATGCAAAGCATTTTTGAAAATCGTGTTTTTGCATCTCCATTTTCTGAAAGCCATTTTTTTTAACTTTTCTGACTGTCTTGTGTTGAGGGCTTATTTTTGTTTTTTTTGCAGGATGAGGTGACGTTTTAACCCTTGGGATACCAGAGGTTTTTGAATTTTTATTTATCTTCATTTAAATTTTTCCGTTCACATAGCTGTATGAGGGCTTATTTTTTGTGTGACAAGTTGTACTTTTCTAATGACACCATTTAATATGGCATGCAATGTAGTGGGAAGCAGGGAAAAAATGCCAAATAGGGTGGAATTGGAGAAAAGAAAGCAATTCCTGCACCGTCACCGTTTTACGGGTTTTGTTCCCACAGTGTTCTCTTTGCGGCAAAACTGACCCATGCCCTTCATTCCCTGGGTCAGTACGACTACAATAATACAACATATTTATAGGGGGCGGAGGGGGGAGGATTTATGTCTAAATAGTGTAAAAATTAATTTAAAGTTTGAAAGTTTTTTTGTTTTTTTCCATAACTTTTATTATTATATCTACTGAGCTGTGTCGGGGCTTATTTTTTTGCGAGATAATTTGCAGTTTTTATTGATACCATTTTGAAGTGTGTGTAACGTTTGGATCACATTTTTGGGGGGTAAGATAAGTCATGAAAAAATTAGCCATTTTGACCCTTTTTTCCTGCCATGCCATTCACTGTATTGGAAAAATATTTTTATATTTTAATAGTACAGGCGTTTTCAGATGCGGTGAAACCCATGATGTTATTTATATATGCATTTCATTTTTTATTCTACGGAAAGGGGGGTGACTTAAACTTATGTTTTTTAAAAAAAAAATCAAAAGTTTGCTTTTTTAATAGTTTTGAAGCTCGTATGAGTCTACAAATCCCTTTTTTCTCGCCCATATTCCTTGGGGGACACAGGAACCTTGGGTATAGCTATGCTTCCTAGGAGGCGTGACACTAAGTAGAACTGTTTTAGCCCCTCCTCCAGCAGCTATACCCTCAGCCTGGAGAGAGAGACTGCCAGTTTTAGCTTAGTGTCCAAGGAGGCAAAACACTCCCTGCTCTGTAGGGCTGCTTCTCCTTGCAAGTTTTTTGCCTTTTATTTTTTATTTTATTTATTTCCTTGGTTTTCAGATAAAAGGACAACAGGGACGCCTGACCTCCCTGTTTCTCCTGGGGTTGAGTTGAGCCAGCGTCGATATACCACGCTGCTTCCTCCCCAACAAGAAGACAAGGTGGACTAGGGCAGCCCAGCTCCCCTGCGTCCTGCCAGCCAAGGGGTCACTCACATCCCAAGCCCCTCTTCCAGCATACTGCCACTACGGTGCCAGTAGCTGAAGGGGTGACCCTGCTGGAACGGACCGAGGGTAAAGACACAGGGTGGTGAGATGTGGCTGCTCCAGCCCTTCTCCTCTTCTGCCGCCTCCAGGCTGCTGCTGTTCGGATAGCACTATCCTTTTATGTTGTGACCGGTAGGACAGTTGACCCTTCGCAGTTATCCCTTAGCCTGGGTACAGTTCCATCCTCCCACCCCTCGGCTGCCAACATGTCTGAACCCACTGGGGTCTCCACCAAGGCACGTTACTATGCTTGTACCGCCTATAAGGAACTTTTTCCTGGTGAGCAGTCTGAACCACATTGTGCCGCACACCAGGCTGCAATCCAGGATCTCCAGCCTGCCGTGCCTCCCTCTATCCCCTCGGGACTGCCAGACTGGGCCAAATCCATATCCCTGGCGGTGGACAGTCTCGCCAAAGTCTTCCAAGCCACCCTGTCCATGGTAGTCCTCTTGGTTGAGAACCCATCCCTGACGCAGGCTGCCACCCCCTCGGTCGCACCCTCTGGGACTCCCGCTTCTGTTGCCGCCCCCCCCCCCCCCTCAGAAGCGCCTTTTAGCTGAGCACGCCTCTTCCTCAGATGCTTCTCCCTCCCCACCGCAAGCACATCCTCAGTCGGTCTTTCCTCCCCTAGGGAGGCACCCTCTGTTGACTGACATGGACGCCGCTCTGCCGTCCAAACTGGCCTCTGCAGTGAGTCTCCTCATTGCTAACCTCTGTGACACCTTTGAGGTGCAGGATGACCCTCCCAGCACTGATCAGGCGGGTGTGTCTTTTTTTCCGCCCCAAGCAAGCTTCACAGGTTTTTCCCCTTCACGCGGATTTTTCGTGGGCTCGACCAGACACCCGTTTCACGACACCCAAGAAGCTGGATGCCTGTTATCCGTTTCCGGCTGACTGTGTGGCTTTGTGGTCGCACCCCCCTACGGTCGACACGCCTACACAAAAATACGGCTATCCTGGTGACTGACGGTTCCTCACTTCAGTCCACCGAGGACCGTCGTATGGAGTCCTTCTGTAAGGCCATTTTCGCAGTCTCCGAGACGGCGCTTTGACTGGTCATCGCCTCTGCCTGGGTGGCGAAGGCGATCTCTGATTGGAGCTCCCAGCTTGACCAGGATTTGGGATCGGACGTTCCCATTCAGGATCTCCGGGCTTTAACCCAGCTGATCATTCAAGCGGGAAAATTTATCTGTGAGGCCTCATTGGATGCGGGCGCTCTCATTGCCCGTTCTTTGGCTCTAGCCATCTCCCCTCTCGGGATTGCTATTTACGGGTGCCAGATTGTTTGGGCCTCGTCTAGACGAGATTATCGTGGAAGCCACGGGCGACAAGAGCACCCACCTTCCACAGTCCAGGGCCAGGGGCTCCTCGCGGGGCCAGAGAACCGGAGCTACATCGCCTGGATGTTGTTAGGGCCCTGAGGGTTTACTTGGAGGTCACTGCCTCTTTTCGGCGGACGGACTCCCTGTTCGTTGTCCCTGAGGGTCCGCGGAAGGGATTGGCGATCGCCCGTTTAATCAAATCAGCCGTTAACGAGGCTTATCGTGCCAAGGGTAGGGTGCCGCCCTTGGGTTTCACCGCTCATTCTACCAGACCGGTTGGTGCCTCCTGGGCTTGGAGGAATAGAGCCTTGGCCGAGCAACTGTGTAAGGCGGCTACTTGGTGTTCCTTACACACATTCACAAAATACTACAGGGTGCATACTTATGCATCGTCGGACGCTGCTTTTGGGCCGCATGGTTTTGCAGGCTGCGGTTTCTTAGCTGCCTATGTGGGCTTCGCCTTGGGGCTATGGTCCTTCTCCTTTTTGGACTGCTTTTGGACGTCCCAAGGGTCCTGTGTCTCCCAAGGAATATGGGCGAGAAAACGAGATTTTTGTATAACTTACTAGTAAAATCTTTTTCTCGCTCTTCCTTGGGGGACACAGCACCCACCCTTTTGTTTTTGATTTTTCTCCGCATGGCGGTTTTTGGTTGCTCCGTTGGGTTGTTGACGGTTGGTTCCGGTTTTGTTTGGCCTTGCCTTTCTCACTACTTGGACACGCAACTGGTTGTCTCTCACTCCATGCTGAGGGTATAGTTGCTGGAGGAGGGGCTAAAATAGTTCTACTTAGTGTCACGCCTCCTAGGGAACATAGCTATACCCAAGATTCCTGTGTCCCCCAAGGAAGAGCGAGAAAGAGATTTTACTGGTAAGTTATACAAAAATATCGTTTTTTCATTCTGAACTGGGTCTTTTAGACCCATGATGAGAGGAGAATTGCTCATTCCTTATGTTGGCCTGCCACCTGCTGGACAAAATAAGAATTGCAGGTTCAATACCCTGGGTCTCTTCAGAGACCCAGCATATTGAAACCAATTACCAGCATCCTCATTGGCCGCAGAGAATGCCGGTAGGGTTTTTTACCCATTAGATGTGGTGATTACACTTGATGAAGTCTTTAATAATTACGATCGGCATTATTGCCGGTCGCGGTCATTAGCCGAGGGTCTCTGTTGCTTGATACGGGCGCCATGTTTGCACTTCGTTCCATGTTTGCACGATGCTGGTAGTGAAAGGGTTAATCAGTAAGATTTAGGGATACATACAACTTTTTAATCAATTGATATTTTGATTTCTCGTTAATGTCAGTGGGAGACACAGCACCATGGGTATATGCCCAGCTACCACTAGGAGGCGATACTAGATATAAATAAAATAAAAAAGTTTGGCCCTGCCCAGGTGGGCTATACCCTCTAGACACTAGACTAATCGGTTTTAGTCTAGTGTCTGTAGGAGGCAGACATTACCTATTGTTCTCCTGCAGGCCTTGCTGCTTTTTTTTTTCTTGTTCACTTTAGAGGGTTTATCTTACAGCAGGGGGTCTTCATCGTGGATGATTACCCGGTCACCCAGTTCGCCATTACTGCATCTGCAGTCTAGTACCAGTAATCCCACTCAGGTGCAAGTTTACCGAAAGGGTAACCCTGCATTACCCGAAGACGCCGGATGGTGAGTATGCTTTCTACCCTGGTTAGGTACTCCTTCCCTCCCATCTATCGAGGTCCTCCTTCATCCTGGCCATCCACTTCCCTTGCTCGGCCTCCTATTTACTTTAGTCCCCGGCTCGGTATCACAGTGTCTACCCTCTTAGGGTGCTTCATTTTCGGCCGTCCATCTACTTTAGTCCCCAGCTCTGGGTGTGACCAGGCCACATCAGTTTTCCACTTTTTCCCTGCCATCTAGGGGTTCTATTGGGCCATTTTTCTCACCAATGGGAGTTGCTTTGACACCCCCCCCCCCCTTTCCATGCATACCCTTTTTTATAACCTTTTGGTGCTTTTTTCCCTCTTCCCAGCACCCTGCAGTGTCAGTCCGCCAGGGGGTGCCTCATTGTCGGCTGCACTACCTACTCTAGGCCACATTCCTTCCTGCCATTTTTTCCTGGCTTACTGTTTTTTTTTCTAGGGTTGTTGCCTTTCCTTGGTGACTTCTAGAGGTCTCTCCTTCACTGTCCAGCCCTGGTTCTGCACAGAATTTGCGGCGGGAGGACGAGATGACTTTCTTACCAGCGGGTGCATCTCCATCTTCACAGTGCTTGCCCCCGCATCTGTAGCATTTTTGGTGGGATGTATTATCTTGGGCCCCTGTCTGGTGGTTCGTGTTGCAGAGCTTGCCCTCCATCCCTACCTCGGGGTTGCTTCTGCGGTAGCTGGGGGTTGCTGTGCAAATGGCCTGGGTGGCCTATGTGTGGTGACTGGATCCTGGGCTCAGTCGGGTTGCCCTAAACTCTGTTCAAGGGTTGTCCTCTCTCCATGTGGATCCCTCTTCTCCAACGTAGCCTGCATCCATTCTCAGCTATGATTGATTCCTTCCTGTCTTCATGCAGCAGCATCAGCCTCCTTTGCTTTATGCCTCACTCCAGATCGGGGAGCATAGTCCAATAGCGGCCTACCTAGGGTCTCCCCTCATCCCCTGCATACTGGTTTCCTCCCAGGACAGGACTAGCACTGCGGAACCACCTCAGATTCCTTCTGCCTCATCCGGGGACTCCTATGCACCGATTCTGACTCGGAGCAGAGCATCAGGCGTCTTCTACCATACAGAACCTGTGTGGGTGGTCAAAGACAAATGTACACTGAGGGACCTCCCCTCTCCAGGATTGGCATACCATTTAGTGTATTCTCAGGTGGCACTCCCCTGGTTGTACATGTAATTATCCACAAAGGTAAGCCAGTTTTCTGCCTCTCCAGGTACGTACAGTGGTGTTCAAAACCATATCGGTG
This sequence comes from Bufotes viridis, assembly GCA_033119425.1. Lineage (NCBI taxonomy): Eukaryota > Metazoa > Chordata > Amphibia > Anura > Bufonidae > Bufotes > Bufotes viridis. Next base: position 581,408,900 of record CM065590.1, read on the forward strand.
TGTTTAAAAAAGTAAATAAAGCTCAAAATCCTTCTAATTGCTTTTATTTCCATACATACAAATGCAGTGGGAACACTACACATTCTATTGCAAATCAAAACATGAAGAAAAATATATCAAATTTGTGTTGTTCCTCTCAAATTTAAGAAAAATGAATATTAGACTGTTCAAAAAAATAGCAGTGTTTGTATTCTTCTTTACAAACGCAAACATTCACTATATAAACTGAAAAATGTTTGAAAATTTTGCTTTCTTTTGAATCGCGTAACTAATATTTAGTTGTACAACCGCTGTTTCTGAGAACTGCTGGACATCTGTGTTACATGGAGTCAACCAACTTCTGGAACCTGTGACCAGGTCTCCAGCCCAGGATGATTTGACTACGTTCCACAGTTCTTCTCTATTTCTTGGTTTTGCCTCCGAAACTACATTTTTGATGTCGCCCCACAAGTTTTCTATTGGGTTAAGATCCGGGGATTGGGCTGGCCACTCCATAACGTCAATCTTGTTGGTCTGGAACAGAGATGTTGCACGTTTACTGGTGTGTTTGGGGTCGTTGTCTTATTGGAACACCCATTTGAAGGGCATTTCCTCTTCAGCATAAAGCAGCATGACCTTGGCTATTTTGATTGGGTGACTAAAATAATAGATGGCGGAGGTGCAGTAGACATCGCTTATCTGGACTTTAGTAAGGCTTTTGATCCTGTCCCACATAGAAGGCTTATCAATAAACTGTAGTCTTTGAGCTTGGGCTCACATATTGTTGAATGGATTAGGCAGTGGCTGAAGGACAGAAAACAGAGGGTTGTAGTCAATGGAGTATATTCAGACCATGGTATTGTTACCAGTGGGGACCTCAGGGATCTGTTCTGGGACCCATATTGTTTAATATCTTTATCAGCGAAATTGCAGAAGGCCTCAATGGTAAGGTGTGTCTTTTTGCTGATGACACAAAGATTTGTAACAGGGTCGATGTTCCTGGAGGGATACACCAAATGGAAAAGGATTTAGGAAAACTAGAGGCATGGTCAAAAATCTGGCAACTAAAATTTAATGTCGATAAGTGCAAGATAATGCACCTGGGGCGTAAAAACCCAAGAGCAGAATATAAAATCAGTGATACAGTACTAACCTCAGTATCTGAGGAAAGGGATTAGGGGTCATTATATCAGACGACCTAAAGGTGGGCAGACAATGTCATAGAGCAGCAGGTAATGCCAGCAGAATGCTTGGGTGTATAGGGAGAGGCATTAACAGTAGAAAGAGGGAGGTGCTCGTGCCGCTCTACAGAGCACTAGGGAGACCTCATTGGGAGTATTGTGTGCAGTACTGGAGACCAGATCTGCAGAAGGATATTCAGAGAAGAGCTACTAAACTAGTACATGGATTGCAGGACAAAACTTACCAGGAAAGGTTAAAGGACCTTAACATGTATAGCTTGGAAGTAAGAAGAGACAGAGGGGATATGATAGAAACTTTTAAATACATAAAGGGAATCAACACGGTAAAAGAGGAGAGAATATTTAAAAGGAGAGAAACTGCTACAAGAGGACATAGTTTTAAATTAGAGGGGTAAAGGTTTAAAAGTAATATCAGCTATTCAGAAGGGGCTCCTGGGCCCTCACCAGTTAAATGGAAGCGGTCTCCCTATGCGACCCATGGAGAATCCATCACACCACCTCCCGAGAATATACTTTTTATTCGGCAGCACATGCTAGCTTTTCAAGACTTGACTATTTTCTAACATCAACTTCCCTCTTCCACACTATCCACGATACCTCGATCATGGCAATTGCAATCTCAGATCATGCGCCCATCACCATGACTATACAAGTCCCGGAATCACAAATTAGAACTAGGTTATGGAAATTTCGAACATATTTATACAAATCAGACGAATTCCAGGACTATCTTGAAATACATTGGAATAACTTTATGGATGATAACATGGAGCACCTAGATAACCTTCCACTCTTATGGGCAACCTCAAAGGCAGTCCTCAGAGGACATATCATCAATTACATCCGATTGAAGCGCAAAAAGGCGGCCGAAAAATTCTCCTCTCTACACAAAAGTCTGCTTACGTCCCAACAGTCGTATATCCATTCCCCTTCCCCCCCAAACTAAACAAGTGTATGACGAAACTAAACAGATATTAGAATCCTTTGTCCAGAGCCAGGCCGTTTGGCTGACCCGTCTGGATCAAAATAAATACTATAGGGAGGCGAACAAACCGGGACGTCTCTTGGCACATATGGCCCAAAATCGCACTAAACATGTCCATATTCAGTCCCTACATGATCCTGCCTCTATGGGTATTACTACTGAGATAGGAAAAATTGGAGCTATATTTCACTCGTATTACGAGGATTTATACAGGGCTACTCCAACAGACCCGGACAAAATAGCCTCTTTCCTTAACTCTCTGAATCTCTCTACCCTTACGGAGGAACAACAATCTGCTCTAGATGCGACTATTACAGAGGATGAGGTACGAAATGTGATTTCCTCCTCGCCCAACAACAAAGCCCCTGGTCCTGACGGACTCTGTAACGAATACTACAAAATGCTTAACCTTGAGATCATCCCTATACTAACCCAGTTATACAACGCCATATACAAAGACCATGCGGCAGTAGACTTGTTCCTAGACTCTAGGACAATACTACTTCACAAACCCAATAAAGACGTGACACTGCCACAGTCTTATAGGCCCATATCCCTCCTGAATAGCGATTACAAATTCCTGGCGAAAATCCTATCAATTAGATTACAAAATACTCTCCCCCCAAATCATACACCCCTCACAAAGAGGTTTCATTAAATCTAGACAATCTGTCAAAAACATCAGGGCGGCTATAGCCGCCACTCTTGAGGCACAAGATGATAATGCCCCCCCTATACTACTATTAAGCCTAGATGCCGAAAAGGCGTTTGATAAAGTATCATGGCCTTTTCTGAATGCTGCTTTATCTCAGGGGATTTGGCCCGGTATTCTACGATTTTGTTTGCCATCTCCAATCGGATGTTCACAGTACGCTCACAGTGAATGGCCATAACACCCCCTATTTAGATATTTTTAGGGGCACGAGGCAGGGCTGCCCTCTCTCTCCTTTACTTTTTAACATCTCTTTGGACCCTCTTCTTCACCAGCTACAGCCACTTCACACCTCTGCACAACATAGCCATGACTTAGTCCAACTGGCCGCATTTGCAGACGTTATTCTCTTATTTATCAAAAACCCGAAAACTACACTACCACAAACGCTACAGTCTCTTACAAATATTGGACAACTTTCAGGATATACTCTAAACTTGGATAAATCTGAAGCCATGCTTCTTAAAGGCCACACGAATCCGAGGTGGACTGCTCATTACCCATTTCAATGGCGCTCGCACTCTGCATCATACCTGGGGGTACAAATTACCAGGTCATCAGGAAAATTATATAATGCAAACATCGCTCCCTATATACAGACACTTGAGGACACACAGACAGGCTGGAGACATCTTCCTCTGTCTTACATGGGGCGGGTGCACCTTATTAAGATGGTGGAATTCCCCCGCTTGTTATACCATTTACACTCGCTACCAATTTACTTATGCCCTAAAGACGAGAAGAAAAATCAACTGTCTGTACCGTAAATTTATCTGGCAGGGTCGCCGCCCCAGGATACCTTATATTATCCTACAACAGCCTAGACTGAATGGGGGGTTGAACTGTCCTAACATAAGGGCCTACAATATCGCAGCTCTTATGAGAATCGCCATAGATTGGATATACCACACGTCCATGTTCTCAAACAGGAGTAGGGAACAGGCCTTTATACCTGGGCTAGCCCTCCCTAATTTACTCCATACCCTAATGGGAGAGATCCCAGAACGAGCCAGAGAAAACATTTTACTACTGTCGACTTGGCGGGCGTGGCAAAAAAATGAGAATCCTCAAAAACCTACACCCTCACAACTCATTACATATGACCCTCTCGGCTAACCCACATTTTCAAATGGGGTCACCACATAGAGATTTTTCTGAATGGCATAAGGGAGAAATAACCTTGCTTAATCACTTGGTGGACCACACATAGGATCCTATCATTTAAAGTTCTCCAAACTAGATACCCCCCCATTAAGTTCAGCTTTTTCCCCTATTTACAAGCTAGCAGCTACCTCCAGAAGATAATACCCAACCTCACCTCCCAAGAATGGAGCCCGGCTCTGGAGGCCTCTCTTAAGCATCCGCCTACCTTAGGACCCTTTCACACGGGTGAGTTTTCCGCGCGGGTGCAATGCGTGAGGAGGACGCATTGCACCCGCACTAAATCCGGACCCATTCATTTCTATGGGGCGTTGCACATGAGCGGTGATTTTCACGCATCACTTCTGCGTTGCGTGAAAATCGCAGCATGCTCTATATTGTGCGTTTTTCACGCAACGCAGGCCCTATAGAATTGAATGGGGCTGCGGGAAAATCGCAATTATCCGCAAGCAAGTGCGGATGCAGTGCGATTTTCCCGCATGGTTGCTTAGCAACGGGACCAGGTCTTTATTATTTTCCCTTCTAACATGGTTATAAGGGGAAATAATAGCATTCTTAATAAAGAATGCTTAGTAAAATGAAGATGAAGGGGTTAAAAATAATAAAAATGAACTTACCTTAGCCACTTGATTGCGTAGTTGCGATCTGTCTTCTCTTTTCCAGCATCAGCTAAGAACTAAAGGACCTGTGATGACGTCACATCACGTGGTCCAATCGCATGGTCCATCAGATAGACCATGTGATGTGACGTCATCACAGGTCCTTTAGTTCATCAAATGGGGAGAAAAAAACAGGATGGGTGGCACTACTGCATGAATCGCATCATGCGCCTACTCAGGCCACTACCAGACCGGTGAATATAGCCGTTGATGGTGCTCAGTATCCCAGAAGACAATCAATGCAGATGTGTAGGGAAGAAGAAAAGCGGTACGGCACTCACCCGGCTTCTTTAAAACTTGGCTTTATTGTTATACAGACCAGACGTATGAAGTCCCAGGTAGCGGGGGCGGACTCAGAGCTTGCGGCAGCCATCTAGCTTTTCTAGAAAGAAAAGAAAAATATAGAATTATTGAGTCTGAAGAAAGAATTTATAATAATGTTTTTAAAACTGTGAGTAAGAGGAGAATGTTTCGGCCAATGTTATACCACATGACATAAGGTAACACCACTAATGAGTGAAGGGTACATTCATATGTAATGATTTTTACTTGTCTTTATTTCCATATATATTTTAAAGAAGTCATCAAAACATGATTGCTAGGTAGGAATAAAGGAAATAACAGTATACCTACTAGCTTTATGAATGGGAAGTATAAATATAAAATGGACTGTAACGAGTATAAGAAAATATCTAGAGAGAAACCCTTTATGAGGGATTTCTCTCATATGGAGAAGCAAATAATATGAAAAAAAACACATAAAAATCGCATTTAAATCGCGTGATGGATTATAATGAAAATTGGATCACTATGTCAGCAAGTGCTTTATGATCATTAGGATCCAATCCAGGACTTGATTCTTTCCCAAGACAGATATAAAAGAGGCGGTACAGACTGAAGGAGGTGATGCCACTGAGGAAGGGGAAAGCGCTCCCCGAAACGCGTCTTGCCTGATGAGAATAACACCCCAAGTCTGATTACCGCATTCTAGCAGTGCACTGCAACTAAGGAATTTAATACCACCAAATCTCTGATAGGTAACAATCGCGTACTTTCGCGATCTCTTGGGACTTCCGCCTCTGCGATCACGTGACACGATTCCAACTGGACGCCGGCAAAGCTGCGGAGAACCATAGATACTAACTCGATTTTCAAACCATCGGGAAGGGTGGAGGTAAGCCCACTATTAGTGGGAAAACCATTCTAAAACATATTACAACTGAGACGCACAGATTATAGAAGAAATCCACAGGAACTGCGCTTTTGAAAATTATCTTGGCGATTGTATCAGTTGAATGGGACTGTGCGCATACTAACGCTGCTAAAACACATTGTATGCGAAGTATTTATACTTTCAGCAAACAAAGTTTGGGAACCGGACGTAATATCGTCTATGTATAGAGGTTTTACAATATAATACAAGCTAAAATTTTGTATAATTACTCTGTATTTATCCTAAGATAGGTCCAATTGAATGTGGTATAAATAGAAACAAGTGCAAACATATTATGTCGTAAGGACCAACCAGGTGCCAACCATCAGTATATAAGTGACTATTACCATTGATAGCCCGTGGGTTGCCCTTACTAGACATATGTTTTTTATTTTTTGATGTGGAATTCTTATGAGTTTGTTTTATTGTAATTAGGGGCTATTAAAGTTATTTTACGGAATCATGCAATCTTTGTGTTGAACTGTCCATATGATTCATATATGAGTGCCCGTCCGTAATATTTTTACAAGTCTGATTTTTTTCTTGGAAAGGTGATCCAAGGTGGACTGGAGCACCTGACCTGAGAAAGGGGTAGTGAGCATCTCTCCATTGTTGAAAGTATCCTCCATACATGGATCGATCCTACACCCCCACCATTTAAGTTATTTCTTGAGAAACTCTCTTTCATAATGAAGATGGATTGGGTTGAGGCGTCTTCAAAAAAGGAGACTCACGTGAAGCAATTTTTTGACTGCTGGGAGAGTTTTATAGACTTACTGCCCATTCAGGTTAGGAGATGTATTTGGGAATGTTTCCAGCTCACCTCATGGTATCTGACACGAATCATATCAAATAACCCGCCTATAACAGGGACGTGATTTAATCTGAGTGTTCGATGGGGGTTCCCGCGCGCTGCATGCCTGTTTAAATTTCAAATGCACTCAATAGGGAAAGGTGATTGAGTTGGGCTAATGTTTGGTTTTATCTTCTCTGCCGTTTGCGAGAATTCCGTTATGTTTTCTCTACCACTCTTCCCCATACCCATCCCCCCCCCCCCCATTTCCCTTCTAAAAAAACCAAAAACAAATATCACAATTATCAACAGAGAGCCAGTGCCGGCTCAGTGTCATAGGCACTCAGGGCTGGGACAAGGCCCACCACCAACAGAGGCTGAGCTGCCCAAGTGCGCCCCCCCCCCCCCCGCTAAGATAAAATACGAGAGTATTGCGGTATGCAGAGATACCTTTTTATTCATTTATTTATTTTATTCATACACCATGCTGTACAGTATATGCAGGATGTACAGGATTATAATATATGCTGTCCAGCATGGTGTATGAACTATATCGTATATTGTACGGCATGGTGTATGGATTATATCTGTATATTGTACGGCATAGTGCAAGGATTATAATGTATACTGCACATTAAATGTATAGAGGTCACACCATGCCGGAAAATATAACCCCTGCGCCATGCAGTACAATATACAGTATAGCCCCTACAAAGTGTAGAGATAGACTGTATATTGTGTGACATAGTGCATGCTATGTGTGTATACCATAAACATACTCCACATAAAAACTCACAATTACTTGGCTGGGACCTTGGAGATCTCAGACGACACTTCAACACTTTGGCTGGGGGGCAACGTCTAAGAACATGACGTCCCCTGGGCAGTATGGTTTTTTGGTTCTTCTTCTTCAGACACTGTACAAGAGGTAACAGGGGGTAATATAACTGAGAAGGGCTATCAGGGGACATTATACAGGGGTCATATAACTTATATCACCCCTGTATAATGTCCCCTGATAGCCCTTCTAAGTTAATTTACCCCTGTATAATAATGTACCCTGATACCCCATAGTTATATTACCCCGCCCCGTATAATTTACCCAGATACCCCTCAGTTATATTATATAACTGAAGGGTATAAGTTATACAGGGGTAATATAACTGAGGAGGGCTATCAGGGGACATTATACAGGGGGTAATATAACAGAGGGTATCAGGGTACATTATTATACAGGGGTAATATAATGGAGGACAGCTATCAGGGGACATTATACAAATATGTAAGCTATATTACCCCTATATAGTGTGTAATATCCCTCCTGAGTTACATTACCCCTGTATAATAATGTATCCTGATACCCCTTAGTTATATTACCCCAGCGGGGTAATATAACTAAGGGATATCAGGGTACATAATTATAAAGGGATAATATAACTCAGGAGGCCTATCAGTCATTATACATGGGTAATATAAGTTATATTGTACCCTGATACCCCTCAGTTATATTATATAACTGAGGGGTATCAGGGGACATTATGGGTAATATAACTGAGGGGTATCAGGGGACATTATACAGGGGTAATGTAAGCTATATTACCCCCGTATAATGTCTGATAGCCCTCCTCAGTTATGTTACTCCTGTATAATGTACAATGATACCCCTCGGTTATATTATATAACTGAGGGGTATCAGGGTACATTAAGGGTTATAACTGAGGAGGGGCTGGGGTAGCAGACAGGCCATGAGGCTAGGTAGGGTACGGTACATACTTGCTGGGGCCAGGCCAGGGCCAGGCATACTTCTTAGGGGTGCCTCTGGCTGGTGCTGTGGTGCAGGCGCAGCAGGCTCAGTCCTCCTCCGAAGCTGGGGCCTGGGCACGGAGGCTCACGAGAAGCAGCAGCAGGCGCTCGCGCGGGCAGGCACACAGTGTGACGTGCTGACGTCAACTCTGCGGCTGCCGCGCTCCCAGCCTGCTCCCGCCCTGTACGCTCTGCCTGCGCTGGGAACAGTGAAGCCGCCGTCCCTCCGCAGACGTGGTCAGTGGCCTCCCTGCCGCCCAGAGGCTGGGGAGCTGGCCTGCGCCCTGACGCTGGAGCGCCCTGAGGCTGGAGCCTCCCCAGCCTCTGTGTCGGCCCGGCCCTGTAGGCACAATGTATTGTGCCACAACAATTCTGTGCAAACAAAATACAAACCAGTGCATGAATGGATAGGAATGGATGCGGAGAGACAGGTCACTGGGTCTCTGACCCTATCACTCCCTATCGATCCACTAAGACGCCTAGATATGCCCTGTTAAATCCCTTCTTGACAGGACAGTGATCGCCCAGTTTAATCAAGAAAAAGGGAAATAAACAGGCTAAGGTGCTCAAATATACATGTTAAAATGGGGTACGTGACTTGTGTTCCCCATCAAAATCTGTTCCAGCGCGTTTCCTCGGCTATCGCCGGTTCATCAGGGGACCATACAATGAATCCTTCAAAAGAGGTTGCTAGGTGCATCAATATTGAGCTAAATGCATAGATATAAAGTACATCAATGATAAACTGAGTACATAGATGCAAAATGTACCAATGCTGAATACACAGAGGCAAACAATGTTGCCCATATAAGATGGAGTATATAACCACACTGAGTACATATGGAGCTCTTATACAATGGTGTTAGTGCAACCAAAGATGCCCGATGTATCTTAAAGTCACAGAGTTCGATATAATGTTGCCCTGCTACTTATCTTCTCCAGGTAGTAAGGCGTCCGGTCGGGCGTGTGAGAGGCATGGCTTCACCGCGTATGGCAGCAGTATTTTGTTGATTTTATTGCGATATATGTGATTTTTTTCTCATGTCAACCTAATAAAAACATTTGAAATATAAAAGTAATATCAGGAAGTATTACTTTACTGAGAGAGTAGTGGACGCATGGAATAGCCTTCCTGCAGAAGTGGTAGCTGCAAATACAGTGAAGGAGTTTAAGCATGCATGGGATAGGCATAAGGCCATCCTTCATATAAGATAGGGCCAGGGGCTATTCATAGTATTCAGTATATTGGGCAGACTAGATGGGCCAAATGGTTCTTATCTGCCGACACATTCTATGTTTCTATGACCTCTTCAAGTATTCTGATGCATTCAAACTAATCCATGATCCCTGGTCTGCGATAAATAGGCCTAACACCGTAGTATGAGAAACATCCCCATATCCTGATGATTGGGCCACCATGCTGACTGTCTTCACCGTGCACTGTGGCTTGAATTCAGTGTTTGGGGGTCGTCTGACAAACTGTCTCCGGCCACTGGACCCAAAAAGAACAATCTTGCTTTTATCAGTCCACAAAATATTGCGCCATTTCTCTTTAGGCCGGTCATTGTGCTCTTTGGCAGATTGTATCCTCTTCAGCACATGTCTTTTATCAGCAGTGGGACTTTGCAGGGGCTTCTTGCAGATAGCTTGGCCTCACATAGGCGTCTTCTAATTGTAACAGTCCTCAAAGGTAAATTCCCTTGCCTTCCTTGATGTACAAATCTCTAGGGGTTTAGGGGGGGAACTACATACAAAAATATACCGCAAGCCTACAGCAACAAACTCTATCCTCCATTGGCAGAGCAGTCATCCCATGCCATTGAAGCGCGGTATTCCCTGCGGTCAATACCTGCGCACACGACGCAACTGCTCGGAGGATGGAGAATTCAAACAACAGGCTGCAGATTTGCGGCAAAGATTCCAGGCTAGAGGCTACCCTGACTCTGTTTTGAAGAAGGCGTATCACAGGGCAGCCACTACCCCTAGAAATACATTGCTTACCCCTAGGGAACGAGAAATGGGTGATAAGAAAATTAGATTTGTCACTACATATGATGGCTGTGCTAAAGAAGCAAGAAAGATCCTCGGACGTCACTGGCAAATCCTTCTGATGGATCCAGACATATGCGATGTGTTGCATCAATATCCACAAGTTACTTTTAGACGGGGCCAGAGTCTGAGAGATCTTCTCGTACACAGCCACTATACTCCCCCAACACGAGCAGATACATGGCTGACACGTAAGCCCAAAGGCTGTTTCAAATGCAGCGGATGTGTGGCCTGCCGTAATATCACAACAGGCAAAACCTTTTTCAGTCATAATCTTAAGCGGACGTTTGAGATTAGGGACTTCATCTCATGCAGGTCATTTGGTGTGATTTACAAAATGACCTGTATTTGCCATAAAGAATATATCGGAAAAACCAAACGTGAATTCCGCAGACGCGTAGGTGAACACCTCCTTGACATTGAAAATCGCCGGGACACGGCGGTTGCCCGCCACGTTTGTGCACATCATCAAGGGGACCCCAGAGTGGTGGGTTTCATGGGGATCGAACTGGTCAACCCCCCAAAAAGGGGAGGTGACTGGGATAAACTGTTACTGCAGCGTGAATCACGCTGGATATTCACACTTAAGACGGTCGCACCAAACGGTTTGAATGAACAACTCACCTATGGGTGCTTTCTATAACAAGGCTTTATTATGCCCCGCCTTCTATTTCTCTGATCTATGAGAGTCCTATACCTTGATTTATGAGTGTCTTATACCTTCATTCCAACTCTCAAAAATAAGTTATTTATCATCTTCCATAGCCAGTAGACAGTATCAGTATATGTGTTTTGTATAAGTATTGCCACTGTACCGATATCCCTATGTGATTATCCCACATTTTGCCAAAATACCTTACTTGTTGCTTACTGTATCTCTCTTGCGGCAATTGGTCCAGTTGCTTAGCAACTGAGATACACATTTAGGATGGCCACATACCCGTGTCCATTCTAGCGGTAGTTTGTCTCTCAGCATACCCGCGATGCGCACTAGAATCGCCACTGCGCATGCGCGGGGCACACTCTCGCGATGCCCTGCGCTCCAAGCCTCGGTGTGAGGCGGCAATGTGGAACGCACACGCTGTAGTGGGATTGCGTTGGCGTTCCCACATCACAGCCGTCACATGGCTTTCTAATAGCCATTCAACACTAGGTAAGTTTTAAATAAAAGGCGGCCATACCCGCGCCCTCAGCGTCCTGCACAGGGAGTCCATCATCATAGCTCTGTGCTCTATCATATCGCTGAGGACGTCAGGACATCTAGTGGCGCTGTACCATCTTAACAGCCCGTCCTCTGGACTCACGATACTGCCCGGCAGGCTATCGTTCTGGGGCAGAACTTTGATTTAACCCCCTGTTCTCTTTTTATATAGGTCACCTTTATCTTGGTGCAGTGATTACTATTTACTCCATTTCTCCCCTGATGAGCCGTGTTTGCTACAATATACGGCGAAACATGCGTGTAGGGAGTTATTTTTTGTAATCATAGGGGAATTTAGCCATACACATTATAGGGACAGGTTCCTGACGGGGTCGCCCTTGTTAGGACGAGTGCCCTGTGGTGAGGCTGCTATTGTTATCCTAGTTAGGGTTGTTTCGGGTATCGAACTTTCGATACCCAATCGATACTTTTCTCTGGTATCGCACTCGATACCAGGAAAAGTATTTTATCGATACTGGGCTGCACTACTGCACAGCCCAGTATAGGAGAGCATGGCTGCGCCGCTCTCAGCGCGGCCATGTTCTCCTCGGCAGCACAGGGAGAAGGAGGCAGTGTCTCCCTCCCCTGTGCTGCCGCTCAACCAATAGAGGGAGAGGGGGCGGAGCGGGGGCGGGAGGAGGGGCGGAGCTGGGGGACGGGAGCACTGGCCAGCAATGCCGAGTAGTTTCTTATATAAATGCAGGCAGAAGACACAGCCTGCCAGCACCTGCCTGTGACCCAGCACTGCAATCAGAAGCAATTAACCCCTCAGGTGCGGCACCTGAGGGGTTAATAGCCTCTGATCGCAGCGCTCGGTCATTGGTGGCAGTGGCCACAGGGTCCCCTCACCTCCTCCTCATTGGTGGCAGTGGCAGTGATCGGAGCCCCAGCACTGTAATGCTGGGGCTCCGATCGGTTACCATGGTAACCAGGACGCTCCTGAAGTCCTGGCTGCCTTGGTCTGCTCCCTGCTGCTGTGTGCACTGTGCACAGGGCAGCAGGGAGAGGGTGAGATCCTATTCACCCTGATAGAGCTGTATCAGGGGGAATAGGATGAGAAGATCCCAGGTTCTAGCCCCTAAGGGGGAAAATAGTTAATAAATAAACTGTAAAAAAAAAAAAAAAAAGTTAAAGTACACCAAAATATTAATTATAAATCACCCCCTTTCCCAATTTTACATATAAAATATATAAACAATAAATAAAATATTACATATCGCCACGTCTCAAAAGTCCAAACTATTAAAAAAATCCACTTTTATGCGGTGAACACCGTAAAAGAAAAAAAAAGAAAAAGAAAAAATGCACGATTCGCCATTTTCTTTTAGTCGCCTTGTCCCCACAAAAAAGTAGGATAGGACTGTTGTATTATGAGTTGGCGGTTTCATAAAATTTGAAATGCACGCGGATTTTTTTGGCGTTTTTATTTTTTTCGCGTGGTATCGAATGGTATCGAGTATCGCAATACTTTTTTATGGTATCGATACCGAATCAAAATTTTGGTACCGAAACAACTCTAATCCTAGTGGCAGGGCACAGATTACCACCTTATATAGGGTTATAATAGGGACCCTACACGTATGGTTCTTACCTTTTGTGTTTAACCCACTTTTTCCTTCATCTTATGACATCAAGTCAGCAATAAATGGAAAGCGGTGACAACATACGTGTCTTGAACCTTCCCTTGTGAACAACTATCTGGAACCGGTAGGACAAAATTGTTTTATTTTAGTGCCGCCGTGCACCTTTGGTGGTTTGTACTGGGACCTGTGCCACAAGGCCCCGTTGCTACGGGACACGACCTCCCAGTGGTATTTTCCATTTGTCTTTTCACATTGTGCGTCATTGATGGACATATAGTTCCTTTTTAACACAATCATTAAAAGTTATATTTTAGGGTTATTTTTGGATTTTGAATTGGATTAAGCTGTAACCCATTTTTCAGGTCATTATTGATTCTGAACCTCGATTGATTTGTAACTTTAGACCTTCTTACATCTTCCTGGAGCTGATTGTTGGCTGAGTCCTTGCCATTTTGGCTATTCTTCTATCCATTTGAATGGTAGTTTTTCAATTTCCTCCACGTCTTTCAGGTTTAGGTTGCCATTACAAAGCATTTGCGATCATTTTAGCCGAGCAGCCTATCATTTACTGCACTTCTTTATATGTTTTCCCCTCTCCAATCAACTTTTTAATCAAGGTACGCTGTTCTTCTGAACAATCTCTGGAACGACCCATTTTCCTCAGCATTTCAGAGAAAAATGCACCGTATCCAGCATGTACAACATTTTCTGCCTTTCTTCCTTAAATAAGGGCAATAATTGCCACCTGTTTCTCAAAGAATGAATGACCTCACTAATCGAACTCCACACTGCTATTATTTTGAGCATGCCCCTTTCAATTAGTGATTCAATTACACAGAATCAGCAGCATGTCCTGACTGTTGGGTCTGTTGGATTTCTATTACTCTACTACACCTGCTAGGAAATTAGTTGCCATGTAGAAATATAATTTCTACCAAAAACAGTGATTGACCAGGTTAGTGATGTCTGACTGCTATTATTTTGAACACAACTGTAGGTACCTTCATCAGGGGTTACTCGTACCACTACCAAATGCTGTATCTGGCAGACCTTCCTGGTTCCAATGTTCCAGGATGCAGAGTAATTGTGTCTAAGAGTGTTCCAGGCCACCGTATTACTTCTCCAGATGCTGTAGTCAATACCCCATGATGGTTCTAGTGTGCACCACGCAGTCATTTTAACCCCTTATTCGCTAGAGTAAGAGTACCATCTCCAGATACTGTATCCATTACACCAGTCTGATTCTAGTGTGCACCACACAGCCATTATACTCCTTTATTAGGCCTCTTGCATACCAACTACAATTTGTGGTCCCCAATGCATGGGCAACGTCTGTACGGCGTCGGTGCTTCTATGGGGTTCCGATCCGTGCTTCCGTTCCATGTGGCCTATACGGCTCCTGCAGTACCTTTTTCTGGCTATAATGTGTGCTGGGGAATCATGCAGCCCCTTTTTATGCGGAGTGATTGTACCATCCCCAGACACTGTATTCATCACTCCTTTCTGGTTCTAGTATGCATCTGGCACCTCCTCGGCGGTGTACTTGTTCTAGATTAGGGCGCTGTATCTGACAAACCAAGGAAGTACTGCTGTACTCCGCACAATTGCGTTACCTGATTTGATGGATGGAGTAATCCCGTGGTTTTTGCTGCCCCTCTGCTTTGCTTTCACAGAGTTAAGCCTCACACGTGTCTGTGCTCAAATCCATCAGCAGGTGGTCAGTGATGCATCCGTGTGTCCGTTTTTTTAATGTCCGTGTTGCATCTGTGTTTCACTGACACTGAACAGCTGAAAAATAATTTTCAAAGCATCTCTTCTTAATGATCCGTGAAACACTGATGTAACAAGGATGGCATCTGTGTTGCATCCATGGTTTTCACGGACCCATAGACTATAATGGAAGTGATTGAACCGTGAACACGGACAAAATACAGCATGCATCCGTGCTAAAAACATTGATGTGTAAATACACACATTATAATGAATTGGGACGTGTGCTGTCTGTGGAAAACACGTACAGCACACGTCTGTGAAACACTGACGTGTGAACGAGGCTTTACATGCTCCAGTCCTGGCAGAGTACGTGGATCACCACTGTAGGATTGTCATGATACCAAGATTTTTATTCAATTTCGATACCATAAAAAAGTATTGCGATACTCGATACTATGCAACAAAAAAATAAAACGCCAAAAAAGCCGCGTGCATATTCATAATATTTCTAATAGTTTGGATTTTCGGACGTGGCAATATGTAATATGTTTATTGATTGTTTATATATTTCATATGTTAAATTGGGAAAGGGGGTGATTTAGGGTGCTTTCACACTTGCGTTCTGAGGATCCGGCAGGCACTTCTGTTCCGCCGGATCCGTCAGAACGCAAGTCGCCTGAAAGCATTTGAAGACTGAACAGGATCCAGGTTACCATGGCAGCCAGGATGCTACTGAAGTCCTGGCTGCCATTGTACTCCGCAGCAGTTTACTTACCTGCGCTGCGGCGCATAGATCAATGAGCCGCCCGGACCTGTGGCGTCAAGAAGGAGCACCCCGGGGCCGAGGCGCAGGTAAGTACACTGCTGCGGAGTACTTACCATGGCAGCCAGGACTTCAGTAGCGACCTGGCTGCCATGGTAACCGATCGGAGCCCCAGCTTACACTGGGGCCCCGATCGGAACTGCTGCTGTGCATGCGCAGAGCTAAATGTCGGATCCGGCGATACGCCGGAACGATGTTTAGCTTAATTCCGGATCCGGATTAATGCACTTCAATGGGCATATATTCCGGATATGGCATTACGGCAAATCTTCCGGATTTTTGGATGAAGACAAGTCCGCAGCATGCTACGGTTTTGTCAACGTCCAAAAAACGTTCACATACTGAACGGAAGACATCCTGATGCATCCTGAACGGATTTCTCTCCATTCAGGATGCATGGGGATAATCCTGATCAGTATCTCTCCGACATAGAGACCCGACGCCGGATCTCTACGCCGGAAAGTAAAAACGCTAGTGTGAAAGCACCCTTAAACTTAATATTTTGGTGTTTTTGTTTTTTTAATTTGTTTTTGTTTTATTTAACTTTTTATTTAAAGGGAACCTGTCAGCAAAAAATAGCATAGTAAGCTGTTAACAGTACCTCCTAGTGCCAGATAACAGTGTGCCACTGTTGATTGACACCCCGAATCGCAGTGCCGGGACCGCGCTCTAAGCCCGCATGCGCAGTAAAGGGCGGCTGGAGTGCGGTCCCGGCTCCGGCGCGTACATTGAGCCGGCTTTATTTTTGGCTACAGTGCATGCGCCCGATACCCTGTTCCAATCGCGCTCGATACGCATAGATGCCGGGCGCGATTGGAACAGGGTGTCGGGCGCATGCGCTGTAGCCAAAAATGAAGCCGGCTCAATGTACGCGCCGGAGCCGGGACCGCACTCCAGCCGCCCTTTACTGCACATGCGGGCTTAGAGCGCGGTCCCGGCACTGCGATTCGGGGTGTCAATCAAGGAGGCAGGAGGCGGGGAGAGCACTATTGGAGACGCCTAGGCCGCTGCCCCCATGACTTCAAGCCTGACTTGAAGCACGGGGCGGCAGATGAATAAAACTTCTCTGTGAGGCCAAGTGCTGCAAAAAGAAGAAAAAGTGCATTGGCACACTGTTATCTGGCACTAGGAGGTACTGTTAACAGCTTACTATGCTATTTTTTGCTGACAGGTTCCCTTTAAT
The DNA here is from genome assembly GCA_033119425.1 of Bufotes viridis. Taxonomy (NCBI): domain Eukaryota; kingdom Metazoa; phylum Chordata; class Amphibia; order Anura; family Bufonidae; genus Bufotes; species Bufotes viridis. Next base: position 581,425,959 of record CM065590.1, read on the forward strand.
AACTAGTGTTGATCGAGCACCAGGGTATAATGGAAGTCAATGGGAGAACCCGAGCATTAAACCAAGCACCCCCTGCTCTGAAGAGGGGAGGGTGCCTTGTTTATAGGAAAAGGTAGAAATTGATGGAAACACCACAGAAATGGATTGGGAACAGGATGTCTGGATGCATCTTGGACTCCCAGGTCGCTGCTGGGAACGATGTTGTCTGAGTAGTACGCCACTTTTACAGACTGACAATAATACACACAAAACTAAAGATAAAATCGACTTTATAGGAAAAATTGTTAGGAAACATCCTTTCCTGTATATTTACATGTATATAAAGTGCAAGTGCTGCCAAAAATTACAAGCAAGAGGCACTCCGAAACAGCCTGTATATCACATAAAGGAGGGCCTCATTCACATTGTGGTACAATTGTTTATGTAGTGGGACTCCTACACTCATAAAGCCTATGCACTAAGTAAAAGGGCTGCCAAAAATTACAAGGAACCGGCACTCCAATACACCCTTTGTTACACATAAAGCAGGGCATCATACACACCCTTGAAAAATTATGATTGATGGCCTGCTGGTGACCCTCCAAAACATTTGAAACAAGGGCCTGCTGATCTGACCATATAAAACATTAGGGGCGAGGGCCTGCTGCTGACCTGACCCTCTAAAATATTAGGGGTGAGGGTCTGCTGGTGAGCTGACCTGTAAAAGATTGTAGGTGAGGGCCTGCTAGTGAGCTAACCCTCTAAAAGGTTGTAGGTTAGGGCCTGCAGGTGAGCTGACCCTGTAAAAGATTGTAGGTGAGGGCCTGCAGGTGAGCTGACCCTGTAAAATTTATATGCGAGGGCCTGCAGGTGAGCTGACCCTGTGAAAGATTGTAGGTGAGGGCTAGCTGGTGAGCTGACCCTGTAAAACATTATATGTGACCAATAAGCATGTTGATATGATGGAAGAGGAGGATGAGAAAAGGAAGATTGAACCATATACCCTTTTTTGTGGCGGAAGGGGTGCATGGGAATACAGTGTATTGAGTACATTATAAACAACACATTTAAAGTGCCTTTATGTTCATCAGCTTTCCTCTGGTGGAATGGAGAAGTTAGGGGCAATCCAGACCTTGTTCATTTTTATAAGAGTCAATCTGTCAGCATTTTTAGTTGACAGGTGGATACGCTTATTTGTTCTAATGCCACCAGCAGCACTAAATACCCGCTCAGACAATATGCTGGCGGCAGGGCAGGCCAGCACCTCCAAGCCGTAGAGCACCAGTTCGTGCCACGTGTCCCTCCTTGTGACAGTAGGCTGTGCATCAGTGTGAGGGTGCTGGCGGCGTGTCATGAAAGTGTCCCATGCCTTGGAGAGTGCCCCGCCTTTGTTGGAACTGCTGTGTGTTCCCCTTGTCTCCCCTCCTCAGTTGCCCAAGGAACTACGGATTCTGCCGCCAGCGTTGTCAGATGGAAATTTTTGGAGCAATTTTTCAACAAGGACCATCTGGTATTGCACCGTTTTGTAGGTAACAGGTCAGATCCCAACCCCTCTGTACTGTGTCTCATCATCATCCACCTCATTAAACAGTAATTGCTGTTCCCCACCATCATCTTCTTGTGACTGTGGATGCTCAAGAGGTTGGGATTCAGAGCACAAGATCTGTCCCTCTCCAAGCATGCTTGGCGAGAGGGCCAAATGAAGGAATGGCGATGAAGAGGACCTCGGAATATCTGAGTGTGGGATCACTTGTTTGCACAGACACTCCATGGTGGGAGGAAGGAGGATCAGAGTGAGGATTGTGTTGACCAGGCTACTGAGACTGGACTTGGTGGAAGACAGGGTGGTGCTTAACCGACTGGAAGAATTATCTGCTGCAATCCAACTGACCACCTGGTCGCACTGGTCTGACAAAAGTGGTGTCCTGCGCCGCCCTGCAAACTGGGACATGAAGCTAGGTATCGTGGTTGTTTTTCTTGTGCTCTGGCAGCAGGCACAGTTTCACCGCGTCCAGGGCCACGGCCTCTGCGTGCACCATCAGCATCACGGCCACTTCCCTATCCCTTACTGCTAACCTTCTTCATTTTAAATGTTATATATGCTTAAAAAAATATGTCACACGTACAGTAGCGTAGGATTTGGAAGTGTATGCGCAAAAAAAATTAAAAAGGTATTTGGCATGTGGAAGTGGACACCGTCTATTGAAAAAGTACACTGGAAGTCACAGATATTTTTTGGGATGTGCACACTTTACACAGGAGATGTGGCGTGGATAATTTAACTGTCCGTAGAAGCCTATTAGCCGCTATTTAGCGCAGGATGCGCTAAAAAAATATATTGCTGCTGCCACACACAATAGTCCTTAAAAGGACTCCCCTGTGCTTCTGAGCAGAACCTAGAGCTTGCTGAGAGCAGCGTGCGCCATGTTCTCTGATACTAGGCTGCGCAGTAGTGCTGCCTAGTATCAGTAAATGCCAAATCCCGGTATCAAATCCATCCAGGTACAAAAGTATCGATTATTCGATACCCGATGCAACCCTACACCACTGGATGCTCTATCCGGTAGGGATACGCAGCATTGTGAGTACCAGCCGCTACTGCAGTTTTTGGGTCACCCTGGACGTCCTCTCTGATATAGCTGTGACAGGACTGGTGAGTGCCACTTGGTGGGGGGAATTTTCCGCAGCTGGCTCTGGTATCGGACATGGTCCTGCAGTCCTCAGTACTCTCTTCTGTTCTACATGACAGAAGGGCCGTTTGCTTGGGCTTCCTTGAGGCTTCCTGTGGTCTGCCGGTAGCTGGTTTCTACATGTCTTCTAACTTCCGCTGGCAAATCCAGCATCCTTTTCTGACATATGGGTGTCTGCAATTCTTTTACAAAATCCTGGGTGCTGTACTTGCCCCTTCTGGGGCAGTGTTATGCAGTATGCTAGTCACTATACTTGCTATGGTTGGTTAACCATGGCTGATGTTTTTTTCCCTGTCGTTGCCACATTCCATTTTTCCTTTGATAATCTGGCTATTATTCTCATGTGGTCCAGCCCTGTGGACCCTACTTGAGCCTCTGACTTGGTTGTCTTGGGATCCTTGCTCCAATGAGCCTCAGTTCATCTAGCTGGCCGGTTCCCTCTGGGGAAGCTACCCATTTCATCTCTGACCACACATGCTCGGTGTGTGAGCTGCTTCTTTGGGCCCAGTTTGGTTCTTTTCCCTCTGGGGTCCCCATAGGCTTGTTTCCCTCTTGAGATTCTAACCTCTCTTCCCTTCTCCTCAGGTCCTGGTACCTGGGATATTTGTTGCTCCAGTTTGCAATTTACATTCATATTGGCCACTTCTGGGATGGAGCTGTTCCTCCTTAGGCTGTTCCTCTCTCTTCTACTCCGACATCTCTCAGTATGTCTACACTTGTATTACCAGGGCCTGCGACTGGCTACTTAATATTTTGTTCCAGCTTTTCTGAGGCTTGATTCTCGCCTCCTTTGTATGGGAAGCACGTCTTTATGTTCCATTCACCTAGCCATTACCAAGGATCCCCTCTCCCCAGGGGTTGGCTGCTTTCCCTGGCAGGATGGGGTATCCACCTTCTTCTTATAGGGTGTTTCTCTTTTCCCACCTGCCTTGCCGTTGAAGGAGGCTTGCTCCCTTCCCATGGTGAGTCTTTGCTATTCCTTCTCTCAATACGTTCGGCCTCCAGTGTTTCCTCTCTACCCTGGGCTTCACATGGTATTTGCTATGGGTGGGCCATGTTTTCTGTCTGAGACAATTTAGTTTTTTCCTTATCGGGCCCTCTTACTGGTTGGGTTCCTTTGCTTCTAGGCCTTATGGAATCGCTTTCCTTTTGTCAGTGGGTGTTCCTCGGGGTCTTCCTTTAGCTTTATCTGCAGGATGTATTTTCTTTGGGTCAGGGCTGCTCCTGTCCTTTTCCCATTTTCTTTCCTGACAGGTTTTCTCTGTGGTCCCCCGGGACCATCCTATTTTTCTTGTTGGGTCTCCTCCTGGAGCATCCTTCTATATAATGGGAGCTAGAAGATGTTTATTGGTGGTGCTGCACTCCTAGTTCTTCCAGATCCTTCCTCTGGCTCTCTAGTGCGCACTTGTTCAACTCTCGGTTCTTGTGCAGGACATTTTACCTTGCTCCCTTTCCTCTAGCTCCTTTATTTTTACCAGCTTGGATGGAGTAAAGTGTTTCCCTCTTTTCCTTTCTTTCATATGAAGTTGTCCTTGGGATCCTAGCGGTGTCCCACAATTCTTTTCTTTGGACTCATCTTGGAGCCTCTCGGTCCATTTCCTTAGTCTTTCTATCTACTATTTCATGTTATGCCCTCTACTGGTCCTGTTGGGCGACATGGTTCTCCTGCACCTCTGCGCCCAACCTTTTGCATGACTGCTCTCTTCCCATCCTCGGGGACTGCTTTGGGACATTCCATGGTGCTGTGTACCCCAGTGACAAACGAAAAAATTGGATTTTTGTACTTACTGTAAAATCCCTTTTTTGTTCAATTCATTGGGGGACACAGATCCCACCCCCTTCTTTCATTTATCTTTCTGTCACCGGGCTGACGTTCTCTTCCTTCCCTGGTCCAGAACATGTTGGTTCTTTGCTTTTGTTTCTCTCTCCTACTGCCATTGGTACAAACTGATTAGGCTAGTGTCTGTGGAGAGGATATAGCCCACCTGGGCGGAGCCAACCTTTTTCCTATTTAGTGTTGCCTCCTAGTGGTAGCTGGGTGTATACCCATGGTGCTGTGTCCCCCACTGAATTGAATGAGAAAGGGATTTTACAGTAAGTACAAAAATCCATTTTTTCGGGGGTGAGGTGAACAAAAATGGGTGTTCTAACATTTTATTTTACGGTGTTCACCTGATGGGGTAAATCATGTGATATTTTTATAGAGTATTTTTACACAATAAAATAATTTTTAAAGAGAAAAGTCAACATTTTCATCCTTTTTTTTTCTTCCTTGCGATTGTCTTGTGTGAAGTCTCTTTTTTTTCCAGGATAAGTTGATGTTTTCATTTACTTTCGGGTACATCGTGCTTTTTGATCACTCAATATTACCCTTTTTGGGAGACGAGGTTACAAAAAGATGGCTGTTCTGGCACTTTTTTTTTTTTTTTTTTGCGGAGTAGAATGTGATATTTTTATAGAGTTGGTCATTACAGACGCACTAGTACTGTGTTTTTTTTTTTTTTTTGTATATTGCTTGATTTTTTGAATAAATAACACACTGGATTGTTTAATGATTGTTTAAAAAAAAAAAAAAAAAGATATCCAACCCCAAAACATAATCACATTATGTTTTGGGGTTGGATATCTTTTTTTTTTTTTTTTTTGTGGAACTAGTTGCGGACAATAGTTTGACATCCAGATCGCTTGAATGGGCGGCACAGATTGCAGTCACGGGTGCACGGTCCGTGGGTGGGTTCCCAGGTAATCAGTATAAATGAAGAAGACCGGTGTACCATGAAAAAGCATTAACTTATGAAGAAACATTAAGCAGCTGATTTCAGGGGGCGTGTCGCTCTGCTCTCGGCTCAGATTGGCTCACATTCAGGGGGTGTGTTCTACGCTCGCGCTCGGCTCAGCTCAGTAGCAGAAGCAGGTCTGAAGCCCGCGCGGCACGGGGGGTTTATGAGGAGGCACGGGGGTTTAGGAGGCAGGGATGTATGAATAAACCTGTGAGCCCCCATGTTGCGCAGAAAACCGCAGGTCAATTCAGACCTGCGGTTTTCTTCGTGACAGTCTCTGATCCCCAGTGCCACTGCGCTGGGTTGGCACGGGTGTATGAATAAACCTGTGAGCACCCCCTTCATGTTAGCGCAGAAAACCGCAGGTAAATTCAGACCTGCGGTTTTCTGTGCAACATTGGGGGGGGGGGGGGGCTCACAGGTTTATTCATACATCCCTGCCTCCTAAACCCCCCCGTGCCGCGCGGGCTTCAGACCTGCTTCTGCTACTGAGCTGAGCCGAGCGCGAGCGTAGAACACACCCCCTGAATGTGAGCCAATCTGAGCCGAGAGCAGAGCGACACGCCCCCTGAAATCAGCTGCTTAATGTTTCTTCATAAGTTAATGCTTTTTCATGGCACACCGGCACTCCGTTAATCGATTTTAAATGAAGTGGTCTTTATTCGTCACTCATGTATATCATGTGACGCGCGTTTCGGCGCGACAATGCGCCTTTGTCAAACATGAAGTGAGGAGTGGTGTACATAGAAAGAAAGGTGAGGTTTAAATAGCCCGCCCCTGACGTCACATGTTCGTGGCGTCACGTGATCGAGACAACAAATCAACCAACATACTACACTACTGCAGCATAATACTTGTAATAAAACTCAAATGTACATCATTAAATCACGCAGGGTAATATCATAGTGTAACATAATACATTTAGTCGAAACTACTATCGAGATATCATCGTCCCGTTGCCAGGGTAATCTATCCTTGTTGATAGATTACCCTGGCAACGTGACGTCATGATCATGTGACATCGGGACGATGATATCTCGATAGTAGTTTCGACTAAATGTATTATGTTACACTATGATATTTACCCTTTTTGCGATTTAACTTGGAATGTTACATTTGAGTTTTATTACAAGTATTATGCTTGCAATTGTGTAATATGTTGGTTGATTTGTTGTCTCGATCACGTGACGCCACGAACATGTGACGTCAGGGGCGGGCTATTTAAACCTCACCTTTCTTTCTATGTACACCACTCCTCACTTCATGTTTGACAAAGGCGCATTGTCGCGCCGAAACGCGCGTCACATGATATACATGAGTGACGAATAAAGACCACTTCATTTGAAATCGATTTACGGAGTGCCGGTCTTCTTCATTTATAATAGTTTGACATCGTCAGGGAGAGAAATTCCCATTTGTTGATGGTCAGAGATATACTAGACATTCCCCATATTGCTTTGACTGTATCCTGCAATGCTAGAGAGGTTTTTAGCGGATTTTACTAGGGGGATCAGGTGCAGGCAGTATGGGGACATTGGGAGTTGTATACATTTGATGTGTGTTTGGCGCAGCTTATTTGATGGCTCCTTCTTGACACCGCTAAACTTCTGGGATGAGTCCATAAGAGGCCGAGAGGGTGACTGAATGACCAGGGGCAGGTCTTTTCCCGTGCAAACAAGCATGTGATCTCTGATGATGCAGGTTATAAATATGAATAAAATGGGAGTTCTCCCGACTCCTGATGTCACTTGCCATAAAGGGAGGATCACCGACTGTTCTCCCTGCATTCTGTCAGCACAGCCTTCGCTGGCCCTGCGTCTGCTCTTCACGTAGGGTAAAACGCTCTCAAGTCAACCTAAGACTATCGCTATAATCTATGTTTTATGCTCCCCTTCACTCATTTACCATGTTTGAGTGGAACATTAGAGCATTTCTAGCCCTGATGCTCCCCATTACCCTGCACTGCTTAGCACAGGGCAATGTCCGTTTGCTTACCGCCGGTGACGTACCAGGCTTTTTCTCAGTATGCTAGGCAGAGGCTTCCGCCTAGCAGTGATCCCGTTAACATCGCTGGCAGTAAAACAGACTAGGACAGAGCTAAAGACCGCCCATTTATGCTGGTGACATCACCAGCTCACTGCTAGGCAGAAGTTTCCACCTAGCATATCCATAAGAAGCACAATGCAGGGCAAGGGTGACCATCAGAGCAAGAATTGTTCTTCTCATACATGGTAAATGAGTGAAGGGGAGCATATGTCTGGGTTCAGCTCTGAACGCAGACAACCCCTTTAAAGAAAAGATTATTAGCTGTAACCCCTTAAAGACCGGGCCTATTTTCACACAATTCTCCAAGGTTTTTTGGAGTTTTGACATAACAGCGTTCACTGTGTACTAAAAATGACATCCTTATTCCATGGCTCAATGCGATTGCAGCGATTACCAAACTTGTATAGTTTTTATTTTAATTACTTTAAAAAAAATAAAAACCTTTAAAAAAATCTAGATTTTACTTTGCATCACCATATTCTGACAGCCATAACTACTTATATATCGGTTCACAGAGCTGTATGAGGGATTTTTAATATTTTTTTTTTTTTTGCATAACGAACTGTCGTTTTTTTTGTACTATTTTTGTGGTATGTACGACTTTTTTTGATTACTGCAAACTGCAGTCCCCAATGCATGGGCTCCGTCCGTGTGGCCAGCCCTGACGGATGCAGAACTATTCTACTTAAATGCTCTATTTTTTTTGCAGTGCAGAGGCACGGAGCGAAATGCTGTGGAAACCCCTTGTAGTGCTTCCATGGCCCTCCGCTCCGTATCTTCCTGTTTGCGGACCCATTCAGCTGTTTGTGGGCCACAATACAGACATGGCTGGCACATTTATATTCATGAGCCCTTATTCAAATTATTTTTTTTTTATTAAGATGGCTAAAAAATGGCGAATTTCGTGTTTTTCGTTTTGTTTTCCGTTACGGTGTTCACTGCACAGGAAATATTTTAATAGTTCAGACATTTTCGAGTGCAGCAATACCTAATATGTTTACTTTATTGTTTATATATTTTTATATATTAAAATTGGGAATGACGGGTGATTTATACTTTCAATATTTTGGTGTTTTATTTAATAACTATAAGCCCGCCTTAGGAGGCTAGAATCTGGGGTATTTTGATCCCTTTTCCTATTCACCCTAATAAAGATCTAGAGTTGTGTTCAAAATTATTCAACCCCCAATGCTGAAAAGGGTTTTAGGGAATTTAGTGTACATTTGTAATTGTGTTCAGAATGAAATCTTACAAGGACTTTTTAAAGAACCAAATGCAACTAAAATGACATCAATTGTTTTTGTAATACAGTATTAAATGTTTTTTGTGATTTCTTCATTGACACAATTATTCAACCCCTTAAAGACTGACCACTCTTAAGAACAGAGGTTCATTCAAGTGTTTTCGATCAGGTATTGAAAACACCTCTGGATGTCAAGGAGCAGCAATCAAGCAGAATAAGCACCAATTAGGCAGATGTAAAATGACTGTGATACTCAGCTCCTTCTAGACATTTACTGGTGTGTTTACAGACATGGTGAAGTCAAGAGAATGGTCCAGGAAGACAAGAGAAGAGGTGATTTCTCTTCACAGGAAGGGCAATGGCTATAAGAAGATTGCAAAGATGTTAAACATACCAAGAGACACCATAGGAAGCATCATTCGCAAATTCAAGGCAAGGGCACTGTTGAAAGGCTACCTGGTCGTGGCAGAAAGAAGATGCTGACTTCGACTGCTGTGCGCTACCTGAAGCGCAAAGTGGAGAAAAGTCCCCGTGTGACTGCTGAGGAACTGAAAAAGATTTGTCAGATGCGGGTACTGAAGTTTCAGCTCAGACAATAAGGCGCACACTGCGTAATGAAGGCCTCCATGCCAGAACTCCCAGGCGCACCCCCTTGCTGTCTCCAAAGAATAAGAAGAGTCGACTGCAGTATGCCAAAAGTCATGTGGACAAACCACAAAAGTTTTGGGATAGTGTTCTGTGGACTGATGAAACAAAATTAGAACTGTTTGGGCCCATGGATCAACGCTATGTTTGGAGGAGGAAGAACAAGGCCTATGAAGAAAAGAACACCTTGCCTACTGTGAAGCATGGCGGGGTCAATCATGCTTTGGGGCTGTTTTGCTTCTACAGGTACAGGGAAGCTTCAGCGTGTGCAAGGTACCATGAATTCTCTTCAGTACCAGGAGATATTGGATGAAAATGTGATGCAGTCCGTCACAAACCTGAGGCTTGGGAGACGTTGGACCTTTCAACAGGACAATGATCCCAAGCATACCTCCAAGTCCACTAGAGCATGGTTGCAGATTAAAGGCTGGAAAATATTGAAGTGGCCATCGCAGTCACCAGACTTACATCCGATTGAGAACCTCTGGTGGGACTTAAAGTATAACTGTCAAATTTTTTTTTTTTTTACTATTGGATTCTGGTGATTAATATTACCTTATTGGCCCTGTTTTAATTTTTGATTCTTAAATAAATAACCCCTAAAAGCCACCTAAAAGTCCCCAGTATTGGCTATATTTACCTGAGATAAAATCAGGTTGCTATGCTCCTTCCGTCTACTAGATAGAGGACGGAGCTGCGTGCACTGGGAACTGATAGTGAGTCAACATTGTAAGGGAATGTATAAAAAGCCAGGTTCTTCCTGACAGGAGATAACAGTGCTGGGCTGTGAGTGTGAACTTCTCCACATGCCTGTGCTTGGCAGACACTCCCTTAGCAGTGCAGGACAATGTGGCTGCTCAGTGTATAAATGACAGCCTTATCTGATAAGAGGAGAGCTTGTAGAAGGACTACAGGCTTCAGCCAGACCTGGGAACTTCACTGCAAGACCCCCCTATACAGAGCTGGTCTTCACTAACTTCACTGCAGGTGTCCTATGGATTAGCCTCAGGGCTGGGGGCAGCCATCTTAACAGAATAGTGAAATTGCAGTTTTATGCAGACTGGTTGCTAAGGGCTAAATCTTATTAAATAAGGGGTAAGTAAGTCTAATAGTTATTGATTCAGGAATATTATCATATTAGTAACTACATATATGAAAACTGAAATTAGGGTCTAAATGTGACAGTTATCCTTTAAAGAAAGCAGTTGCAGCGCAAGCCTAAGAATGTGACCGAACTGGAGGCTTTTGCCCATGAAGAATGGGCGAAGATACCCGTAGATCGCTGCAAGACACTTGTGTCAAGCTATGCTTCACGTTTAAAAGCTGTTATAACTGGAAAAGGATGTTGTACTAAGTACTAAGATTGAATGTCACTTGGGGGTTGAATAAAACTGATAATGATGTGAGCACAGAAAAGACATTTGTGGTTATTTCATTATAAATGTTATGTTATATTTGTCTGACTTACAAGGGCCTCTTTGATTTAATTGTAAACAAGATGACTGAAATGATCAAAATCAATGTCAAACTGGCCAAAACACTCAATTTCAGTGGGGGTTGAATAATTTTGAACACAACTGTATTAGGGTGAATAGGATTCTGACACTGTCCCTGCTGAGCTGTGCCTCATGCAGGGAGCTTACCATGGTAGGCCTGGAAGGCTTCATGGTAACCGATCAGAGCCCTGCAATTTCACTGCAGGGGCTCCGATCGGAAGGCAGAGGGAGCCGCATCCCTCTGCCTAACTCAACAGATGCCGCGATCAGCATTGTACGAAACATCTGAATGGTTAAATGAAGTCCGGTGTTTAAAGATGGGGCTGCTCCCTAATGTCTGCAATAATCTCAATTGCAGATGTTTAACCCATCAGATGCCTTGGTTAAATGTGACCACGGCATCTGAGAGAGGGCTAAACCCGGAAGCCGCACGCTTCTCAGCCCAAGATGCCTTCCCCTAAATTGGCCTGATCCTGTAGAAGGCTTCCAGGCGGATTAATAGTATATTCCAATGCTGATCTGTAGGGATGAGCGAATCGACTTCAGATGAAACATCCAAAGTCGATTCGCATAAAACTTTGTTCTAATACTGTACGGAGCTCCTGCTCCGTACAGTATTATAATGTATTGGCTCCAATGAGCCGAAGTTATTGCTTCGCGAAGTCTCGCGTACAGTATTACAACAAAGCTTTTCGCAAATTGACTCCGGATGTACTATTCAAAGTCGATTCGCTCTTCCCTTCCCTAATTTTTTCCATTTCTTTTTTTTTTTTAGTATTGAAACATAATAAAAACAATGTAAATGTGATTATTGCTGTAATCGTACTGACCCTGAGAATTAAGGCAATAACAAAACCCATCAAACTGGCTTTTTATTTTCCAATTCCACCTCTTTTGAATTTATTTTTTTTCCGGCTTCCCACTACATTGTATGCAATAGAAAATGGTGCCATGAAAAAGTACAACTTGTCCCACGAAAATCAAGCCCTCATACCGCTATGTGAATGGAAAAATAAAAAATGTATGGCTCCAAGAATGCAGGGAGTAAAAAATTAAAATGCAAAAAATTGCAAGGTCCTGAAAGGGTTAATAAAAATGTATAACCGTTTCTGTTCCACAGCCTTCACTTTCGTATCTGCAGACTATTTTGCTTTGTCTTTTAAGGAGAATACGTCAGGCAGCTCCTCTGCCATGTGTAGCCCTTATCTTTGAACTCCTGACAGCTCATTCTCATTTAAAGAGGACCTTTCATGGGGTTTTATATCAGAAACGGGTATGCTTATCCGATGGGGCAGGCCCTGCGGATGCAAGTAAATTTTTTTTTGCCCCCCAGAAATACCCCGCTGCTGTGCCTCCTGCTGTTTTTGGCGTGCAATATGCTAATTCGGACCATCGGTACATGGACAACGAGACATTTGGTTTCCTCAGTGGACGTCTCCTTCTCCCCGGCTGTGGCGATGCCATAAGTTCAGCAGAACCGCGCCACAGCCAGGGAGAAGGTGAGCTGTTCTCATGAGATTTGCTAATGGCTTTGTATGGGAGTACAGCAAGTACTATACTCTCTTACAAATCTCACAAGAACAGCTTACCTTCTCCCTGTCTGTGACACAGTCCACTGCGATTGGAAGGAGACGCCCACTGAGAAAACCAAGTACCGATGGTCAGAATTAGCATATATTGCTCCAAAAACAGTGGGGTGTGAGCAGGGGTTATTCAAAAAAAAAAAAAAGTGCATCTACTTTGGCTCTAACTGGTAGGCATCAAAAACACATTAAGGCCCTCATTTCACGAGGCGAGTGTTTCCTGCGGGTGCAATGCGTGAGAGGACGCATTGCCCGCACTGAATCCGGACCCATTCATTTCTATGGGGCTGTGCACATGAGCGGTGATTTTCAAGCATCACTTCCGTTGCGTGAAAATCGCAGCATGCTCTATACCACTGCGTTTTTCACGCCCAACGCAGGCCCATAGAAGTGAATAGGGCTGCTGGAAATCGTAAGCATCCGCAATCAAGTGCGGATCAGTGGCGATTTTCCGCATGGTTGCTAGAGACGGGACTCGATCTTGCTATTTTCCTTTCAACATGGTTATAGGAAATAATAGCATTCTAATAAAGAATGCTTGTGTAAAATGTGGATTAAGGGTTAAAAATAAAAACTTAACTTTCACCTAGCCACTTGGATCGCCGTGAGTTGGCGATCTCTTCTATATTTGCAAGCATTAGCTGCCGGCTAAAGGACCTGTGATGACGCCACATCACATGGTCCAATCATCATGGTCCACCACGGACCTCTCAGGTTCTTTGAACGGCAGCCAGATGCTGAGGAGAGAAGAGATCGCCAACTCCATGCGATCAAGTGGCTAAGGTGAGTTAAGTTCTCATTTCAACCCCTTAATCCACATTTTACAAAGCATTCTTTTTATTGAGAATGCTATTATTTTCCACTTATAACCATGTTGGCAGGGAGAATAATAAAATCTACAGAATACTGAACCCAAAACCCGCATTTCAGTGATGAAGTCCGGGTTCAGGTCTGGGTACCAAACATGCGATTTTCCACGCTGCAAAATGCATTAAAAGCAGCTTTGAACTTCTCGCGGAAAATCGCGCATTTTCCCATACGCACCCGTCTCTGATCCGGGCGCCAAGCGGACGCCGTGTAGAAGAGAGGCCTAAAGGTTCTCTTTAGCCATATTCTTATCAGTTTAATCACAAATTTAGCCATAATGTGCTTATGAGCTGCCAGGGTTCAGAGATGAGGACTACGGGCGGTGTGGAGTCCAGAGCAGCTGCCTGAGCTGTCCAGTCAGCTCCAGGGCTGCCTGTTCAGTAAAGCCTTATGCCTAGGGCTACATGCACACGACCGCTGGTGCTTTGTGGTCCGCAAATCGCGGATCCGCCAAAACACGGAAGCTGATCCCGCGCTGCCGTGCCCGCATTTTTGCGGAGCGGAATGCGGCCCGATTATAGAAATGCCTATTCTTGTCACTGCAAAGCGGACAATAGTAGGACATGCCATATTTTTTTGCGGGGCACGGAGCGGAGACGCGGATGCGGACAGCACACTGAGTGCTGTCGCATCTTTGCGGCCCCATTGAAGTGGAATGGGTCGCGGCCGAGCCGCGAAATATGCGGCTCGGGCCAGCTGGCTCAGGCTGCGGTCGGGTGCATGGGGCTAATTCACACAGTCAGTGTTTGGTCAGTGATTTGGAGCCAAAACCAGGTTCGGCTCTAAACACAGAACAGGTGCAAAGCTTTCCCTTAGGCCTCTTCTCTTCACACAAGCGTATACCCTCCAGGACATACAGTCCGTGAGCGGCATTGGATCGACAGCCCGGGAGCACACAGCATCATAGATTACAATGATGCTGTGCCACGCTGGCCGACCATGGGAGTATGAGTGCGGTACGACCCGGTGCGCAGCATCATTGTAATCTATGATGCTGTGCGCCAACCGATCAATTCGGCTCCAGGAAATATGGCCCGCTCACGGACTGTGCTGTTTCTGTGGAGGCCTTTATACCTTATGTCTGTGGAGGTTCCAACTCCTGGTTTCTTTGGCTCATAATCACTGATGCACAGAGCCACTGGCGTGTGAATAAGGCTTTATTCACCGTCAGTGATTGTGAGTGCAGAGTTGAGCCGAAGAGATCTTCGGATGCTTAATCCGGGCCCGCGTGTTCAAAACTTCGAATAATACTGCGGAGGAGATTCGGTCTCTGTACAATACTAGAATGTATGGGCTCCGATGAGCCGAAGTAAGTTATTTGTAAAAGTCGTCTGCGCGTGACTTCATTAAATAGCTTTGCTTAGTTGATTTACAACTTTGAGACCGGAACTCAGCTTGGCCCTGAAGTACCGGTCAGAACCAAAGTTCCGAGGTTTGAGTTTCAAGTTTTAAAGTGGTCTTCTCCACTTTAAAAATCACAGTACCAAAGTTATTCAGCTTGAGTCGCACCAGACTTTTGCTGAGATAACTTACTTCAGCTCATCTGAGCCGCACACGATTCGAATACTGTATGGAGAGCCGGATCTCTGTACGACGGGTCTGCCTGTATACGGGCTCTGGCAGTTTGTGCACCGCATCACGGATGCAGACCCTATTTTTTGCGGTGCGGGCAGATCACGGACCCATTCAGAAGTGCCGGAGGCGGCCGGGCAAAGGTAGTGCGTGAGCCCCAAGGCTGCTGCACTAAGTTGCCCTAACAGCAGCCGGTGTCATAGAGCCAGGAATATTCGCTTAGTAAAATGTGGATTAAGGGTTCAAAATAAAAAACTTAACTTACCTTAGCCACTTGATCGCGTAGTTGGCGATCTCTCTTCTCTCTTCAAGCATTAGCTGCCGGCTAAAGGACCTGTGATGACGTCACATCACATGGTCCAATCACATGGTCCACCACGGACCTTCAGGTTCTTTAGACGGCAGCTAATGCTTGAGGAGAGAAGAGATCGCCAACTATGCGATCAAGTGGCTAAGGTGAGTTAAGTTTTTTATTTTTAACCCCTTAATCCACATTCTACAAAGCATTCTTTATTGAGAATGCTATTATTTTCCCTTATAACCATGTTGTAAGGGAAAATAATAAAATGCGCCGGGGGTGCGCCGGGTTCAGGTCTGGGTACCAAACATGCCGATTTTTCCCACGCGCGTGCAAAATGCATTAAAACGCTTTGAACTCGCGCGGGAAAATCGCGCATTTTCCCGCAACGCACCCGTCTCTGATCCGGGCGTCAAACGTGACGCCCGTGTGAAAGAGGCCTAAAGGTTCTCTTTAAGCCATATTCTTATCAGTTTAATCACAATTTAGCCATAATGTGTTTATGAGCTGTCAGGAGTTCAGAGATGAGGACTACAGACGGTGTCGTCAGAGCAGCTGCCTGAGCTATCCAGTCAGCTCCAGGGCTGCCTGTTCAGTAAAGCCTTATGCCTAAGGCTACATGCACACGACCGTTGGTGTTTTGTGGTCCGCAAATCGCGGATCCGCAAAACACGGAAGCTGATCCGCGTTCCGTTCCGCATTTTGCGGAACGGAATGCGGCCCATTATAGAAATGCCTATTCTTGTCCGCAAAACGGACAATAATAGGACATGCTATATTTTTTTTGCGGGGGCACGGAACGGAGCAACGGATGCGGACAGCACACTGAGTGCTGTCCGCATCTTTTGCGGCCCCATTGAAATGAATGGGTCCACGGCCGAGCCGCGAAATATGCGGCTCGGACGCGGACCCGAACAACGGTCGTGTGCATGGGGCCTAATTCACACAGTCAGTGTTTGGTCAGTGATTTGGAGCCAAAACCAGGTTCGGCTCTAAACACAGAACAGGTGCAAAGCTTTCCCTTAGGCCTCTTTCACACAAACGTATGCCCTCCGAGACATACAGTCCGTGAGCGGCATTGATCGACAGCCCGGGAGCACACAGCATCATAGATTACAATGATGCTGTGCACGTCGGTCCGCCCGCGGAAATATGAGTGCGGCCCGACGTGCACAGCATCATTGTAATCTATGATGCTGTGCGCTCCCGATCAATTCCGCTCCAGGAAATATGGCCCGCTCACGGACTGTATGTTTCGGAGGCCTTATACCTTATGTCTGTGGAGGTTCCAATCCTGGTTTTGGCTCATAATCACTGATGGAAACCACTGACGTGTGAATAAGGCTTTATTCACACGTCAGTGATTGTAAGTAGAGTTGAGCGAAGAGATCTTCGGATGCTTAATCCGAATTCGCTTTGTTCAAAACTTCGGAATAATACTGTAAGGAGATTCGTCTCTGTACAATATTAGAATGTATGGGCTCCGATGAGCCGAAGTAAGTTATTTGTAAAGTCGCGCGTGACTTCATTAAATAGCTTTGGTAGTTGATTTACAACTTGAGACCGAACTCAGCTTCGGTTCTGAAGTACCGGTCAGAACCAAAGCCGAGGTTTGGATTCAAGTTTTAAAGTGGTCTTCCACTTTAAAAATCAATTACCAAAGTTATTCAACGAAGTCGCACCCGACTTTGCGAATAACTTACTTCAGCTCATCTGAGCCCATACATTCTAATACTGTATGGAGACGGATCTCTGTACAACGGGTCTGCAATATACGGGCTCTGGCAGTTTGTGCACCGCATCACGGATGCAGACCCTATTTTTTTGCGGTGCAGACAGATCACGGACCCATTCAAGTGCACGGAGCGGCCGGGCAAAGGTAGTGTGCGTGAGCCCCAAGGCTGCTGCACACTAGAGTTGCCCTAACAGCAGCCGGTGTCATAGAGCCAGGAATATTCTAATACATTTTAAGTCTGAATGAAAAAGTTATAAAACAGTAATCCTATAATTTAAAAAAATATACAATGTGTAAAAAAAAATGCAAACCATCAAAAAGTGAATATCGCCATTAATTGTGCGCACACAAAAAAAAATAAAAAAATACACATATTAGGTTTTCACATGACTATAATAACCTGAAGAATTATTTTCAGGTTATTTAGTGTGAAACTGGACAGAGTAAACAGCCAAAAGTCGCTTTTTCCTGTATTTCCACAGAAAAAAAAATAAAAAATAAGATATACCGTAAATTACACTGCCATTTAAATTTACCCCTGAACAAAAGCCAAAAATTAACATTTCTCCCTTATAAAACAAGGCCTTAGCCGCATCAATAAAAAAATTATCACTACTGAAAAACAGATGAAAAAGCGAAAAAAACACTTTGCTGGTCGTTAAGGGGTATCCCGATCGAAACATTAACACTGGGTTCAGACCTGAGCGTTTAGAAGCCTATCGTTTTATGCGCGTTCAAGATGGGCGTTTAGGCGCGTTTTTTCAAGCGTTTTGGTAAATAGTGTAGGCGCGTTTGACGCGCGTTTATGTGATTGACTGCATAGTTGGCCAATGACCTATGATATAGTTTGGCCAATCTGAGTGCTTTAGAGGTGTGACATTCCATGGTGGCTGATTCAGCATGTTGCAAACTTTGTAAAACGCGCAATCCAAACGCCCGAACAACACGCCTATCGCGTTTCCCATTGAAGTCTATTGGCACCAAACGCTCGAAAAAAGCCCGAATTAACGCGAACATACTTGCTTATGCGTCGGACGTTTATAGGTGCCTACGAACGCGCATAAAAACGCGCAAGTGTGAACCACCCCCATTGGAATGCATGGTTCCTGTACTGTTGTGCGTTTTTATGTGCGTTCGAACGCGGCGTTTTACGCGAAAGTGTGGACTGAGTGTTATGCCACAGGTCCCACCTCTGCTCCTACCTCAAGAACGGGGCCTCCAAAGTGAAGGAGAGCGCACCACTATGGGGACTGCCTAAAATAGCCAAGTTATTGCTCTGCTATCCGCAAATCCCATAACAGTGAATGGAGGGTGGCCGCGCGTTCTGAGGCCTGTTCTCGAGCTAAGCGACATCTGTCTAGTATCTGCAGCGTATCCCAGCGGTATGCCACAAAAGTTCAGATGGGAACGCTCATTAACCACCTCAGCCCCCCTAGCTTAAACACCCTTAGGCCTTATTCACACGTCCGCAATGTCGTCCGCACCCGTTCCGCAAATTTGCGGAACGGGTGCGGACCCATTCATTTTGAATGGGGACGTGATGGATGCGGAGAGCACACACTGTGCTCTCCGCATTTGCGGAGCGCGCCGCCGATCTTCCGGACGGCGGCTCCGCAAAAAAGTAGAGCATGTCCTATTCTTGCCCGCAATTGCGGACAAGTATAGGCATCTCTATGGGGCTGGTTGCAAGGTGTTTTTTTTGCGGATCCGCAAAACACAACGGACGTGTAAATAAGGTCTTAGGCCCCTTGCACACGACAGTATTTTGCGGACCGTATACTGGCAGTTTTTTCAGTTCAGTATACTGAACCATTCACTTCAATGGGTCTGCAAAAAATACTGAAGTGTCTCCGTATGCCTTCCGTTTCCGTTTTTTCTGTTCCGTTTAAATATAGACCATGTCCTATTCTTGTCCGCAAATAACGTTCAGTGGCTCCATTCAAGTCAATAGGTCCGCAAAAAAAACGGAAAGCATACGGAAAAGCATCCGCATGTCTTCCGTATCCGTTCCGTTTTTGCTGAACAATCTATTGAAAATTTTAAGACCAGCCCAATTTTCATTATGGAATTAATGTATACTGTATATGCCATACGGAAAAACAGAACGGAAAAACGGAACCGAAACGGCAGCAAAGAACGGAAAAACGGATCCGTTATAAACGGACAGCAAAACACTGAAAAAAAAATACGTTCGTGTGCAAGAGGCCTTAATGACCAGGCCACTTTTTACAATTCCGCACTACACTACTTTCACCGTTTATTGCTCCGCCATACAACTTACCACCCAAATGAATTTTACCTCCTTTTCTTCTCACTAATAGAGCTTTCATTTGGTGGTATTTCATTGCTGCTGACATTATTACTTTTTTTTGCTATTAATCAAAAATGACAGAAATTTATGCAAAAAAAAATTTTCACTTTCTGTTGTAATTTTTTTTAAAAAAACTAGATTTCTATATAAATCTTTCTCTAAATTTATTGTTCTACATGTCTTTGAAAAAATAAATCCAATAAGTGTATATTTATTGGTTTGGGTAAAAGTTATAGCGTTTACAAACTATGGTGCAAAAAAGTGAATTTCGGCATTTTGAAGCAGCTCTGACTTTCTGAGCGCCTGTCATGTTTCTTCAGGCGCTAGAATGTCAGGATAGTATAAATACACCCCAAATCACACCATTTTAGAAAGAAGACACCCCAAAGTATTCGCGGAGGGGCATGGTGAGTTCATGTATCATTTCATTTTTTTTCACAAGTTAGCGGAAAGTGACACTTTCTGAGGAAAAAAAATAATAAATAAAGTTTCCATTTCTGCTAACTTATGGCAAAAAAAAATAAATCTCCCACAGACTCACTATGCCCCTCAGTGAATACCTTGGGGTGTCTACTTTCCGAAATGGGGTCATTTGTGGGGTGTGTTTACTGTTCTGGCATTTTGGGCGGGGCTAAATTGTGAGCAGCCATGTAAAACCTAAAGGTACTCGTTGGAATTTGGGCCCCTTTGCGCACCCAAGCTGCAAAAAAGTCACTCATGTGGTATTGCCGTACTCAGGAGAAGTAGGGCAATGTGTTTTGGGGTGTATTTTTACATATACCCATGTTGGGTGAGAGAAATATCTCTGTAAATTGTCAACTTTGTATAAAAAAAAAAATTACAAGTTGTCATTTACAGAGATATTTCTCTCACCCAGCATGGGTATATGTAAAAATACACCCCAAAACACATTGCCCTACTTCTCCTGAGTACGGCGATACCACATGAGTGACACTTTTTTGCAGCCAAGATGCGCAAAGGGGCCCAAATTCCAACGAGTACCTTTAGGATTTCACAGGGCATTTTTACGTATTTGGATTCCAGACTTCTTCTCACGCTTTAGGACCCCTAAAATGCCAGAGCAGTATAAATACCCCACAAGTGACCCCATTTTGGAAAGAAGACACCCCAAGGTAATCCGTGAGGGGCATGGCGAGTTCATAGATTTTTTTTTTGGCACAAGTTAGCGGAAATTGATTTTTTATTGTTTTTTTCTCACAAAGTCTCATATTCCACTAACTTGTGACAAAAAATAAAATTTTACATGAACTCGCCATGCCCCTCACGGAATACCTTGGGGTGTCTTCGTTCCAAAATGGGGTCACATGTGAGGTGTTTGTACTGCCCTGGCATTTGAGGGTCTCCACAATAATTACCTGTATGGCCAGCATTAGGCATTAGCTAACTAACTGGCGGTGATAAGAGACCCTTATGCCCCATTCACACGTCCGCAATTCTGTTTGCGGAACGGAATTGCAGACCCATTCATTTCTATGGGGACAGACTTTGTCCCGCTCGGATCCAGAATTGCGGATCCGCACTTCCGTTTCGCAAAAATATAGAACATGTCCTATTCTTGTCCGCAATTGCGGACAAGAAAATGCATTTTCTATATAGTTCTGGCAATGTGCGGATCTGCAAAATGCGGAAAGCACATTGCCGGTAGACGTCTGAATGGAGCCATACAAGGGGGTGATCAATGACAGGGGGGTGATCAGGGGTTAATAAGTGACAGGGGGGGGGGTGTAGTGTGGTGCTTGGTGCTACTTTACATAGCTCTGGTGGTCGATCCCAGCAAATGGGACCAGAGGACCAGGTAGCAGCGTCTAATATACATGTTTAATGCGATGTATTTTACATCTACAGCCTGCCAGCAATAAATCATCGCTGGCAGGCTGTAGTATAACTGCCGATCTGTGCGCTGCTGTGAACGCACACACGCGCGCGCGTTCACAGCAAATCTCGCATCTCGCGAGATGATGCATGGATGCGTCCAGGAGGAGTAAACCCGCCGCTGCCTGGACACATCTGTGCGTTAGGCGGTCCAGAGCTGGTTAATTTTGACATAAGTATACCCTGCACAAAAAACTGCACATTTACCCTCAGTTCACACTTGCGCGTTTTACAGCGCGTTCCTACACGCTGTAAAACGCTCAACAGGAGAAAACTCATGTTTCCCTATGGGCATGGTTCTCACCTGAGCGTTTTACAGTGCGTTTGAACGCGCTGTAAAACGTCCTACGCTCAAAGAAGTTCTTGAGCTTCTTTGGGGCATTTTGTCGCGCGTTTGCACCCATAGACTTCAATGGGAACGCTCTTCTTTCTTTTTCTCTACTATTTATGAGCTCCGATGCTTTCCCTTGCTTTGTGCTGCATCACAGCGCAGGATCTGTTTGTTTACCGCCGATGACATACTGGCCTTCACAACCCTATGCTAGGTGGAGATTTCATAAGCGAATTAATACTTTCGTGAAAATCTGGAGGCGTGTGCCTATCTGGCCTGTCACATTTTTCATCTTTTTCACCAGTTTTTGGCGTAAAGAAAGACTGAAATTCTATGGCTGCTCCGCGCTGCTGTAGATTTCAGAGCAGATGCACAGAGTGGCGGCTGATTCGCCTCTTCAGAAATTAGGTGCATCTTCTGGCAGTGTAGGGGAGATCCCTCCCCCTTAATATCCTAGATTCTTAATTGGAAGCCTCTTAAGAGTTCAGCTGCGTCCCAGTCGATACAATTGATCAGCGCTGATCGTTTCTTACTGCGCGTCCGACCCCCAGATAAATAGTGGGTCATCGATGTAGTGACCATCCAAGACCAGCAAAGATAAAAAAGGCTCAGCAGAAGATATTGCAAGATACGGAGATTTTGAGAAAATTTTGGTGTAAGAGAGATACGGATTACGGAAAAGAAAAAAAAAAATGATGCTTTAATGGAAAAAATATTGCACGCAAACAGTCTTGCACGAATGTGGAATAATCACTGGATGTAGATGAGAAAAACCTAAGCACACCAAAGGTATGATGATGAGGAATAAAGCGAAGTAATATCAGCAGTCATCCAAACATAATGGTTCCATAATACCAACTAGGGCAGATAAAACATAGGGCCTGTTCACACGGAGAAGTTTTGGCACGGACTTCCCCGCGACCGCATGGTGTCAGGCTGCCGCGGCTGTCTGCTCGCAGCTTAGATCCATTCAGTCTATCTAAGCTGCAGCTTCTGCCGTGGTAAAAACTGGATTTTGACCGTCAAAATCCGCTATGTCAATGGGCCCTTAATGTATTGAAGTATCAGAGAAATTAAAGGGATTTTCCCACAAAAAATACTCTATAATTTTCAAACCAGCCCCTGGATCTGAATACTTTTGTAATTGCATGTCATTAAAAATTTTGCATAGCCACTGAGTTATTCACTAAAATGTATCTGTATGGCGCCACCTGCTGTTCTTTTTTCTTATTTCTTTGTCCGGCTCACTGAGATGGCCGCACATGCTCCGTTTCATCCTTCAACTGCTTCCTGAGCTGTGATAGGGAGAGCTGAGACATGCCCCCCCTGAGCTGTGATAGGGAGGGCTGAGACACGCCCCCCTGGGCTGCTTCAGAAAAGACACGCCCCCTGAGCTGTCAGCTTGATATAAATTTAGCAGAGCAATGAATGAGGAGATCTCTGGATCCATGTGAGGTGCAGGGCTGGTTCTAGCTTTGTTACAAAGATATTGTACTATGTGATGTTTGATTTTCGTTTTTTACATTAGTCATGGGATAACCCCTTTAAGGGCTGTAGCAGGCTTCCTGCCCAAAGATTTTCATTTAACGAGCCAATACGACTACAGTAGGTCTGAACAGCAACTCTGTAAATTTCCTGCAAGTGGTTCTGGGCTGCACGGCCTCACCGGACTGGAGTGAGCAGGAGACGTGTAAGGTACATCTACAGAGGCTGTCAGAGAGCGGAAGAGCGCAGCCCTGAAGAGCTCACAAGACAGCTGAAGAAGGCAGCATGCAGACCTCTACTCAGGGGATAAAGTGAAGAGACAGCTCTGGAGTATAATACAGGATAAGTAATGTATGTAACACAGTGACTCCACCTGCAGAATAGTGAGTGCAGCTCTGGAGTATAATACAGGATAACTAATGTATGTACACAGTGACTCCACCTGCAGAAGTGAGTGCAGCTCTGGAGTATATTACAGGATAAGTAATGTATGTATACAGTGACTCCACCAGCAGAATAGTGAGTGCAGCTCTGGAGTATATTACAGGATAAGTAATGTATGTATACAGTGACTCCACCAGATGGGTTCTTTCTCTACACGCTCTGGCGTTGTTCATTTAGGCCTCTTTCAGATGAGCAACATGGACTGTCAGGATCCGGAAAACCTGATGGTTTTGCATGCAATTCAATCTGTTTTTTTGTGCAAAAATGTGGAGCAGATGTGCCCTGAAAATACGGTTGTGTGAATGAGGCCTAAGGGTAAGCAATGAGTGTGATCAGGAGCCTGCAAGGAGAAAGTCATAGTGCGCCACCTGGTGGTAAGAAAGTGGAAAAGCCAAGCACTGAAATGACTACATAGTGAGGTTAAATCCGGAGCAATCTCTTCTCTTAACAGCCTCTTAGTTAACATTGACATATGACAGTGGGGGGGGGGGGTCATATATTAGTGTTTTGCACCTATTTTAGGCAAATTGTGGTCCCCAACGCACGGAACGGCCATGAGCATGAGGCCGTATGCAAATGTTTCCAATTGTAGACTCATTTTTTAAGGCGCATTTACTAATGAAAGAGTGTCTGTTTTGGAGGGATTTATGCCTTTTTTTTTTTTTCATTTTTAGTCTGGAGTCTGTCTTATTTTTTTCAGGTTATTTTTCAGGGGAGTAGAAGAGAGTGAGATGCAGAGATTTATCCTCTGCCAGAACTGCCTTGCTGGAATCCACATGGCAAATCTGAAAGTAGCCTTAGGCCTCATGCACACAAACATTCTCATTCCATGTCCGTTCAAGGTTTTTTTGCGGACCATATGTGGAACCATTTATTTCAACGGGTCCGCAAAAAAAAAAAAAAAAACGGAAGGTACTCCATGCGCATTCCGTTTCCGTATGTCTGTTTTGCACAAAATATAGAGCATGTCCTATTTTTTTTCTAGTTTGTGAACAAAGATAGGCATTATTACAATGGATCCGCAAAAATAACAGATGTCATACAGAATGTCATCTGTTTTTTTTGCGGACCGCAAAACACATAAGGTCGTGTGCATGAGGCCTTAGAAAGAGAATATTATGTATATCAGGGAAGCGCAACTTGCAGGTGTTCTAAAACTACAACTCCCACTATACCCTGTTATAGGCTGATAGCTGTCAGGGAATGCTGGGAGTTGTAGTTTCGCAACAGCTGGAAGGCCACAGGTTGGGCATCCCTGCTGTATATGATGTCTGAAGAGCTGGGTGACCATCCCTGGAAGGAGTTGTATCATCACCTCAACTTCCTGCAGATGATTTAACTATAGACTTAGGCCTCTTTCACACTTGCATTCTGAGGATCCGGCGGCCACTTTCGTCGCACCGGATCGGTCAGAACACAAGTCGCCTGAAAGCATTTGAAGACGGATCAGGATCCCGATCAGTCTTCGAAATGCTTTCAGGTTACTATGGCAGCCAGGACGCTATTAAAGTCCTGGCTGCCATGGTAAGTACTCCGCAGCAGTGTACTTACCTGCTCTGCGGCCGCTCCTTCATGACGTCACAGGTCCCCAAGGCGTATAGATCAATGCGCCGCCCGGACCTGTGACGTCATAAAAGAGCACCCGGAGGCCGCAGCGCAGGTAAGTACACTGCTGCGGAGTACTTACCATGGCAGCCAGGACTTCAGTAGCGTCCTGGCTGCCATGGTAACCGATCGGAGCTGCTGCTGAGCATGCGCAGAGCTAAACGTTGGATCCGGCGATGCGCCAAAACGACGTTTAGCTTAATGCCGGATCCGGATTAATGCACTTCAATGGGCATTAATTCCGGATCCATCCTTGCAGCATATCTTCCGGATTTTTGGACGGAGATAAATCCACAGCATGCTACGGTTTTGTCAACATCCAAAAAACGTTCACATACTGAACTGAAGACATCATGATGCATCCTGAACGGATTTCTCTCCATTCAGAATGCATTAGGATTATCCTGATCAGTATCTTTCAGTCCTAGAGCGCCGAGAACGGAACTCTAGGACGGAAAGGAAAAACACAAGAGGCCCTAGTCTAAAATTCATCAGATTTATCACATGGACTCAGGGTGGATGATAAATTGGGTGCAGGGACAGACACTTGTCTAAGGGTACTTTCACACTTACGGCATGGCTATCCAGCAGGCTGTTCTGGCGGGTGAATAGCCCGCCAGATCCGCTATGCCACAAGTACCCGTGTGCTGCCACTCCATCCCTATTGACTATGGGGGGGGGGGGGTACTTGCGGCATGGCGGATCCGGCAGGCTGTTCACCCAGTGAAACAGCCTGCCCGATAGCCATGCCACAAGTGTAAAAGTACCCTAACTTTACATAATTTAAAAAAAAAACTGCTGCCATTTTGTTCCACCTTCAGGCATACTCCTAATCCACACCAAGTTATGCCTTTGACTAGCAAGGCAGACCGCACATAGCTGTGGTGCAAAGCAGGTACATAAGTATGTTTGGCACAAATTAAAGGCATTGTCTGCTAAGGGCCCATTCAGACGGCCGTATGCTTTTTGCAGTCCGCAAAACACAGATAGCGGCCCGTGTGTGTTTCGCATTTTGCTGAACACACACTGCCAGTCCTATGGAAGAAATGCCAATGGGGTGCCGTCTGCATCTTTCAGGCCCTATTTAAATGACGGCTATTCCCATGACTCTTATCCTGTATTGATCACCCATCCTCAGGATAGGTCATCAATATCAGATCAGCAGGGGTCTGACTGTCCACCGATCAGTTGTATGAAGAGAACGCAGCGCTCATCTGAGCTCTGCCTTCTCCTCACCTTGAAAGCGGTGAGCAGGTGCAATCACAGCTACAGTCCCACTGACTTCAACAGGGCGGCTCCCTTCTATTCTCATGAATACGACATCGCCATCCCTTTGAAGTTAATGGGACGGCAGGGCTGCAATTACACTGCAATGTCCAGCGCTGCGTTCTCTTCATATAGCTGATCAGCGTGGCTGCCAGCAGTCAGGACCTCCGGTGATCTTATCCCGAGGACAGGTCGTCAATATAGGATAAGTGGACAACCCCTTTAACCTGGATTCTCAGCATCTAGCTTCGTAATTCTGCCCCAGCCACCATACACACAAAGCAGACCAAGCATAGAAGATAAAAGGTTTATATCACTTCACCCCAAAACTGTACATTTGTATCCAATGCAAAATACAGGAAATGAAAGGAGCCCAGAACTGGGGTAACAAAAAAAATAAAAATATATATAAACCCCCCCCCCCCCCCAACAAATCGTTATAGGTCAATGTCGCCAAAGACCATTTAATAAAAGGATTGACAAAAACTCATGGTGATCAGGCTCCATCCCCTAGTTAGGGCAGCAGAGCCCTTAAAGGAACAACTAGAAGAACATACAACATTAGTGGCGCCCCCTGCAGGTCACCACATCGCCAGATAGCAAGCAGGCAGCAAGGCAATCGAGTCAATGCTGTATTAAATGGGGCGCGCTATAAGCCCCCAATCCTGGCAAATCTGTCCCTCTGCAGGAGTTTTCAGGAGAGGGTGCGGCTCCCATAGGGTTTTGCACTGGCAGTAGGGGGCGGTATGGCTCAGTAGGATTCTCCACTGGCAGTAGGGGGCAGTATAGTATATAAAAATAAAGTCTCAAAAAAAGAAGCAGCAAGCAGGAGGATCATTTCTTCTGTTTTGGCGGAGGTCTGGAAGAGAAGACAATGACATTAGCACGTGCGGTCAGGACAGGTAACCCTCTTCCACTTCTCCAGTCCCCACTGAACTGGTCATACACGCACCTGTACACTCCGACTACCACCGCGTGGTCCCTCTCGTACGGCTCGAGTGTCAACTGTTCTTGAGGTTTCATGTTTTCTTGCTGCATTTTCTTTACTTCTGATGCAAACACGGCCTCGGGAGCCGCTGTGGAGTCAATGCAATTGGCCTATGGAGGAAACCCCAAAATGTATTCTTCATCTCTATGATCCAGATCACACCCACCCCTATAGGGGGCAGTATGCCAGCAGCTGCATCTTTATACTAACCTTTATAGATATGACAAAATGGCCTCCATTCTTCAGGAAATTGTGGGCGTTGAGTGCAACAATTCTTGTCTGGTCAGGCTGAGCTACATCTGCGAAAATTACATCAACCATTCCTGGAAAGACAAACGTTCATTGGTTACCGGAGGGCTTTGTGGCATTACCTGTGAATAAGCCAAGCTCTCCCACTGCCCTGCCAGCAGAGGGCGCCCTCGACCTACAGTCTGTATCATGTGGCCTCATTACCTAGCAACATGCGGTACTTGTGCGGGTGCCTGGCGTCCTCGATCACAGGGATGATGTTCGTACGTTTCTTGGCTACATTAATGAGATCCCGTCCGGAGCGGTGCGAGAATTCCACAGCGTAGACCAGTCCTTCCTGCCAGAGGGAAACATGAAGGGGTTCATAAGATGTAGCTACAAACCCCAGGAAGAGGTCCACCCCGCCGCAGATGCCCTCACTAACCAGACCACCCCCCAGCACTTACCTGCTCCCCCCTTAAGTTATAGATCACCCTGGTATAGCATGCATTCACTTACTGGGCCAACCAAGTCAGACACATGGGATACGGTCGTCCCAGAGGCAGCGCCGAGGTACAGGACTTTGGATCCAGGTTTTATGTGAATCTGGTCAACACCACCCAAAATGGCTGCCGCGAGCTTCGATCTGAAGGGGTTCCAGGCTCTGTATTCAGTTTTGATTTCTCCATCCTAAAGAAATGACACTCGTTATTAATTCCTAGGTCAAATTCTTGGACATGTCAGAAGTGAGATCTTCCTAAATGTGTAAAACCTCATAGGGAGCAGAAGGGAAGAGGATGAATGTCTTAAGACCCACTGCAGATTTCAGTTCCCCTGAGTAATCAGACCTTGTACTGGTGGAGCAGCTGAACCCCCGGTCCTCTCAGAAAGTGCCCAAAACTATAATACGAAACCTCAGCTGGAGAACGGCCTCAAGGTGTCAGAACTGGGATCCGCACCTGTGTGTCAAAGCTACCGCCTCTCATAATGAGCACTTCTAAGGAACGGCTGTATTATAAAAATCCCATTCAGTGGAGAAGTGATTCATGAACGATCACCGGAGGTCCCACCCAGTGGCATGTCCATCAGTCATGAGGATGGGGGCCCCCCAGAGTTTCCTGTGTTAATGGGGCAGTAGTGTATGTGATGTGATGACTGCTCCAGTCACACGTGACCAGTTCCCACAGGGGACTCCTTTAAATTAACTTCATCTACGTTGATCCAACACTCAAGCTACAGATCCCCACCCATGCCAAATTATCGCATATCCTGTGGATAGGGGATCAAATGCCTTTCATAGGATGACCCCCTCTGAATGAAAAAAATCTTGATCACCTATCCTCGTGATAGGCCATCAATAGCACTCCGTTTCCGTATATCCGTTTTTCCGTTCCACAAAATAGAGCATGTCCTATCTTATTCTATTTTGCGGACGAGGATAGGCATTATTACAAGGGATGAGCTTTCATCAACTCTCAATCCCACGTGGCATGAAAAAATGTCAATTTATGCTGCAGAATGAGGCCCTATTCACACATCCGCAATGTAGTCCGCATGCATTCCGCAATTTTGCGGAATACATGCGGATCCATTGACTGTGAATGGGGCCGGGAACGATGCGGAGAGCACACACAGATTTTCCGGTCCGCGGCTCCGCAAAAAAAATAGAGCATGTCCTATTCTTGTCCGCAATTGCGGACAAGAAGAGGCATTTTCTATGGAGTTCGGGCAATGTGCGGTCCACAAAAATGCAGAATGCACATTGCCGGTGTGTCCGTGTTTTGCGGATCCGTCCGCAAAACACAACGGATGTGTGAATAAGGCCTTAAACTGTAATCTGCAGCTTTTCTGCAACAAAATCTGCAGCGTGTGAATACACGCTTGGTGAATTTTTTCTGCTGCAATAAATCCACAGCTAATCAGTCACTGGTGACCCCAGCCTAAGGGTCAAAGAGATTTGAACCCACCATGTGACACCAACCATTCCCCAGTTCTAGGGACTGGCTAAAATGGTTCACTAAGGAGGACACTTATGAAACCGAGACCAAAATGACTCATGTTTCAAAGGGGTTGTGCAGGGGGCTATTCTGCCGCTCTACATCCTGGTACCAGCAGGAAAATGCCCATTCTGCCAATCACTGTGCCCAGGGGTGATTTCCAATACGTATCATTAGAAAACGTGGTGTTTAACAAGCAGGATATGCTCAACCTATATGCAGTTGTGCATGTTTCTTAGGGGAGCACATCCTGCACTTGTAGTCCGTTGCTAGGAGCAATCAACAGCAAAAAATGCATACAATGGAAGATGCCAGCAACGGACTACAAGTACCACAATAACCATCCTACATATGATAACGATAATGTGGATGTGGAGAACAATCAAAAACATAACCATAGTAAAGGCAGGTGCACTCTGCGGCAATACTAAACCCTCACACTGATGTTAAAATTGAGAGGTTAGTTCGACACATCCTACTAGGAGGACATGTCTTAAACTCGGGCACCACGCCAAGTCTCTCAAGTAGCCCGAGACCCTACCACTTTGAATGGTAGGACCTGGGCTACTTGAGAGACCTTGGCGTGGTGTCTAAGCTTAAGATATGTCCTCCTAGTAGGATGTGTCGAACTAACCTCTCAATTTTAACATCAGCGTGAGGGTTTAGCATTGCCGCAGAGTGCACCTGCCTTTGCTATGGTTATGTTTGTGATTTCCGATACGTCCATCCAGGAACATAGAGAGCAGAGGCCGTAGAACAACCCCTTTACTGAGCAGCAGCCTGCAACCCACCGCTCGGCTGGTGCTTCGTCAGGCTGCAGAACACTGATGATCTGCCCACGAGGAGCCTACAAACCTCCACAGACATCCTCTTCTCTCCATAGACAGATTCTCCGGGGACCAGGTTCTTGGTCACCAGCGCATCCTCCTTGCCTCTGCAGATGAAGACTCCTGGAACAAGAAACAAGCAGACATTCAGCATGAAACCTCCACAGGGGCCCCCCCAACAGGAATGCAGAACCCGTCCTCACCTTCATGTCTGTGCGGCTCCACAATAACCTTCCTTCCCGCTCCGAATCCACCTCTTCCCCCACGACCTCCCCCTCGAGGTCCTCCTCGAGACCTGAAGCCACCTGCACAACATCAATAATTTTACCAATGACTCCTATTAACTTTTAGCACAATGCAGACAAGGACTACGACCACCAGCATCACCACCCCCTGCCTATTGTACAAGCCTCACCTCTTCCTCCACGGTCACCGAATCCTCCTCTTCCTCCACGGTCACCGAATCCTCCTCTTCCTCCACGGTCACCGAATCCTCCTCTACCTCGGCCTCCAAAGCCTCCTCTGAAACCACCTCGGTCACCGAATCCTCCTCTGCTACCACCTCGGTCACCGAACCCTCCTCTGCCACCACCTCGGCCGCGGTCACCAAATCCGCCTCCTCTGGGACTGAACCCTGCAAGAGAGAAACGGTAATGGAAGCTGCAGCCACGGTGCCGGGTTAGCATGCGGCCCCCAGTGGTCAACACAGTGGAGACCACAGAGGCGCCAGTCACCCGCCAGTCCTGAGAATACAATGCGAGAGTCAGTTTCCAGACTGGAAACCATGTGAATTCAGCCTAATATTCCCCCCCTCTGGGTGCAGTACCCAAAATAAACACCTGGGGGCATAGTTCAGTATCTTATCCTATCACTTATATACGGTCAGCCATAAACAGCACCCCCAATACAATGATGGTGGTTCATACCTTTCCACTAGGAGGGTGGATGATGGGAGTTATTAGACTGAATTGCTGCACTTAGTAACTCATCAGCTGTCATGAGAGTCTGTCACCAGGAAGGAAAAGTTCTGCAGGAGAACACTTATGTGCAGCAATGCGGAAGTGAGATAACTCCCATCATTCATAGGGTGAATGTACTGGCGACCCCTCCGTAGTAACACGTAATTGTTGGCCCTTGGATCTCACGCCGATGTGCTGCGGCCGCCCGGACCTCTTATCTGCCGGACCACGAGGTACAGCGGCTCTCGGCTTCCTCCACGTCCGGCTCCATGTGCTACCGCCTCACATCCCGCACAGGGGGCGCCTCTCCTCCCCGGTTCCCCTTCCTCCCCTGCCGCTCACCTGGCCTCATGTCTGCAGCTCGATGTGCGCGCAACACGTGTCCGCCTCACTGAGAACACGATCTCCCAGCAGCCTCCGCGATATCAGGAAGAGGCGGGGACACGCATGCGCGCTGCAGGTAATACCGCTACCGGAAGCGCACAGCCGCCATGTTTGTTATTGGCAGATCCTAGAATAAGGCTACACCCTACCAGCTGTTGTGAAACTACAACTCCCAGCATGCATAGTTGCTCTGCTCTTCTAAGAACTTACATAAAAATGAATGGAGCATGCTGGGAATTGTAGTTTCACAACAGCTGGGAGCCGAAGGTTGCTGATGCCTGACCTAGTGGCTTGTATGGTTATTACATTTATTTTCTGCAGGATTTCTGCAGTTTTTCACCATTTATTCCAGCAGAAGTGTAATATTCTCTAGAAAAGTCCGACCTGTGGTGTCAAACAAATTATCAGCTGGCCCTGAAAATGTGTGCGGCAAAAACTGGTGCTAAATCTCATTCAGACAACTGTGGGAGCATTGTATTATTATGGCGTCGAAATCCCAACCCGATCTATGGTGACCAAGGGTCTGTTCACTAGAAAACAAGCGGTCCAAGTGTACAATGTGGCCCCAGAACAGCCCGCTGAGCGGTTTAAGGGTTAAATTAATATTGCCCTATTTTCTTTGCATCATTTCTGTTCACAGACAGTGGGAGGGCTGATTTTTTTCTCAGGGTGATCTCAGTAGTTTTTGTTTCGGGCTGTGTATGACCTTTTGATATCTCTTCAACTCTCAAATTTATTTAGGAGACAAAAAGATGCCATTTCCTTCGTGACGCCATTCGCTGTATGGCCTCTTTCACACAAGCGTGACGGATTGGCTACGGATGTGTTCAGGCTGCGTTCAGGGAAACGCGCACCATTTTGCAAGCAAGTTCAGTCAGTTTTGTCTGCGATTGCGTTCAGTTGTTTAGTTTTTTCTGCGCAGGTGCAATGCGTTTTGATGCGTTTTTCATGCAGCCTCATTTACTTCTATAGGGCCAGGGCTGTGTGAAAAACGCAGAATATTGAACATGCTGCGATTTTCACGCAACGCAGAACTGATGCGTGCAAAACATCGCTCATGTACACAGCCCCATTAAAATGAATGGGTCAGGATTCAGTGCGGGTGCTATGTGTTCACATCATGCATTGCACCCGCCCGGAAAACTCGCTCGTGTGAAAGGGGCCTATGGGATGAGCAACCCCGGACCCCATTAAAGTCAATTCACTGTATTATTTTCCCTTCTAACATGGTTGTAAGGGAAAATAATAGCATTCTTAATACAGAATGCTAACTGAAATGTCCATTGAGGGGTTAAAAATAAAAAAAATAAACTCACCTCATCCACTTGATCGCACAGCCGGTATCGTCTTCTTTCTTCTTCCTGCAGGACCTGCAAAAGGACCTGCGCTGACGTAATCAGGCTCACCACGTGGTGACGTCAGCGCAGGTCCTGCTGAATGAAGATAGAAGAACCTTATGTCAGAAGGGAAAAT
Source organism: Bufotes viridis (assembly GCA_033119425.1). Classification (NCBI taxonomy): domain Eukaryota; kingdom Metazoa; phylum Chordata; class Amphibia; order Anura; family Bufonidae; genus Bufotes; species Bufotes viridis. The sequence goes on from CM065590.1 coordinate 581,459,084, forward strand.
AAAACAGTCAATTTACTTTAATGGAGTCCGGGGTCGCTCATCCCTATCATCTCCTAGCAACCATGCGTGAAAATCGCACCGCATCCGCACTTGCTTGCGGATGCTATGCGATTTTCACGCAGCCCTGTTCACTCCTATGGGGCCTGCGTTTCATGAAAAAAGCAGAATATAGAACATGCTGTGATTTTCACGCAATGCAGAAGTGATGCGTGAAAACCATCGCTCATGTACACAGCCCCATTGAAATGAATGGGTCCGGATTCAGTGCGGGTGCAATTCGTTTATGTCACGCATTGCACCTGAGCGGAAAACTCGCCCGTGTGAGAGTCCTAAGGATGTTTTTTTGTACCTTTTTTTGTTCCCCTTCTTAGTCCTTCAAGGGAGTTTGACCATGTGATCATAAGACTGCTTACCCCATAGATAGTAATAGTACACTACAGCAGTCTATGGCGAAAATCACTGCATCCCTATCAAAGAAGCACTCCGGCCTATATAGTGCAGAATAGGCATCAGAGTCAGACAGAGCAGCCGGACCCGTGGGGGAGATCATACTTACCTCCAGGCTCGGACTGGCCCACAGGGGTACAGGTGAATCCCCGGTGGGTCCCTGAGCAAGTTGGGCCCCTAGTCTCCCACCCCCTGCACAAGGGTATACATATATTCCATGTACAGCACCTCCACCAGCCGATGTTCATAGAAAAACTCCATAGATTATTAAAGAAACTCCCCAGTTTATTATTATAGACACGATCAGAGCTGAGATGACTTCTAGGTATAGAGGAAAGCCACCAGTGCTCTTTCTCCCGAGGACCTACCTTCTCAAAGTTGCTGCCGGGACCCCCATATTCCATCATCTGGTAGCATCTTGCTGCTGTGTGAGCAGATCATATCTAAATGTATCCGTACGGTGGGCCCCCAAAATAAATTTTACTGGTGGGCCCTAGGCACTCCGGTCTGACACTGCTTACCTGGGTTCAGTGGCTAATGTTCCTGGGCCGGTTCTTCCTCTCCTTGCAGCTCTAAGATCCACATTAGTCAATGGGGGGGCGACGCGTGCGGCCTGTGAATGGCTGCGGCAGTGACCTGCTCCCTAGTTTGCCCACTTTGATGCTAGCTTTTATGGCCAGAACTTTGCATCAGCGCTCTCCAGGAAACTACAGGTGCTCCACCCATGACTGGTTTGTTTGGTACAGATTGGTACCGGTGTTCCGGAATTTTCTGCTACCCGGAATTTTTTGCTACCCACGTCACTTCCGGTAGTGACGTGGGAGGCGCGGCTCTCCTCTCGGCTCCTGATTGGTCTGCCGGGAGGTTTGTCGGCGCAGGCGCGGACGGTTCACCCATGATGTGAACGCGCCTAGGGTAGCAAAAAATTCCGGCCACTGCGCATGCTGCAGCCGAAGCGGCTCGGTGCATGCGCAGTAGCTAAATGCGCCGAGCCAGGTAGCAAAAAATTCCGGCCACTGCGCATCGCGAACCAAGCGGCTCGGTAGCATAAAGTCCGGCACACTGCGCATGCGCAACATCAAAACTGCCGAGTACAGTTATTTTTAAAGTTTAACAAAATACAACTATCTCCCTTTTCATGTTTATTGTTTATCTATATGACTCCAAATGTTTCACTGGTGACCCAGCGTCTAGTGAAGACGCTGGGTCACCAGCTAAACATTTGGAGTCATATAGATAAACAATAAACATGAAAAGGGGAGATAGTTGTATTTTGTTAAACTTTAAAATAACTGTACTCGGCGAGTTTGATGTTGCGCATGCGCAGTGTGCCGAATTCTATGCTACCGAGCTGCTTGCTGCTGCGCATGCGCAGTGGCCGAATTTTTGCTACCTGGCTCGGCAGTTTAGCTACTGCGCATGCACCGAGCCGCTTCTGCGCATGCGCAGTGGCCGGAATTTTGCTACCCTAGGCGCGTTCACGTCATGGGTGAACCGTCCGCGCCTGCGCCGACAAACCTCCCGGCAGACCAATCAGGAGCCGAGAGGAGAGCCGCGCCTCCCACGTCACTACCGGAAGTGACGTGGGTAGCAAAAAATTCCGGGTAGCAGAAAATTCCGGAACACCGGCACGCTCTCTTTATCTCTCCTTGTACAGGTGGCCACAGACTGAGGGGTTAAAGGAGTATTCCCAAAATCCCATTGATGGTACATTGTGCTCCGAGGCTCCATCCATGTTGAATCAGTTTTGTTTTTTTGTTCAGTTGCATTCAGTTTGTCCATTCTTTTCCATTTGTGTGGATTAAGTTATCATCAGTTTTTCATGTCTGTGAAAAAAAATAAAATAAAAGAATGCCCACCCAGTGTTTCCCAGCAACCATCCATGAAAAATGGGCTGCACGGTGCCATGTATTTCTTGGTGTTGACATTGTATATATGTCTGTTGTTGGTCTTTTAATCAACTAATAAAGCTTTGAAATAAATAAAAAAAAAAAAAAATGGGCTGCACGGAAATATCAACAGTTTTCAATGACCCATTGACTTGAATGGTCTAGTCTCGCGTGAAAAAGCGGATGACGGTGGAGCATGCTACAATTTTCTCTTTATGGTTAGTGAAAAAAACAACAAGATGAATTGGCCCATTGACTTTAATGGGTCAGTGTTCAGTCTGGGTGCCTCGGACAGCTGGAACCTTGGCCCAGAGGGCAGGCGGGCTACAGGCCTTACCACAGATCCTGACGTTATTTTTTCTTCTGGACAGAAAGCTCTGAGGTTCCTACCACCTTTCATCCCTAGGATGCCTTTTTCTACTAACTTTAAACAAGTTCCGGTATTTCCCTTCCGATCCTCAGATCTCAGCCCTCCTCAGAGGAACCTAACTTGTATCTTCTTGATTTACCGAGCAGAGGCTTTCAACCTGTGGCACGCGTACCCCTTGGGCTTCATTACTGGTTGCTAAGACCTCTGCTGTCCTCAGGATGGCAATACAGTTGAATGCTGTGGTGGGGCACGGGAGCGACTTCTTCAGGCCAAGTGCCTGTAACCTGTAATCGGAGGCCAGTGAAGCCAGGCTGCAACTCCGGACACTGTGTGCTGCACACGTCGCTTACAGCGGCATGGAGGTATCTGAGTTTGTGATTTTGCTTTTACAGCACGCCATTGGGGTACTAAAGGGAAGGGTGGTGCACTTAGGGTGGCCAGATGTCCGGTTTTCCGGCTCCCTGTCCTCCGTCCGGCGCAGTGCCTGGACGCACTCAGGGATGTCCTTCCTTTCAGTAGCTCACGCTCAGACAGCAGCATTGCGCTGTCTGAATGTGAGCTGCAGCTACTACTAACTGAGGCTTCTCTCCCCCAGTCAGTCATTAGAGCCGCAGACATGGCTTCCTGTGGCAGACTGAGGGGGAGAGAAGTGCATCGGCTGCCCCCGATCACCTTCTGGGCTGAAAAATCTTCCGTCTCCTCCCCGCTGGGGGCGGGGCTTCACTGATCCAGGGGCATGGCTTCATAGGGTTTGCCGCATGGTGGGCGTGGCTTGGGTAATGGTGGGCATGGTTTGGGGCGTGGCCTGCAAGGTCTAGGTTGAAGCCAGTGGCCACCCTAGGTGCACTATAAAGGGGCATATTTCTTCTACTATCACACATTATGGGGACTTTATTACTACTGGGGGCACTATGGTGGGTGTCATTGCTACTTAGGGGGGCATTAGTTCTACTGGAGGCACTATGAGGGGGAAAATTTACTGTGGGGGCTTTAATACGACAGGGGGCATTATGGTTTGCTTTATTACTACTGGGGGCAATATGGTAGGCTCTGCTACTACTGGGAGCACTATGGGGGGAATTATTACTACCGGGGGGCATTACGGTGGGCTTTATTACTACTGGGAGGACTATGGCAGACCTTACTACTATTCGGGACACTTTAGGGGAGAATTATTACTATTGGTGGGACCTTTGGGAGCACTATTACTGTGAGGTGTACCCTAGCACAGTATCAGCTTTTGGGGGACACTATGACTGTCAGGGGCATTATTTTCAATCATTTTTGAGGGCACTATGTGTCAATAATTATTGAAGGGGGCACTATCTGTGGCGCAGCAGGCACAGTATTGGGGGTTGCAGGATGCGGTGTTCAGAAGGTGGGAGGATGATGGAAAAGTAGGAAACTAAGATGTTTGTGTGACAAACTCTGCAGAGACGAGAGATGGCTGAAAGAAGTCATCATGGCGGTCTGGTCTGAATGGAGAAGATGAGGAAAGAGAACATCTACATCAGAGGAGACGTCACTGGATGTAAGAGGCATGTTTGGTAGGGAAGAGGGTAATTTAAAAAGCCTAATGTGGTGTCTATCCTCTTGACAGGGAGATTAGTGCTGCATGCTGTGCTATTCTTTCTGTCAAACCTACGACGGCGGTGTGAGAATAGCCTGATTTTGTTAACATTTATCACACTTCCTTGGGGGTACTCAGTTTGAACTTCTTGTCACTAGGGGGCACTTGACATTAAAAGCGTGAGGACCACTGATCTAGAGAGTATTATTTATCAGGACAGATCCCAAGATATTCATAATATGGAGAATGTGCTGTTTTTTGCTAGAATAAAGGGTTCAAGGTCACTAAACCTGGGAGATGGATGAAGGAGGCTATAAGCCCATAATTCTCACTATCCTCCTTGTTTGTCCTCACTCTACGAGGGCAGGACCTACGTTTTGGGCTGAGAGGAGTCAGATTGATCTTGAGAAAATTTGTAGAAACTCAACCTTTGTCAACGATTATAGGTTGAATTCTAGGTTTTATAGAGTATGGCCTTCGGGCGGCCTGTTATTAATTCCTTAAATCAAGATGGCCCTCCTGATGGGGTTACTTCTGCTAGATGTCCATATTGGGCTCCTGATTAGGACATTTGAGAAGCTTGGATTTGTAGGATTAATCTGATTTCCCATGGTCCTCCTGACAGCAACACAAGTCTCCCTCCCTATAATTATCTTTTCTTTAGACCTCTTGCACATGACCGCATCCGTTTGCAGTCTGCATTTTATTTGCAGATCCATTGTTTTCAATGGGTTCTTGGTCCATGTTTTGGACCCGCATCGGTATGTTCATTCATCAATAAGATAGAACTTGTCCTATGTTTGTCTGCAAAATGTGCAACCACTGAAGTCAATGGGTCCACAAAAATGCAGCCATATAATAACCATGGAGAAGCTAGGGAGGAAATAGTTTTTTATGGGAGTAGGCCTAATTAGTTAATTTCCCAAGATTTTTTTTTTACTGATGACCTATCCTCTGGATAGGTCATCAGTATCTAATCGGTGGGGTTCCACACCCGGGACCCCCACAGATCAGCTGTTTGAGAAGGCAGCAGTGATCCTGTGAGTGCTGCGGCCTTTTCCAGCTTTCCCTAGGCCAAGAGACGACATGTTCATCGTTCACGTGGCCTAGGAGCAGCTTAGTCCCGTTCAAGTGAATGGGGCTGAGCTGCAATACCAAGCACTGCCACAATACAATGTATGGCGCTGTGCTGGGTGAGCACAGAGAAGGCCCAGGCGGTCACGGGAGCTCTGGTGCCTTCTCAAAACAGCTGATCAGCAGCGGTCCAGGGTGTCAGACCCTCACCAAACAGATACTGATGACCTATCCTGAGTATAAAAATCTTGCAAAATCCTTTTAATTGTATTTATTAAAATGTCCATCTGTCCTTCCAGTACACAGGAACAGAACTATGCCATATTGTGCCACAAGAGGGTGTAAAAGTGCTTCCACCGCTGCCCTATAGAAAGGTTCTCACAGGCTACTCTTGGAGGCCTCTCGTGGTGAGAGCTTCAGTCCTGTGTCTGCTGTGGAGAGACCCGACTGCTGGTGATGATCTGGGGGTCGCCCCTAGCAGTGATACGAGGGACACTAACAGCTCAGCAATATGTGCAGGACGTCCTGCCACCACGTCTTCCTCTCAACTGGCATTTTTCAGCAGGGTAATGCTCGCCCACACGCAGCGAGGGTTTCCCAGGAATATCTCCTCCAGATCACATTTCCCTGGCTGCCGGTCACCAGATTTATCACCAATCCAGCATTTATAGGACCAGCTGGGACATCGTCTTCACCAACCTGTTAGTGTGCAGGCCCAGATGTGACATCTGTGGGAAAATGTACTGCAGTATACCATACAGAACCTGTATGCCTCCATGACTAACCGTATCTCATCTTGTATCCAAACTAGAGGCCGTATCTCACCTTGTATTCAAGCTAGAGGCCGTATCTCATCTTGTGTCCAGGCTAGAGGCCGTATCTCATTTTGGATCCAGGCTAGAGGCCGTACATCATTTTGGATCCAGGCTAGAGGCAGTATCTCATCTTGTATCCAAGCTAGAGGCCGTATCTCATCTAGTATTCAGGCTAGAGGCCGTATCTCATCTTGTGTCCAGGCTTGAGGCCGTATCTCATCTTGTGTCCAGGCTAGAGGCCATATCTCATATTTTAGTCAGGCTAGAGGCCGTATCTCATCTTTTATCCAGGCTAGAGGCCGTATCTCATCTTATATCCAGGCTAGAGGCTGTATCTCATCTTGTATCCAGGCTAGAGGCTGTATCTCATCTTATATCCAGGCTAGAGGCTGTATCTCATCTTGTATCCAGGCTAGAGGCTGTATCTCATCTTGTATCCAAGCTAGAGGCCGTATCTCATCTTAACGTAAAAACAAAGGTGCAATGGCACACTGCAGCTAGAGCTCAGTCCTGCCACTATGCTGGATGTTAGATGAGGCATTAGTTTATATTTTGGCCAAATTATGTAAGCCACCCACCACTTCACGGTTGCCTCTATGAGTGGTCCCTAACATTAATTCTTACCTTTTATGGGCCATATCAGCCACACAAAACCCAGGGAGTGCAGGTGCAGCATGCATGCCAGATACACTCTGCTTGTAACCCCGTCTGGTGCCATACAGCGTTCATCAGATCAAGGGATGCAAATACCAACATGCATGCTGAGCCCACTAGTACTTCTCCTGGAACCAAATGGCTTCTGGTAAGTTCTATAAAGCAGACTCAGTTTTATACTGACTTTAAAACCAGCCTACAGGGCGGATTCACTAGTCAGGTGTGCATGACTGCATGGAGGTCACCACGTATGGCACCAGACGGGGTTACAAGCAGAGTGTATCTGGCATGCATGCTGCACATGCACTCCCTGGATTTTGTGTAGCTGATATGGCCCATAAAAGGTAAGAATTAATGTTAGGGACCACTCATAGAGGCAACCGTGAAGTGGTGGGTGGCTTACATAATTTGGCCAAAATATAAACTAATGCCTCATCTAACATCCAGCATAGTGGCAGGACGGAGCTCTAGCTGCAGTGTGCCATTGCACCTTTGTTTTTACGTTTGTATGTGTATTTCACCATAGCAACGTGCACCTGCGTATTGGGTTGTGCTGAAATCCCCATTTTAATCCGTATCTCATCTTGTATCCAGGCTAGAGGCCATATCTCATCTTGTATCCAGGCTAGAGGCCGTATCTCATCTTGTATCCAGGCTAGAGGCCATATCTCATCTTGTATCCAGGCTAGAGGCCATATCTCATCTTGTATCCAGGCTAGAGGCCGTATCTCATCTTATATCCAGGCTAGAGGCCGTATCTCATCTTGTATCCAGACTAGAGGCCGTATCTCATCTTGTATCCAGGCTAGAGGCCGTATCTCATCTTGTATCCAGGCTAGAGGCCGTATCTAATCTTGTGTCAACACTAGAGGCCGTATCTCATCTTGTGTCCACACCAGAGGCTGTATCTCATCTTTTATCCAGGCTAGAGACCGTATCTTATCTTGTATCCAGACTAAAGGCTGTATCTCATCTTATATCCAGGATAGGGGCAGTATCTCATCTTGTATCCAGGCTAGAGGCCGTATCTCATCTAGTATCCAGGCTAGAGGCCGTATCTCATCTTGTATCCAGGCTAGAGGCCATATCTCATCTTGTGTAAATACTAGAGGCCGTATCTCATCCTGTATCCACACCAGAGGCCGTATCTCATCTTGTGTCCACATCAGAGGCCGTATCTCATCTTGTATCCAGGCTAGAGGCCGTATCTCATCCTGTATCCACACCAGAGGCCATATCTCATCTTGTATCCAGGCTAGAGGCCATATCTCATCTTGTATCCACACCAAGGGCAGTATCTCATCTTGTATTTAGGCACAACTGGGTCCTAGAGCCTCCTTTCAATTGTACAGTTTCCCCAATAACCTTCTCCTTCCATCTATCATTATTACAGTCACACAGAGAAATGGGGGTGCATCGGGGTATTGAAGTCTTGATACTTTGATACCAGGTTCGGCTCCATACCTGGCTGTGCTGTTACTAGTGACATGGAGATGACATCATCACAGGTCTTTTATCCTACGATGTTCAGGGGGATCTTGATGCAGACGACGTTTTCTGCCGTTTTTACGTGGAGCAGATGACAGGTCTGTGCTTCATGGAGACACGGCTGAGTGCCTGTTCAATGTGAGGCACAGGGTCTTATTACGCAACATGGGGTTAATGTGAGGCACATGATGGGGTAGTTTACTATTAACGTGAGGCACGTGGTTTTATCAATTTAGTGTGCCTCCTATTAACCCCATGTTGTCCACAGAGCAGCAGTACTCACACAGCATCATAAGGATTGATCACACTTGGACTTTGGCCCAGGAGATCCCAGGACAATCGTCTTAAACACGCCTGGATTATGCCAGTCTGAAAGCAGCCTAAGGGCACGGACAGGGTTCGAGTGCTTTTGGAAGTCAAAATCAGGAGTGGCTCGTAAGAATAAAGGACGGGTATGACTTCTCGTTTCTGAGTTCACTCCTGGTTTTGGCTTCGAAACTCCATGCAGAAACCTGACCAGGTGGCCGTACCCTAACCCTGGGTTCACACCTGAGCGTTTTACAGCGCGTTCAAACGCGCTGTAAAACGCTCAACAGATTAAAACCAATGCATCCCTATGGGAGTGGTTCACACTTGAGCGTTTTACAGCGCGTTTGAACGCGCTGTAAAACGCCCAACGCATAAACAAGTACTTGAGCTTCTTTTGGGGCGTTTGACGCGCGTTTTGTGATTGACACCACAGTAGTCAATCACAAGAACGCGCGTTTTACGCGCGTTTCCTATTTGCAAAAACGCGCTGAAATACGCGCGACAAAAACGCGCGTAAAACGCGCGTTTTTAGAACGCTCAGGTCTGAACCCAGGGTAAGAGTAGGATCAGCTGAAGTGATCTAGACCAGTGTTCCCCGACTCCGCTCCTCAGGGCCCACCTGCCGGTCATGATTTGAGAATATCCCACAGAATGAATACCTGCGGTAAGTCCTAAAGCACTGACACCAATTATATCACCTGCTCGATACTAAGGAAATCCTGAGAACATGAGCGGCAGGTGGGACATGAGGAACCCTGATCTACGCAGCAACACCCCAGAACGGCCCACCCGCAGGTCTACAGAGCCAAACTTACAGCACATCAGCTTGCAATCATGTTCTTTCATGCGGTTTTACAACGTGGCACACTACCACTAAAAGGGCCCCCTTACACATGAGCGAGTTTTCCGCACGGATGCGATGCATGACGTGAACGCATTGCACCCGCACTGAATCCTGACCCATTCGCTTTAATGGTTCTGTGCACATGAGCGTTTTTTTCACGCATCAGTTCTGCGTTGCATGAAAATTGCAGCATGTTCCCTATTCTGCGTTTTTCACGCAGCCCTAGCCCCATAGAAGTGAATGGGGCTTCAGTGAAAAACGCATTGCATCCGGAAGCAAGTGCGGGTGCATTGGGTTTTTCACTGATGGTTGCTAAGAGATGTTGTTTATAAACCTTCAGTTTTTTATCACGCGCATGAAAAAGCATCAAAACACCCCGCGCGGAAAAAACTGAAGCTTTACAAACAACATCTCGGTGAAAAACTCATTGCATCCACACTTGCTTCCGGATACAATGCGTTTTTCACTGAAGCCCCATTCACTTCCATGGAACCAGGGCTGCATGAAAAACGTACAATATAGAACATGCTGCGTTTCACCAACGCAGAATGCGTGGAAAAAAACGCTTATATACAAAGACTCGTTGAAATGAATGGGTCAGGGTGCGTTCATGTCACGCATTGCACCCGTGCGGAATACTCGCTCATGTAAAAGGGACCTAACAGTTCTGGAATGTATTGGATAACACTGACAGCATTATGTCAGTGTTATCCAATACATTCCATACCTCTAAGGCCCCTTTCACACAAGCGAGTTTTCTGCGCGGGTGCAATGCGTGACGTGAACGCATAGCACCCGCGCTAAATCCTGACCCATTCATTTCAATGGGGCTGTGCACATGAGCAATGTTTTTCACGCATCACTTCTGCGTTGCGTGAGAATCGCAGCATGTTCTATATTCTGCGTTTTTCACACAGCTCTGGCCCCATAGAAGTGAATAGCGCTTCAGTGAACAACACATTGCATCCGCAAGCAAGTGCGGGTGCGATGCGTTTTTCACTGATGGTTGCTAGGAGATGTTGAGATGAAAAACGCATTGCACCTGCGCGGAAAAAACTGAACAGCTGAACACAATCGCAGGGAAAACTGAATGGCTTTGCCTGCGATATCAGTTTTCACTGAACACATCCGCAACGCATCCGGACACGCTCGTGTGAAAGAGTCCTAAATATAGACCATGTCCTATTCTTGTCCGCAAATCACGTTCAGTGGCTCCATTCAAGTCAATGGGTCTGCAAAAAAAAACGGAAAGCATACTGAAGTGCATCCGTATGTCTTCCGTATCCGTTCCGTTTTTTGCGGAACCATCTATTGAAAAGTTTAAGACCAGCCCAATTTTTTCTATGTTATTACTGTATACTGTATATGGCAAACGGAAAAACGGAACGGAACAACGGAACCGAAACAAAACGGAAGCAAAAAACGGAAAAACGGATCCGTTATAAAGGGACAGCAAAACACTGAAAAAAACGTTCGTGTGCAAGAGGCCTAAGGGTTACATAGCGCCACATAAATCAATATAATGCCATGTGACCCCGGCAGTGCTGAAAATGCAGGACGGGAGCTGTTGCATGCTCATGCTGCGAGTCCGGATCGCGACACTCGCTCGTCTGAAAGGCGCCTTCTTTGGAAATGTGAGGAACCTGTTCTGGTCAGATACTTGTTTGGTGCTTCTAGAGGGGGCGTTATGTAGATTACATTGGCTGCTGAGGCACAAAATGGAAAATGCCTAAACCGTACCTCCAGTTATAAAACAACTTTCCATAAATGAATATTTCAGGCAGGATTGTTGCGATACCAAAATTTTGATTCGGTTTCGATACCATAAAAAGTATTGTGATACTTGATACCACGTGGAACAAAAAACACCCAAAAAAAAGGTGCGTGTGTTCCGCATTTTATGGAACATCCGGCCCATAATCGCACAGTTCTATCCTATTTTTGGGGGGACAAGGTGACTAAAAAAATTGGGAATTGCGCGTTTTTTTATTTATTTTACTTTTACGGCGTTAACCACATAGGAGATTTTTTAAATATTTTAATAGTTTGGACTTTTCAGACGTGGCGATATGTGATATGTTTATATATTTTATATGTAAAATTGGGAAAGGGGGCGATTTATATTTAATATTTTGGTGTTTTTTTTTAAACTTTTTATTTAATAACTATTTTCCCCTTAGGAGCTCTATTAAGGTGAAAGGGACTTCACACTCTCCCTGCTGCCCTGTGCATACAGCAGCAGGGAGATTACCATGGCAGCCAGTAGCGTCCTGGCTGCCATAGTAACAGGTCAGAGCCCCAGGAAGGGACCCCGTGGCCACTGCCACCAATTATTTTAACACTGTGCGGGCACACTGCGCCACCAATGTTTTTAATACTGGGGGGGTGGGGTTTGTGCACTGCGCCACCAATGTTTTTAATACTGGGGGGGGTTTGCGCACTGTGCCACCAATGATAATTAACCTTTAATACAGATACAGGAGGCAGGTGCTGGCCTCTATGACAGGGCGCTGCAATCAGCGGCAGTTAACCCCTCAGTGCCAGTTAAATATATGATCAGCACACCTTCTTAAAAGGTAATTGCGGTGCTCAGTGTAATAGGGTGTCCCCTCTTCAATGTAGATTCATATAAACACGGCACTCGGTTTCTGATATGTTTGAAATGCACTTATTTTTATTGCATATTAATGCCACCATTCATTATACATAGTTATTTGGCCGACGTTTCGGTCATATAGACCTTTATCAGGGCCTTAGCAACATGGAAGCAGGAGACCTGTCATCTGCCGGGGCCACCCGGTCTCCTGCTTCCATGTTGCTAAGGCCCTGATAAAGGTCTATATGACCGAAACGTCGGCCAAATAACTATGTATAATGAATGGTGGCATTAATATGCAATAAAAATAAGTGCATTTCAAACATATCAGAAACCGAGTGCCGTGTTTATATGAATCTACAACCCCTCAGTGCCGGCTATGTGATTCTGCCGCCAGCACCCGCCTCCTGTATCTGTATTAAAGGTTAATAATCATTGGTGGCCAGGCCTGGTACCTGCTATGGTGGCTGCTTGACTCTGGGGCCCGGGCTGACACAAAACACTCAGGAGGAGGAGGCTGCCGTTCACCGACCTCACTAGCTCAGGCGGCGCATCCATTTATTTCCTCCCCCGTCCCGCCTCCTGCTTTAATTAGCCACACATTCATTGGTGGCAGTGGTGCGGCAGCTTCAGTGCCCGCTCACTTCATTGGGCTCAGCGGCGGCCACGTCACAGGAGGGAGGGATTCCCTCCCTCTCCACTGTCTGGTCGGAGAGAACATAGTGTGCGCCGAGTGCCCTGTTCTCTCATAAGAGGAGATACTAGACTAGTATTGAAAAAATGAACATCCTGGTAACGAATCGATACCGTCATTAAAGTATAAAAATTTCGATACCCTAATCACAGGTGATTATAAGAAACTTTGTAATATATCTTATTAAAGAAAACGCCTCATCTGCTTTGCTCTTTGGAAAGAGGACGACGCTGCTGAATGACAGGCACACAAAACTCTGTGCAGCTCTGCTCCAATTAGCAGTTTTGACTCCACTATAAGTAGTAGGATAAGGGTGGTTTTATACTTCCGGATCTTCAGGCGTTACGAGCGAAACATATCATTTGGCGCTCGTCTGATTACACAGGCCAATGCAGATAGAATGTGGGAGGAACGATTCATTCCTCCCCGATTCTGTTCTACTCATTATGGGCGATGTGCTGCCAATAATCGGGCATCTTTTATTCTGATGAAAGACGTCCATCACCTCATGAACGAGCATCATCTGATCGACCGTACAAGCCAATTATTGGGAACGAGCATTCCTATGAAGTTTGTTCCCGATAAATTGCCCGATTATCATGCGGTATAAGGCTACTTTCACACATCCGTCCTGCCATTCCGTCCCCATTGACTATAATGGGGGCGGAGTTCCGGCGCAGCACGGCAGTGCACAACAGAGGCCACCGGTCTAAAAAGTCGGACATGTCGTAGTTTTAGTACGGCGGCCTCTCGCCGTGCTGCGCCCCATTATAGTCAATAGGGAGGGAGCGGCAGTCCGGCGGCAAGACGAAATAGCATCAGGACGGATCCGACAGGGTGAACAGCCTGTGGGATCCGTCCTGCCGCAAGTGTGAAACTAGCCTAATAGGGGATGAAAGCTAAGACTAAGGCTGCATTCACACGGGTGCAATGCGTGAGGTGAAAGCATTGCACCCGCACTGAATCCGGACCCATTCATTTCTATGGGGCTGTGCACATGAGCGGTGATTTTCACGCATCATTTCTGCGTTGCGTGAAAATTGCAGCATGCTCTATATTCTGCGTTTTTCACACAACGCAGGCCCCATAGAAGTGAATGGGGCAGCGGGAAAATCGCAAGCAAGTGCGGATGCGGTGCAATTTTCCCGCATGGTTGCTAGGAAACGATCGGGACCCGATCTTTATTATTTTCCCTTATATCATGGTTATAAGGGAAAATAACATTCTAATTACAGAACGCTATTATGTAAAAAGGGGAAGATAGGGTTAAAAATAAAAAAATAACACCTCCTCCTCTTGATCGCGTAGGTGCCGGGATCATTCTTCTTTCTGCTGGGTAAAGGACCTTCTGTGACGTCACTGGGTCACATGGTCCAATCAAAAGCTTCCATGATTGGACCATGTAAGCCAGTGACGTCACTGAAGGTCCTTCAACCAACAGATATGAAGATGTTCCTTGCACCTACGCGATCAATGGGAGGAGGTGAGTTGATTTTATTTTTAGCCCTCTATTGCCCTGTTAACATAGCATTCTGTATTTAGAATGCTATTATTTTCCCATATAACTATGTTATAAAGGGAAAATAATAAAATATACAGAATACTCAAACCGAACTTTAGTGATGAAGTCTGGGTACCAAACATGCAGATTTTTCACACGCGTACAAAATGCATTAAGACGCTTTGCACTCACGCGGAAGAATTGCGCATTTTCCCGCAACGCACCCGCCTCTAATCCGGGCGTTGTGTGAACCCAGCCTAATAGTAAGTCACGTACAGGCCGGCAGCAGCCTCCTCCTCCTCTCTCCATAGACTTCTGGGTGTGAAAACTTGATTATAACTGGAGGTATACTTTAAGAAACCCCATCATAGGAGCATAGCCCAGGCCTTCTCAAGCCGGGAAACACAGTCAATGTGTTAAAACACAGGTCTGGGACTAACAACGGGGCCCCTGACCCAAAATGACTGCACCATAGTGATTTATGCCACCAGTTCCTGTGGAGTGGTGGGTCTATTGCACACATGATGCGAGTACAGTACAATAGACTCCTGATCAGATAGGATCTATCATAAGTCACAATGACACAGTCAGTTCAGGAAAGCTGTGGTCAGTCCGGGAGATGCGTAACTCAGCCCCAATAGTGACTCCCATGATCCATGCCCTGTGGAGACCCACAATGATCTGCAGTATATGGCATCCACATCCTAACAGCTGACCGGCCTAAAGTAGACTTCAGGTCACGGTGCTGTAATTGGGGAGATAATAGTAACACTATGGGCACCCCAGAGAACGCGTTACATCAAGTCTGGGTCCAGAGCACAACACTGGGACCCAAAGAGAATCCTATGGCTGTGCTCTGCCCCTCAGTCTCAGAATAAGATTGTATTTGTCTGCACCCCTTTAATAGAACCAGGAAGCACAGATGTCACTTTATCCGCGCAGGGGCCGGTGTCTGCATCCGCAGTGTACAACGCTGGTCAACCACACAAAGGTATGAGGGCATTAGGATGTCGGGCTTTGTTCACAGCAGGGTTGGAGACTTTCTGCAGTGCTTTTTTGTTCTGTTACCATGACAGACCCCGAACATAAGTCAAAGGGTCCATAATGTGCCAGAAGAGAGGAGCACACTGCACCCGTTAACTCAGCCTTAGGGGTCAAACAGCCGGTCCACAATATACGGGCACCGGCCATTTGTGCACCACATCACGGATACAGACCCACTAATTTGAATGGGTCCACAATCCAGAAGCTGTGGTGCAGAACTGAGGCTCAGAAGCACTACGGGGAGCCTCCACACCGCAAAAAAATAGAACATTTTTTTTTTTTGTGGTGCGGACGGATCACGGACCCATTCAAGTTTAATGGGTCTGCATCCATCTGTGCAGCCACATGGACGGTGCCTGTGCCTTGGGGACGGCAATTTGACCCTAGGCCTCATTCAGACTCGTAATGTACGTGTATTACAGTCACATCCAACTCCGCAATAGAGAAGCCCAGGTTGCTTTTAGTTTGTGTTCTTGGACCAAAAAAAAAATGCGCACCCACAGTACGGCAGGGGGCAGTGTCATTACTCACCAGGTGTGACAACTGTAGATCAGCCAGAAAGTTAGGGTTGTCAGTTGGCTATATTTTCCGGACAGCTGTCACCCAAACAGCCACCTCTCAAAAGTGCAGTCCAGGGTCAGTGGTGAACCCGGACAATCCCCCATTTTCACCCCTTGTGCTCCCCTTTGCCCAGCGTTGTATCACGCAGGGGCTTCCGCCCAGCAGCGTGTTCGGTGACGGCACCAGCCCTGATGGACCGGCTTTAGT
The DNA here is from genome assembly GCA_033119425.1 of Bufotes viridis. Lineage (NCBI taxonomy): Eukaryota > Metazoa > Chordata > Amphibia > Anura > Bufonidae > Bufotes > Bufotes viridis. The sequence goes on from CM065590.1 coordinate 581,475,147, forward strand.
GCTGCCCTAGTCATGATAGAGCCCACCCATTAGTGCCGGTGATGTCAAAAGGCTCAGTGCTAGGCAGAAGCCTCCATCTGTCAGTCCCTATGGAGAGCGCGGGACGTCACCAGATCCCCTAATAAAAGCCTATGCCCTGAACGAGTCAATGCAGGGCAAAGGAAAGCATGAAATGCTCCGATGCTCATATCAGGGGGGCTGCCTGGGTGGGGCATGTCCAGGTTCAGCTCTGAGCGCCGACAGCCACTTTGACTTCCCCATAGACTCTGGAAATAGAATTGTGTTCTGAATATGCGGAAGTATTTGGCAGACGGCTCTGGCCACAGCTCAGTTCCGAGAATAAAGGGATCAGCGAATGTCGAACGCCAACAGCCCCGCCATGCACATTAGATGGTCGGCCGCCCCTGCAGTACAGTGATACACTGGTAAGATCTATACGACTATCACTGTACTGCAGGGGTGGCAGAAAGTGCACGGCATCATAGCAACCAATGACGCCGTGCGCTCCTGATCTCAGCAGGAATCCAGCCCAGGATACCACAGACCATTCACGTCCGTGTTTAACGGACGTCTGCATGAGGCTTTAAGCACTGTTCACACACACTGCAGCCATGTAATGGGCCTCATCCTCTGATTAGCAGCAGAAATCCGAGCCTCAGACTCCCACAGTTGATCTTTATGTCATAATATGCGCCCCCTCCCCCCCCAAATTGCAAGCAGTAGGGGTCCATCAACCTTCATTCAGACAACAAACCCACAGTGGACGCGGGCAGACGTATAAATCAATGTATTTCACAAGTCTGGCAGAGAGTGGAGCGAGCGTCACGTCATCCCGAGCAGACGCCGCTGAAGACTGCGCTAATCGTGTTAAGATCAGCTAAACACATTAACCAAGACAGAACGAGCCGAGCAAACGATTTATCAGCCTGATCTGATTAAATAGAGGGAATGGACATTCCTGGAGAGGATGGCGGCGGCGGGGGAGGCTTCTTAGAAGTCAGGGCCTTCCTTCTTCAGCTTCTTGTAGTCGATTGTCTCGTTGTAAAACTGCAGGAAGACAACAAACGGTTAATGGGAACCGTGCCAAGTGATTGAGAGATGACGATTTAAAGGGTACGTTCAGAACGTCATCTCTCACACAGCTGCTGCAAAACTACAACTCCCAGCATGCTAAACTATACCTTGTACTGGTAGTTGGGGCTGTTCTTGTTCCAGGGGTCAGGGTTGTTTTTCTTGTCCCAGCTTTAAGAAAAAAATAAAATTAGGCATTTAATAGTTACTGTAATACGGTTAACAGCACAAGACTGATAATCCAGCAATGACAGTCCGATAATCCAGAGCATTTAAAGGGGTTGTCCTAGATAACCCTCGCATCAGCCCGTTCTAAAGACTGGGTGAGTACTTACCTGACTGACAGACAGAGCGCCGCCGCTCCGGTTCTCCCATCCAGGTGCTGTTTAGCAGCTCCAGTGGTGACGTCACGTCGACAACATGTGACCAGTGGGGTTGCCAACATGACGTCACCACCGCGGTGGCGCAGGATCTGTCAGGTAAGTACTTACCCGGTCTTTATCGCAGGTGGACCCTTCTAAAACCAGACAACCCCTTTAATGACTGATTAAAAAGTTATATAATACCTAAAAGGGATGGGAAAAAATAAAAAAAATTGGAGTTTTAACTTACGCCACTTCAGGACTGGTCATCGCCACCCTTAAAGCATAGAGGATTGAACCAACGCCACCGCACCCCACAAACAGGAACAGGGGGATCAACTGAAAGACAAAAATCCCATTAACCTCTCACTGCAATCCAAGGACAGGAGTCATTACACAGGAAGTAAGGTCACCGTCCCTTTAATACTTCAGAAACCTCCCTGCCGCCCCCCCAATATCTCCCGTTTGGGGGACCTCCAGAGACACTTCCATACGTGGGAGCGATAGCCACGCCAAGTACAACGCTCCAGTGCCATTATAAGTTTAGGGTTACTGGCCCTTTAAGATGTGCCTGGGTTATGTCTCTTCTAAGGTATAAGGAGGCGCCAATGTCACCTACAGACTACGGGGGCCTGACCTTGACAAAAAGGTGGACGAGGAGGAATCACAACATGGAGACCAGCATGCTCTGCACACAGCCTCTACAACTGGGGAGACTACAAATCCCAGCATGCTCTGAACACAGCTTCTACAACTGATGGGAGCACTACAAATCCCAGCATGCTCTGAACACAGCTTCTACAACTGATGGGAGCACTACAAATCCCAGCATGCTCCAAAAGGTCACAGCTGTCAGAGCATGCTGGGACTTGTAGTTTCTCCCCAGGCTCCACTGCTCATACCTCGCCATGTGCTACGTGCAGGAGGACACATCCATCCAGGTGACATAAAGGAGACAGGAAGTAGTCACCCAGGACACAGCAAACACACATCCCAGGCCGCCCTTTAAAGGGATCGGCCAACAGTACAGGTGACAAGTGTATGACCGCGGTGACCCCCACTGGTCAGGAGAACATGGGGGGGTCCAGGGAAGTAAGACTACAAATCCCAGCATACCCTGAACACAGCCTCTACAACTGATGGGGCAACTACAAATCCCAGCATGCTCTGAACACAACCTACTCAGCCACTACTGAGACTACTGATCCCAGCATGCTCCAAAAGGTCACAGCTGTCAGAGCATGCTGGGACTTGTAGTTTCTCCCCAGGCTCCACTGCTCATACCTCGCCATGTGCTACGTGCAGGAGGACACATCCATCCAGGTGACATGAAGGAGACAGGAAGTAGTCACCCAGGACACAGCAAACACACATCCCAGGCAGCCCTTTAAAGGGATCGGCCAACAGTACAGGTGACAAGTGTATGACCGCGGTGACCCCCACTGGTCAGGAGAACATGAGGGGGTCCAGGGAAGTAAGACTACAAATCCCAGCATGCTCTGAACACAGCCTCTACAACTGATGGGGCAACTACAAATCCCAGCATGCTCTGAACACAGCCTCTACAACTGATGGGGCAACTACAAATCCCAGCATGCTCTGCACACAGCCTCTACAACTGATGGGGGACTACAAATCCCAGCATGCTCTGAACACAGCCTCTACAACTGATGATGGGGCATACAAATCCCAGCATGCTCTGCACACAGCCTCTAAAACTGGGGAGACTACAAATCCCAGCAGGCTCTGCACACAGCCTCTAAAACTGGGGAGACTACAAATCCCAGCAGGCTCTGCACACAGCCTGTACAACTGGGGAGACTACAAATCCCAGCAGGCTCTGCACACAACCTACTCAGCCACTGCTGAGACTACCGATCCCAGCATGCTCCAAAAGGTCACAGCTGTCAGAGCATGCTGGGACTTGTAGTTTCTCCCCAGGCTCCACTGCTCATACCTCGCCATGTGCTACCTGCAGGAGGACACATCCATCTAGGTGACATGAAGGAGACAGGAAGTAGTCACCCAGGACACAGCAAACACACATCCCAGGCCGCCCTTTAAAGGGATCAGCCAACAGTACAGGTGATAAGTGTATGACCGCAGTGACCCCCACTGGTCAGGAGAACATGGGGGAGGGCGTCCAGGGAAGTAAGACTACAAATCCCAGCATGCCCTGATCACTGCCTCTACAGCCAGTGGGGAAACTACAAATCCCTTTAAGGGACTACAGGGGCACCTCTTAAAGGGAAAGTCTAAATTAGACCAGACCTGATTATAATGTTAGGGGGTCCTATAATAACGGCTGCGCCCCGCTACTGCTTAGAAGATACGATCAGTCGCCTAGTAACACAGGAGGCTGCTCCCAGGTGACTACCCTGGGCCCACAGCTCACCCAGCCATAGTAATCAGGGGGTATGTGAAAAGTCGGGGGCTGCAGCCATGGGCCGCTCCAGGTACTCACACTGGGGTGTTTCCGGGCGTGGGTGAGCATAGTACGGATCATGATGGCGGCGGTCTGTTCCCTGCGCACAGATTCCTTCACTGCGACACAATGTCACAAGAACACGGCGAGGACCCCTCTTACGTCACGAGGAGGGCCTTGAGCAGGGCTGCCCTTACAGAACGCCCCGAGCGTTCCGGAACATGGGCGGTCTGCCCGAGATGACGCCTGAACGTTCCGACACACAGCATGAGGAGAAATTGTTCCGCACGCGTCTTATTACACGAATAATGGACCTCGCGAAGCAAGTTATTAAAAAAATAAAATAAAAATCTATAGGATAAGGTGATGCGACACTGCGCAGGCGCGCCATGCCGGCACGCGCCATACCACGTGACGTGCCGCGCTGTCAATCACCGTGTGAGGTGATGCGCGCTTCCTACCACTAGAGGCCGCGCTACACACCTGTCTCTCAGAGTTTGTGAAATTTGCTTTGGAAAGTGTTAACTGCAGCGCCCCCTATGTGTCCCGCCAAATGTACACGCGATTAGGCTGGAGTCACGCCTGCATTATAATTGTGGGAAAAATGCAAAAATATCGCTGCATGCACAGAAGGATGCAATCAATGGGGCGTGGCGTGCACCCTTAGCGCCTCTCATTTGCTGCTGCCTCTGTTTCTGCCTCTGTTCAAATGACAGAAAAAAACAACTGGCTTAGTTGCCCATAGCAACCAATCAGATTCCACCTTTCATTTTTCACAGCTCCTTTGGAAAATGAAAGGTGGAATCTGATTGGTTGCCATGGTGAACTAAGCGGAATCTGAGGCCTCTCCGATTACTGCTTTGGCTTTATGTGGCGGCTCTGACTACGATTTAGCCCCATTCGATGGAGTGTAATCTGTGGGCGGCGCTCATCACAGTTTTACATATGCAACATGACAATTTATGCTACGGATTTTGCCAAATCAGCAATATTTATCCACTGAACGCATTTCAGTCAGATGTTTCGCTGTGGAAAATCCGCAGTCGACCCGCCATGTGCAGCTGCATTCCAAAGGCATTCCCTGGGGGGGCACCCTTTAACCCAAGGGTCTCAAACACGTGCCCCCCCCCCCCCTCCGAGGCACTTACCTGCGGCTCACCTTAACATTATTATTGTGGGAATATGTTTGATATCGTCCAACCCTAGACTGACCCCAATAGTAATGGTGCCCCCTATGGTACCCCCAATGCTCCCCAAGTACCCCACTTAGTAGCAATGCCCTCCATATTGTGCCCAATAATAATGCCCCCACAGTACCCCAGTAGTAATAATCCCACTGTAGTGCCCCCAACAGTAACGAGTCTCCTCTCTAAGGCACCTCTATAGAGCCCCCAGTAGTTATAATGCCCCCTGTAGAAGCTCCGGTATTTATAAATTCCCCCTGAAGTTCTAATGCCCTCTTACAGTTATAAACCGCCTTCCCCTGCAGTGCCCCCTGTATTGTAATGCCCCCTGTATTGTAACGCCCCATGTAGTGCCTCCTGTATTAATGCCCCCTAGTAGTGCCCCCTGCATTATAATTCCCCCTGTAGTGTTGTAGTGCCAGTATTATTGTCCAGTCCCTTGTATTATATTGACCCCCCCCCCCCATAGGACTCCAGTCTGTATTACTGCTCTCCTCTCCCCAGTAGTGTCGACATAAATAAAAAAATAAAAATACTCACCTGTCCTCCATTCACAAATGCCGTCTACGAAACAGGTCTCAAGCCTCTTCCAGGCTGTGGCCTGAGTTGCTGAGCCCCAGCTCAGACTATCCTACACCCCTCTGCTGCCTCATAGGCTTCAGGCCTAGTGACTTGCGGCCTATGAGGCTGAACGGGGAGGACAGGAGTCTGTGAACTGACAGGGGAACAACTGACATTGTATCATATTTGAAATGAATCTGGCCGGCCAACACCAAATGTTTTCTGCTTTAAGGTTACTTTCACACTACTGTTTTTACTGGATCCAGCAGGGTTCAGCAAAAACGCTTCCGTTACTGATAATACAACCGTCTGCATCCGTTATGAACCGATCAAGTTGTATTATTTTTAACATACCCAAGGCGGATCCATCATGAACTCCACTGAAAGTCAATGGGGGACGGATCTGTTTTCTACTGTTCCGCATCCCATGACAGAAAGAAAACCGCAGCATGCTGCTCTCCAGTATGAGAACGGAATGCATTTTGGAGCGCTCCGTTCTGTTCAGTTACGTTTTGTCCCCATTGACAATGAATGAGGACAAAAGAAGCTTTTTCTCCAGTATTGAGCCCCTATGACGGAGCTCAATAGCGGAAAATGTAAATGCTAGTGTGAAAGTAGTCTAACCCCTATATCTGGACTCTGCTTCAGAGAAAGGTCACAACCCCAGGACTTGTCTCCGTTAGCGTTGCTACACACACAGATTTGGTCTGGTTTGTGTTTTTTTTCCATACCACATGCGTTTTTAATAGCTTTTTTTCAGTTGCATTTTTTCTAAACAACTGTGTGAACCGCACACCAAAAGCTTCAACATGCTGCTGACATGACCCCACCTAGTTAACAAAGCTGCCAGTAGCCAAACACGCGTGTATCCTGCATTTCATATTTCCCATAGAACCTCAGCTAATATCTGGAGCTGGTGATTTTATTGCAAAACAAAAATAAAAAACACCAAACAAACAAAATCACCTCTAAAAACATAACATTGTCCCACGAGACCAACTCCCTCAGAGGGCAATGTCTAAGTACATCCCTCATTCTTCACAATATCTCTTATGGTGAACATAGACTTTCCCGAGGGGTGTACCAGGTGCCACCTCTCAGTTGGGTTGGGACATAGTGTAACTGGGACCTGGGTGTGGACCCACTGGACTGACCTCCAGGTGGTACAGTACATTCAGAGGGTTCTGGGAGGCCAGAGGCTGATCAAGCGGAAGCGTAGTCAAGGTATGAAGAGTGAGGTCATGGCAGGCAACAATGAGGCAAAGTCCGTGAACATAGGTCAGGGACAGGCAGCAAACAGGCAATCAAATGGTTTAAAAAAGAAGCAGGGTCCGGTACACAGTAAAGCAGAATCACACTAAACACCTTCACACAATAGGACTAGACTAGACAAGCTCGTGACAAAGTTGCTCAGGCGTCTTCCTGTAGAATGAGGCGCCTTTAAATACCTCTTGCAGACCAGCCATAGGATGGGGAAGATAGGAGACGTGCCCATGCTGCCTCACATAAGGAAGAGAGACATGTCCGCACATACCCTATATGCACACAAGGAACTCTGAGGGAGCCCGGCGCCCTTACCTGCATGTGGGGACAGAATCACAGGCATGGGGCGCCTGGTTACAGTACCCCACCCCCCCTTCTCCTCAGGCCTGACCCAATATAAAAAAATTTTTTTTCAGAAGAGGGGCACTGATGTTTCCTCTTGGCTCCCAAGATCTTTCCTCAGTACCAAATCCCTTCCAGTCCACGAGAAGCAAGGTCCTACTTCTTTCCCAGGATACCTTTGACCTCATAGACGTTGTCCTCAATGACCGGAACAGGAGTTGGGACAGGTTTTTTGAAAAAGCGATTCAGGATGACAGGTTTCAGCAAGGAGATGTGAAAATAATTTAGTACCTGGAGAGAGGCCGTCAACTTAAGCTTGTAGGATACATCATTGATTCTCTCGAGAACTTCAACCGTGGAACCGTGGACCCGATTTATAGGAGGGCATTTTAAGTTTGATATAGTTGGAGGCTAGCCACACTTTATCGCCAGGAATGAACTGAGAAGAACCTCAGCGTCTTTTATCAGTAGACGCCTTCATGCGCACAGAAGCCTCTTAACGAGCTACCTTGGTCTCTTTCCAAATTTTGGAAAAATCCCTAGAAGTTGCTTCCGCTGCAGGTGTACCAGAAGTAGAAGACACCGGGAGTGGAATGTTAGGTTGCTGACCATAAACAACAAAAAATGGTGACCTCTTGGAAGCCTCATTGACTTAGTTGTAATAGGAAAATTCAGCCCAAGGCAACAGTTCGGCCCAGTCGTCATGATGAAGGTTGGTGAACTGGTGCAAGAAGTTAGATAACTTTACAGGGCAGATAGAAATTTTTGCAGGATCAATGATGTGTTGAGGCTCCTCCTCCTGATCGGTAGAATCAAAGGAGAGGGAAAGGGCATCTGCTTTGATGTTCTTATCTGCAGCACAGAAGTGAAGAATGAAATTAAAGCAGACAAAGAACAAGGACCATCTGGCTTGACGAGGATTAAGTCTTTGTGCCGCCTGCAGATAGGTAAGATTCTTGTGGTCTGTATAGATTACCACCGGATGAGCAGCTCCTGCCAGAAGGTACCGCCATTCCTCCAGTGCCATCTTGATAGCCAACATCTCTCTGTCCCCAATTGAGTAGTTGCACTTAGGAGCAGAGAAGGCCCTGGAGAAGAAGCCACAGGTTGTCATCTTACATGAGGAAGCCTTCTTGTGGAAGCACGCCCCAGCTCCAATAGACGGTGCATCCACATCCAGAAAAAAATTGCTTACTGGCATCAGGACTTCGAGGCTTCAAAGGCCAATTCAGCCTCAGTTGTCCAACTCTTGGTATTCGCTCCCTTGCGGGTCAAGGAACAGATGTGCGGCACAAACTGGCAGTAGTAGTTGGCGAACCCCAAGAAACGTTGAATTACCTTTAGACTAGCAGGACGAGGCCACTTTAAAATTGCGCTCAACTTCTCAGTAACCATCTGCAGGCCAGTATCAGATATTATGTATCCCAGGAAAGGAAGCGAGGACTGTTCAAAACTACATTTTTCAAATTGGGCATACAGGCGATTCTCTCTTAATCCTTGCGCGACCAGACAGACCTGTCTCCGGTGGAAGACCAAATCTGAGGAGAAAACAAGAATGTCATCGAGGTACACCACAATGCAGAAGTAGAGCAAGTCTCTAAAGATATCATTACGAATTCCTAGAAGACTGCAGGGGCATTGCTTAGCCCAAAAGGTATCACTAGGTGGTCATAGTGACCATTACAGGTGTGTCTTTCACTTATCCCCTTGGCAAATTATGATCAGGTTGTAGGCCCCACGTAGGTCTAATTTGGAAAAGATTTTAACTCCTCTGAGGTGGTCAAACAAATCAGGAATAAGGGAAAGGGGTATTTGTTCTTAACTGTGATCTTAGAGAGACCCCTATAATCGATGTATGGCCGGAGAGAAACATCTTTTTTCAGCGCCAGCTAGAGAAGATAATTTTCGGATAAATCCTCTATCAAGATTTTCTTTAATGTACTCGGGCATGGCTTGTGTCTCTGCTGGCGACAGAGGATAAATACGACCACGGGGAGGTAAAGAACCAGGAACTAGTTCAATACAACAATCATACGACCTGTGTGGAGGTAACAGCTCAGTCTCTTTCTTATCGAAGACACCCGCGTATGCATGATAAGCTGCGGGCAAACCCTGGAGATTTGGTGATACCTGAGGTGACCGAGTCAGCTGTACAGAGTAAAGACACCTCCTAAGGCAGGTCTGTCCCCAATGAAGCACCTCTCCGGCCCTCCAATCAAGAACACATTCATGGACACAGAGCACCGGAAGTTCCAGGGGGAATCAGGCACACATTCTCTTCAGTATGAAGAGCTCCTACCTGTAATTATACAGAGGTCTCTGCAGACGTAGAACAGGAATTTGATGACGATCCACTAGGCCTTGTTACAGGAAGTTCCCAGCTGATTCAGAATCCAGAAGCGCCGTCTCCGTGAATCGAACATCTCCCAATGACAAGGTTACCGGCAGAGTCAGGGGAAAGAGGAATTGTCTACACCTATGGTTGCCTCTCCAACAGACCCTAGGCTCGGGAGTTTCCTGGCTTCACACCCTGTATGCACTCAAGGAATGATGTACCGGAGCGCAACCTCCACACAGAACCAGGATGGGAATGCTGGTGGCCAGAGCGCAGACCACAGCTAAGAACCCCTCTGCCCATGCCTATCAGCACGGCGCACAGCAGCAGGGAAGAGTGAGGGGCGCCAGGTTAACACCTACTTTTGACGTCGGCAGCATGTGGCTCATGAAGGACATCACATGTGCTGAGCTGGCTCGGTGGGTATATAAGGCGTGTGATAGGCTGTCTGCACACATATTCCTCGTTACCGTCTTGCAAAAAGGATGATTATTAGTTTTTGGGCCAAGGGTGACAGTATTTCGAGAACTGTGCAGTGTGAACTGTTCTTGTGCTGCTGTGGTGAAAGTAGGGTGGTTTTTAGACACCTGGTCCTCTGTCTGGCGCAAGGAGAGGACGTCCTCCTCTTTAGTGGCTACAAGACAGGGTCCCCTTAAGCCTCCCCAGGTCTGCACAGTGCGCTTTGCGCATGACGTCACATCATGGTCCAGACGTTGTCGGGAGAAGGCGGGACCAGAGAGAAGGAGCGGAGTGCTGTTGTGTTTCCATTTCCGTTCCGTAGTTCCGCAAAAATCTCCGAATGGTTTCCGTATGCGATTCGGTTTTTGCAGATTGCAAACGGAAACATAAAATTTGTAATCATTACTGTAATGTACAGTAATGTTTGTAAACAGTAAACACATGCGCAAAGTGGGCATGGATTCGCAAAAAACGGATGATATACAGATTTATTGCGGACCCATTGACTTGATTAGAGCGAAGGAACGTTATTTGTGGGCAATAATAGGACAAGTTCTATCTTTTAGCGGAACTGAAATACGGAAACGGAATGCATACGGAGTACATATCGTTTTTTTTTGCGGAACCATTGAAATGAATGGTTCCACATATGGACCGCAAACGGAACCTGCAGAAACGGGAAAAAAAACATTTGTGTGCAAGAGGTGATCTGCAGGCACAGCCCCACTGACTGAGGCTTCTCTAACCCAGTCACTAGAGCCGGCAGACATATCAATCTGTGACTGAGGGTCAGAGAAGCACTCAGGGGCCACCGGCAGCTCACCTTAAGGTCCCCCTCCTTTTTTTAAATATCAGAGAACAAACCCCCTGCAGCCATTGCTAGAAGAACACAAGCTGGTGGTGGCAGCGTTATGGTCTGGGGAATGTTTTTGTGGCATTCTCTGGGCCCTCTCATCCACGTGGAAGGCACTCTCAACTGATTTGGGTATGAATCCATCCTTGCAGATCACGTACATCCATACATGCTGACAAATATGAGAAGTATGTGCTCTGATTAATATGGAGGAAGATAACATGAAATGTTGATGTCTAAACCCATAGAGGAACAGGAGGAAGGTCTGTGATATTCCTCCTCCCTCCACGCCGCCTGCTCTCTATATTCCAGCCCCTTCTCCACCCAGGCTGAGCCTCAGTTATAGGATATGCAGCTCTTACTCCAGCCTGCTTTAATTAACACTAGATAATCACTAAGGCCTTATGCACACAACCGTATTTTGTATCTGCGCCCGATCCATATTTTGTATTGCGTACATATTGCCATATTTGCGTATTGCACACGGACCCATTCATTATATAGAGGTCCGCAAAAAAAAACTAAAAAAGACCGCACACGGAAGTCATCCGTGTGCTGTCCTCATCAGTATGTCGGTTCGGCAAAAAGATAGAACATGTCCTAATCTTGGCCGTAAAATGCAGACCATGGACCCATTGAAGTCAATCAGTCCGCAAAAAAAAAAAAAAGCAATATCAGTTTATTATTTGGGTTTTGTATAATTTTAGAGTAATAAAAGGAAAGGAAAACCTTGTAAAGGTATGAGAACCCAAGGAGATGTGAGTGCTGAGATAATGTTGACTGATGTCTCGGACCTTAACCACCTCAGCCCCCCTAGCTTAAACCCCCTTAATGACCAGACCACTTTTTACAATTCCGCACTACGCTACTTTCACCGTTTATTGCTCCGTCATACAACTTACCACCCAAATGAATTTTACCTCCTTTTCTTCTCACTAATAGAGCTTTCATTTGGTGGTATTTGATTGCTGCTGAGATTTTTCGTTTTTCTGATATTAATCAAAAAAGAGCGCAATTTTCTCAAAAAAAGTGTATTTTTTACTTTTTCTGGTAAAATGGTTTCAAATATAATTACATTTCTATACAAGTTTGTGTCAGAATTTATTGTGCTACCAGCAACAAAAGGAGTGAGGTGGTGGCGTGATGACGTGAGGTCCACGTCGCGTCCTCCTCCAGGCTTCTCCTCCCCCCGGTGTTCGCCTCCCGCCTGCCGATGCGCCGTCTCTAGGCTCACTGATGGACTGAGGGGCTGGTCGCGTCCTCCCTGTCAAGCTTCCCTGCCTCGGCATCGGGGGTAGAGTCGGCGCTGCAGCTGATGTGCTGAGGTGTCGGCTGGTCCTGCGTTGCTGTTGATGCTCATGAGCTGGCTGGTTCGTGTTGTTTCCTGCCTCGTGTTGCCTCCTGCTGTTCCCCTCTGTTGGTGTCCCCACGTGTCTATGGTGCGGTCCTTCTGGGTTCTCCTGGGCTCTGCTCCTGCTGCACTTGTGGCTCGGCTGTGCTTCTTGCTTGCCCTTTGAAAGTTGGCTTTCTTATTCCCTGTTTTTGTATAGTAGATAGTTCCCCCTGGTTTAACTAAAGAGCGAGCTACATATGTATATACATTAATAAACATAATAAACACAAGTAAAAGAAAATAAAAAGGGGGAGGTGGAGAGGAGAAAAAAAAGTGGAGATAAGGAAAGAAAAAAAAAAAAAGAAGGGGACTTAAAGAAAGATAAGAAGAAAAGAAGCAGATTAAAAGAAAATTAAAAGAAAAAAAAAGGAGAGAGGGGAAAAAATGGCACCTAAACGCCGTTCAATAGACTCAAAATCAACTGAAGTGGGGAAAATTGAGCACTACTTGAAATCGCCTAGTATTCAAGAAAAAGGGTCACTTAAAGGGAGACTCCCAAAAAAGAATGTTAATATCTCTTCTCCAGATGATCCCTCTGAGGTTGAACAGTTGGATGCGGACATGGAGGGTGGGGAGGAAGAGTTTTCTAATTGCTCAAGAGCAGACCCAGTGGTCATGGAAGAAATTCTATTAACTGTTAAAAATAATGGAATGTTAATGCAAAACATGGCGACGCAGCTGGGGTCAGTACAGAGCGATATATCATTGATCCGGGATGATTTGGCAAAAATACGAGAGCGGGTCTTTAATATGGAGAAAATAGTCAATCATCTGCAGGCAGATATTACGAAACTTCAAGTAAAATCCTCCTCATTGGCCTCTGAAAACGAACGTCTTCAAGCTAAGCTCGTTGACCTAGAAAATAGATCTAGGCGATATAACATACGAGTTGTTGGATTCCCAGAGGGCATGGAGGGTCAGCAACTAATGGATCAGCTAAAATCCCTGATATTTGAAAATCTGGGTAGTGAACATTTTTCCCCGCTGTTTCAGATGGAGAGGGCCCATCGAGTTCCAGGAGGAAAGATAACAACAGGAAAGCCGCCACGGTCAATCTTGATTAAACTATTATCATCTACAGATAGAGACGTTATCCTTAAAAGAGCTAGAGAATGTTCTCCCATTATATATCAGGGTAACAAATTATCCTTGTTTCCGGATTTTGCTTGAGAGACACAAGAAAAGAGAAGGGGTTTTTTTGAAATCAAGAAGCGTTTAGCCTCCAAAGACATTAAGTACTCTCTCTTATATCCGGCTAAACTGAGAGTGATTTTTGATGGAGCTTCCCACTTTTTTGAGAGTCCAGATCAAGCTGTGGACTGGCGTGACCGAGCTGGCATATGATTACTTGTTAACTTTACTAAAGGTGGGCTTCGGGGGAAGGGGGGGGTTAGATGTCTGGGGGAGGAGTAGTGGCCAATGTTGAGAGGTTTACTGGAGGATCCGGGTAGACCATTAAAGGGAGGGAGGGGAGTGGGAGGGTTCAAGCATGCCGGGGTGGTTTATTATATTTTTTTTTCCATTCACCTATAAGTAATGCCAGTTAAGATTGAATCATGGAAATGTAAGGGGCCTTGGAGAGGGGGTAAAAAGACAAGCAGTTATTACAGATATTACAGTTTCCCGTCTGGGAATGGGATGGTCTTCTCAGAAATATCACTCAACATTTAATGGCTCCTCAAGAGGAGTTTCGGTTCTGATCCATCGTGCGATCGATTTTAGTTTAATTGATTCTGAAATTGATGGTCAGGGAAGATTTATCTTCCTTTATGATAGACTTTGTGGTCAGACGTATATATTTGCCTTTTTTTACATACCTCCTCCCTTTTCTATACAGCCCCTTAATGCTCTCTTGTCATTTATGGAACGGAGACCAGAGTGCCAGATCGTTTTAATGGGAGACTTTAACGCGGTTATGGATCCTAATAGGGATAGACTATCCATGGATGTACAGTTGTGTTCAAAATTATTCAACCCCCACTGAAATTGAGTGTTTTGGCCAGTTTGACATTGATTTTGATCATTTCAGTCATCTTGTTTACAATTAAATCAAAGAGGCCCTTGTAAGTCAGACAAATATAACATAACATTTATAATGAAATAACCACAAATGTCTTTTCTGTGCTCACATCATTATCAGTTTTATTCAACCCCCAAGTGACATTCAATCTTAGTACTTAGTACAACATCCTTTTCCAGTTATAACAGCTTTTACACGTGAAGCATAGCTTGACACAAGTGTCTTGCAGCGATCTACGGGTATCTTCGCCCATTCTTCATGGGCAAAAGCCTCCAGTTCAGTCACATTCTTAGGCTTGCGCGCTGCAACTGCTTTCTTTAAGTCCCACCAGAGGTTCTCAATCGGATTTAAGTCTGGTGACTGCGATGGCCACTTCAAAATGTTCCAGCCTTTAATCTGCAGCCATGCTGTAGTGGACTTGGAGGTATGCTTGGGATCATTGTCCTGTTGAAAGGTCCAACGTCTCCCAAGCCTCAGGTCTGTGACGGACTGCATCACATTTTCATCCAATATCTCCTGGTACTGAAGAGAATTCATGGTACCTTGCACATGCTGAAGCTTCCCTGTACCTGTAGAAGCAAAACAGTCCCAAAGCATGATTGACCCCCCGCCATGCTTCACAGTAGGCAAGGTGTTCTTTTCTTCATAGGCCTTGTTCTTTCTCCTCCAAACATAGCGTTGATCCATGGGCCCAAACAGTTCTAATTTTGTTTCATCAGTCCACAGAACACTTTTGTGGTTTGTCCACATGAGTTTTGGCATACTGCAGTCGACTCTTCTTATTCTTTGGAGACAGCAAGGGGGTGCGCCTGGGAGTTCTGGCACGGAGGCCTTCATTACGCAGTGTGCGCCTTATTGTCTGAGCTGAAACTTCAGTACCCGCATCTGACAAATCTTTTCAGTTCCTCAGCAGTCACACGGGACTTTTCTCCACTTTGCTCTTCAGGTAGCGCACAGCAGTCGAAGTCAGCATCTTCTTTCTGCCACGACCAGGTAGCGTTTCAACAGTGCCCTTTGCCTTGAATTTGCGAATGATGCTTCCTATGGTGTCTCTTGGTATGTTTAACATCTCTGCAATCTTCTTATAGCCATTGCCCTTCCTGTGAAGAGAAATCTCCTCTTCTCTTGTCTTCCTGGACCATTCTCTTGACTTCACCATGTCTGTAAACACACCAGTAAATGTCTAGAAGGAGCTGAGGATCACAGTCATTTTACATCTGCCTAATTGGGGCTTATTCTGCTTGATTGCTTGACTCTGCCTAGTGATGTCTGTCTTAAGGGGTTGAATAATTGTGTCAATGAAGAAATCACAAAAAAAACATTTAATACTGTATTACAAAAACAACTGATGTCATTTTAGTTGCATTTGGTTCTTTAAAAAGTCCTTGTAAGATTTCATTCTGAAGACAATTACAAATGTACACTAAATTCCCTAAAACCCTTTACAGCATTGGGGGTTGAATAATTTTGAACACAACTGTAGATCTGGGGAGATATGCGAGGGCCTCCCCTTTATTTCAGTTTTGTCAAGAGACGGGCCTGGTAGATATATGGGAGCACTATGGAAAGGGGAAACAGGTATATTCATGTGTCAGCAAAGGAGGGAGGGCAATGTCTAGAATTGATCTGGTCCTGACGAATAGTAGTAATTTAAAGAACATAAAAGCGATCCGATATGGGGTCAGAACAGTTTCAGACCATTCCCCTCTTTCAATAGATTTAACCCCTGGGGAACAGAACGTTAGTTCGAGGTCCTTTTTTAAGCTGAATCCATACTGGCTTACCATTATTGAGAATCAGGATTCCATCAAACAGCTCATTTCCACTTTTTGGGCAATTAATTATCCCTCTGCTAACATCAATTAGGTTTGGGACGCTTTGAAAGCATATATGAGGGGGGTTCTCATGAGTGACATTACGGCAATCAGGAGGGGCTTTGGGAAAAGGGAGGAGGAATTGGTTAAGAGGGCGACACAGGCAACGGAACAATTCACTGCACAACACTCAGATTGCTATAGAGAGAAGATGCAGAAAGCAAGCTCTGCCCTAAGGCTGGGAACACACCTAAGCGTTTTGCAGGCGTGCGTTTTTTCAAGCGTTTTTACGCGCGACAAACGCGTGATTGTATGCGCGTTTTTTTTTTTTAAACATCTCTTTATTTGGAGACAAAACAAGTCATACAGTCATACAATCGTGGTACACTGTAGCAATGACAGAGTAATCAGTGCAAGTGAACATAGGAGTAAGACGATACAGGCAAATGGAGAACTTGGCTCTGTCTTTGTGTATGACCTGCCCTATGATGGTTGATAGCATGAGTCCTGTATCTCCACTTTTTTTCCCTTTTTTCATAATTGCCTCCCCGCCCCCCACCCTAACTCAACCCACCCTAAGAACATGAGGAAATGATGCAAAATCTCACAACTTATCCATCTCGTCCGGCATCCTACCATAGTCAGGCACTAGACCTCCCTCTCACCTTCCCTTCTATCCACCTCCAAGCGACCTAATTTCCCGCTAATCTTGGCCTGCATGTACCATTTGGTTTGTGTAAATGGGGCCATTACATCTCTAATTTCTTCTGGTGGCAAGGAATTCTCTGCGTGTTTTTGTCATTAATGAACGCGCGTTTTTCGCGCGTTTTTGTGATTGACAGGTGCAAGATCTACTAAAAATGCAGGCCTACCTATATGAAAGGTGTTGAATGTTTGCCAAATTGAGTTTTCTATTGATTAGGTGTGTTTGAGAGTGCTGTACTGTTGGAGTTTGGTGTGGTTAATTTGGTGGATTTCTATGGAGTTTAGGAGACAAACGCAAGTGGCAGCAATGGTGTGTGGAGTGTTGCTCTTGCGGATGCGTCGTCGGAGAACGACCCGGCGACGTTTTGGAACAGAAAACGCGCATTTCTTCATCTTTTGCACGTTCTAATACAATCCTATGGACGGAAGCGCGCGCAAAACGCCCTAAAGAAGCTCAAGTAGAAGCTGACAGCGTTAGGCGTTTCCAGCACGTTCAAGCAGCGCTGTAAACGCCCAAATGTGAACCATGCCCATAGGAAGCATGGCTTTTCACATGTTGTGCGTTTTACAGCCAGCTTTGAGCACGCTGTAAACAGCTTAGAATGTGTACCTAGGGTTAAGGAATTCCTTTTTGAAAAAGCTCAGCATAGTTTATTCTTTAAGGGGCAAAAATATTTTGTAGAATCTGGGCGACCAGGCAGATTACTTACTAGAATTATTGCTCAACAGGATAACAAAAATAAGGATATTACCTTAATTTTTGGAGCTGATGGAGAGTCTGTTTGTAACCTGGAGGGAATTAGAAATGTTTTTCTAGACTATTTTTCCCAAGAGTTACAGGTCAGTCCAAACCATATCCACTAAATCTATGGATCGATATCTGGATACTGTTTCTCTTCCGGTACTAACAGACTCCCAGAGGATTTTTTTAGATAGGGATGTGACGTTACAAGAGATCCAGGGGCACTTAAAACGATATCAGGACATTCTGCGCCGGGCCTGAACGGTCTCCCTTACGAGTTCTACTGAAAATATGGGGCTATTATTTTACCATACCTTGTAGAGGTCTTTCCTCAGGCATTGCAGGGAGGTGCTCTCCCCAATTCAATGGTGGAAGCACTGATAGTGTTAATTCCAAAAAAAGATAAAGATCAACGGGAATTGGATTCTTACAGACCAATTTCCTTATTAAATACTGATGTTAAATTACTCTCCAAGGTCCTTGCTAATAGACTTTCTAAAGTAATTACGTCTGTTATTCATCCTGATCAAAATGGATTTATGCCTGGGAGGGGTACACACTATAATTTACATCGTCTCTTTGCTAACACTCCGGCGGATGGTTCCCGCTCCATCCTGTCTCTTGATGCCACTAAGGCCTTTGACAGGGTGGAGTGGGGGTTTCTTTGGAGAGTGATGGTGAGAATGGGATTTGGCCCAAGATTCATCACGATGATACAGCTGCTATACAAATCCCCTGTGGCCAGGCTGAGGATTAATGATGTGTTGACGGGGAGCTTTCCATTGGAAAGAGGAACCCGTCAGGGATGTCCTCTTTCCCCGCTTCTCTTCAACATTTACATTGAACCTCTGGCGGCTAAAGTTAGACAAGATCCGAGGATGTTAGGGTTTGGAGTTATGGGAATAGAGGACCGGATCTCTTTATATGCTGATGATGTGATGTTTTTTATACAACAGTCAGAAAACACACTACCTCGGGTGATGGAGATTGTTAATGCGTATAGCGAGGTCTCAGGCCTGGAAGTCAACTGGGCGAAAACTTGTCTTTTACCGTTGGATGAATTATCTACCGAAACTAAAGTCCATGGTTTGAATTTCTCTGAGTCATTGAAGTACTTGGGGATTACGGTGACCGCTAAAGTGCAAGACTATATACAGTTTAACTTGATACCAGTATTGACTGAACATTAGATCAAAAATTAAGGTATGGCAGAAAATTCCGCTCACTAGAGCAGACAGGATTTCTTTAATCAAAATGGTGGTACTTCCCCAAGTGCTTTATGTTCTCCGAAACTCCCCCATTTGGATTGAGGATAAATTCTTTAAGATTATAGAAAGAATGATCAACGATCTATTATGGGGGAGAAAACGTGTGAGATTGAAGGTGGACTATTTTTCCATGCTGTATGAGCAGGGAGGCCTAAATCTTCCGTATTTTAAGGGATATTTTGTTGCCTCACAGCTATGTTTTTTTAATGATCGGAAAAATAGTCCCCTATGTATTAAACTAGTAAGAGAAGCAGGCTTTTCAGATTTTTTTACATTATTGGAGTCCAGTTATTTATCTAAGAATCTACGAGATTATACTTCCTTCTCCAGTTTGATTATAAGAGCTTGGAAGATGATTAGGAAATGGTGTAAAGTTACAGCATCACTGATCTGTACTCCATTATGGCATAATAAAAGGTTTTACACTCTTTTGAACTTGGAGGCTAGCCATTACTGGAGGACAAAAAATATTCACTATCTCAGTCAAGTGGTAAAAAATGGGCAAATTCTGTCTCTTTTGGAGCTTACTCAAAAGGAAAATTTGGGTGCGGTAGCATGGTACCCATACTTTCAGCTACGTTTTGCACTTTCTTCTATTTTAGATAAGCACTTTTTTAATATAGAAGTTCCACTCTTTCTTTATAGGTTATTACAAGAAGAAGGAACACATATGAAAGTTAAAATTTCACATTGTTATAAACACTTAATTAAATCTTATTTCTCTGAACGTCACTCTCGGACAAAAAGCCTGGACCACTACACTTGAAAATTTTGCTCCATTGGTATGGGAAAATATTTTGAAGAATATAACTTATCTTTCACATAATTTTAATCATATTGTAGTGCAGTTTAATATTATCCATAAGATATACATTACACCATTGTGGCTACAGAAGAGAGGTTTTAGGACTTCTTCCAACTGCCCGCGCTGTGACTGCCCCGGTGCTGACCACTTACACATGTTCTGGGACTGTCCTCCAGTGAAGGAGTACTGGCATCTGGTTCAGACAACCTTAACACAAAAACTCCAAATCCAGATTCCTCTTGTGCCTGGAGTATGGATCTTGGGTGATTTTTCTGAGATAGTCTGTCAGTCTTCAAAACTTCGCTTTTTGGTTAAAGTGTCCTTTCTAGCTAGGCTCATTATCTCTAGATTGTGGTTTGCCCCGCACCCCCCAGAGCATCGAACATGGTTAAATCTAGTTAATAAAGTTAAAAAGTACGAGCAGATTCTCTATAAACAAAGAGGGTCTAATGTAAAATTCGTTAAGATATGGAATTGGTGGAATGAATAAAGGGGGAGAGGGTTTTTTTTTTTTTCCGGGCATGCTTGAGGGGGTGGTTGGGGGGGGGGGGTAATATTTGTATTTTTTTTTTTGTTATTACGATATTGTATTGGATATAAAGAAAAAGTAAATAAAGATTTAAAAAAAAAAAAAGAATTTATTGTTCTACATGTCTTTGATAAAAAAAAAATCCAATAAGTGTATATTTATTGGTTTGGGTAAAAGTTATAGCGTTTACAAACTATGGTGCAAAAGAGTGAATTTCGGCATTTTGAAGCAGCTCTGACTTTCTGAGCGCCTGTCATGTTTCTTCAGGTGCTAGAATGTCAGGAAAGTATAAATACCCCCCAAATGACACCATTTTAGAAAGAAGACACCCCAAAGTATTCGCAGAGGGGCATGGTGAGTTCATGTATGATTTAATTTTTTTTCACAAGTTAGCGGAAAATGACACTTTATGAGGAAAAATAAATAAATAATAAAGTCTCCCTTTCCGCTAACTTCTGGCAAAAAAAAATCTCCCACCTACTCACTATGCCCCTCAGTGAATACCTTGGGGTGTCTACTTTCCGAAATGGGGTCATTTGTGGGGTGTGTTTACTGTTCTGGTATTTTGGGCGGGGCTAAATTGTGAGCAGCCATAAAAAAGCCTAAAGGTACTCGTTGGACTTTCGGCTCCTTTACGCACCTAGGCTGCAAAAAAGTGTCACACGTGGTATCGCCGTACTCAGAAGAAGTAGGGCAATGTGTTTTGGGGTGTATTTTTACATATTCCCATGTTGGGTGAGAGAAATATCTCTGTAAATTGGCAACTTTGTATAAAAAAAATTAAAAAGTTGTCATTTACAGAGATATTTCTCACACACAGTATGGGTATATGTAAAAATACACCTCAAGCACATTGCCCTACTTCTCATGAGTACGGTGATACCACATGAGTGACACTTTTTTGCAGCCTGAGTGCTGAAAGGGGCCCTAATTCCAATGAGTACCTTTAGGATTTCACAGGGCATTTTTACGCATTTGGATTCTCACCCTTTAGGGCCCCTTAAATGCCATGGCAGTATAAATACCCCACAAGTGACCCCATTTTAGAAAGAAGACACCCCAAGGTATTCCGTGAGGGGCATGGTGACTTCATGTAAAATTATATTTTTTGTCACAAGTTAGTGGAATATGACTTTGTAAGAAAAAACAAAAAAAAAATAATTTCCGCTAACTTGTGCCCAAAAAAAAAAATCTTCTATGAACTCGCCATGACCCTCATGGAATACCTTGGGGTATCTTCTTTCTAAAATGGGGTCACATGTGGGGTGTTTGTACTGCCCTGGCATTTGAGTGTCTCCGCAATCATTACACGTATGGCCAGCATATTGAGCATACGGTAATGAGATTTTTTTTTTTCCGTTCAGCACAGATTTCTTCATTTGCATCGATCAATGTGGATGAAAAAATCTCTGCCAAAAAATATGCAAAAAAAAAAAAGAGGGGAAAGGACATAGGAGTGCTTGCGAAGTAAAGCTGTGATCGCTAATAAAGATCCAAAAAGCTCAAAAGTGATCTTTATAGCACCAGAGCGATTTTACAGTGTTTTTGCAGTGATCAGAAAAAAAAAAATTCTGTCACTGCGGTGGGGCGGACTGAACACAAGTGTGGGCACAAGATCAGGCCTGATCGGGCGAACACTGCGTTTTTTGTAGAGCCTAAGGTGACCGTAATGTACTGATATAGATCTGATTGCGATCAGTCTTGATCACTTACAGATACTATATAGTACTAGTGCTGATCAGCGACAGCGATGACGCTAATCAGCGACTAATCAGTGACTGCGGTGCGGTGGGCGCTAACTACCTAACAAGTAGCTAACTACCTGGCGGTAAAAAGGGACCCTTAGGCCCCATTCACACGTCCGCAATTCTGTTCCGAATTTTGTGGAACGGAATTGTGGACCCATTCATTTCTATGGGGACAGACTTTGTCCCACTCGGATCCGGAATAGCGGATCCGCACTTCCGTTCTGCAAAAATATAGAACATGTCCTATTCTTGTCCGCAATTGCGGACAAGAAAAGGCATTTTCTATATAGTTGTGGCAATGTGCGGATCCGCAAAATGCGGAAAGCACATTGCCGGTGTCCGTGTTTTGCGGATCCGTGGATCCGCAAAACACATATGGACGTCTGAATGGAGCCTTACAGGGGGTGATCAAGGGAGTCTATATGGGGTGATCAGGGGTTAATAAGGTACCGGGGGTAGTGTGGTGCTTGGTGCTACTTACAGAGCTGCCTGTGTCCTCTGGTGGTCAATCCAAGTAAATGGGACCAGAGGATCAGGTAGCAGGTATATCAGACGCTGTTAACAAAACAGCGTCTGATATACATCTTTGATGCTTTTTATTTTACATCTACAGCCTGCCAGCAAATGATCATCGCTGGCAGGCTGTAGTATATCTTCCCTGCCGCACGTCGCTGTGAACGCGTGCGCATGCACGTGCGTGGGTTCACAGGAATTCTCGCGTCTCGCGAGATGACGCGCCCATGCGTCAAGGAGGAATAACCTGGCCGCCCGCAGGACGCATCCCTACGTTAGGCGGTCGGGAGGTGGTTAAAGGGGTTCTCGGAGAACTATCTAAAATGGCCACCAGCAACCTGTACTAGAATGTGAGCAGGACTGGAGAGCTGCCTAGGGGGCGAGGGGCAAGTGCTCCCTACACTGCCTTACAATAGACAGCAATGATGCAATACTGCCTAGGATATGCCATTATGGCTGAGCAGCCTGACAGGAAAGTCAGTATAGTACATGCAAGTGCCAGAGCGTAGTGTAGTGAGATCCCACCCCTCATCCCCCTGGGCAGCTCTGCAAGAGGAGGCAACCAGTCCTGCTGACATTTTAGTACAGGTTGCTGTGGCCATTTTAAATCATTCTTGGCGAACCCCTTTAACCCCTTAGTGACCACCCATACGTGTTTTTACGGCGGTCACTAAGGGGCCTTGGGCTGGAGCACCACCTTTTTACGGCCGCACTTCAGCCCAAGCTAGCACAACAAAAAAGCGCAGGAGCTTCCTGCCGGCAGCTACCAGAGGTAGCTGAGGGCTGTGATCAGAGACCGGAGCTGCCGGCAGTAAACTTTCGCCCACCTCTCATGTAGGAGGGAGAAAGTCTCCGGTGCAAGTATCGGGTCCCCCCGCATAAGGGAAAGCTGGGTCCCGATCCTCACCCCACCCCCCAGTACCTCAACAAAGATGGCAGCGACCATTGATCCCTGATCATGTGGTCTCTATAATAAACCTATCATGGAGATCACTTCCATTATATTACTAAACACAGCCAGGACATGGGCCGTGCTTCTCTCTCCCCTCAGAGCAGTTGTTCTGTGAGGAGAGAGATAAGACTTCTGTCCTGGCCGGTCAGTGGACGCACCACTACTGATGGTAGCGAACATTTACTTTTAATTTTTAGGGTGGAATATATATAATAATTTTTTTTTCTTTCTGAGCTGTTAAGTAAAAAAAATGGCTCGAAGATTATACAGTGCGGAGCAGGCATATGAATTTCTATGCTCTGAAACTCTGAAACCGACACCGCTTCAGAGGTGGAAATATTTTCCGATAGCAGGGACTCTAGCGCCACTTCCATCTCCAGACCCCATTGCCATATGGTAGTTAGAAGTCGCCACCTCATCGCATTCACCACCCAGCGGTCCCATCCCTTCTATTACGTGGGTTCCTGCTTCATCATTTTCCCCCCAAAGTACCCCAATTTTTATCTACTCCCCAAATTAATGTGGACGTCACCAATTTTACCCCTTATGATTTTTTTCATTTATTTTGTGGAAGATAAATTCCTGGAATTAATTGTGTAGCAGACTAATCTGTACGCCACACAGTTTGCTGTACAAAATCCCACTTCTAACTATAGTTGACGGTGGACCCCCACAAGTGTCCCTGAAATAAAAATATTGTTGGGGCATACCCTGGAAATGGGCATTGTAAACAAGCCATGTGTCTGATCCTATTGGGCTGCGAGTACTGTCCACTCAACCCTGTGTTTGCAGCAGTTATGTCCCGAAACCACTATGAAGCCCTAATGCGGTTTATGCATTTTTCGGACAATTCCCAAGTCCCCCACCAGAACTGACCCAGCCTACGACCGCCTAAGGGTGGGTTCACACTAGCGTTAGGGATTCCGTTATGGCGTTCCATTATAACATGGTTATAACGGAAAATAACGGAATGCCCAGACAGAAAGCAAAATGGAAGCCTTTAAAAGGCATTCCGTTTGCTTTCCGTCCTAATAGAAATCTATGGGAAAGCATAAAGGATCTGTCTGGGTCCCGTTATGCATAACGGAACCCAGACGGATCCGTTTTGATTCCCATAGACTTAAATTAGGACAGAAAGCAAACGGAATGCCTTTTAAAAGCTTCCGTTTTGCATTCTGTCATAATACAAGTCTATGGGCAGAACAACAGATCTGTCCTTCCATCCTATTTTCCTCATTAGGGATTTATTCTTAAAATTATATACCCCTGACAAAAATCTATCCGTCGATGAATCCCTTTTTAGTTTTAAAGGCCGCCTTTTCTTCCGTCAGTTTATTCCCTCCAAGCGTGCCAGATGTGGGGTAAAATTATATAAGGTGTGCGAGAACATAACCGGCTACACCTGTGGTCTGTCTGTATATGAGGGCAGAGACTCCCAAATTAACCCCCTCAGGCTGCCCTGAAAATATTGGGACATCGGGAAAAATTGTGTGGGATCTATTGGCGCCATTCCTGCACAAAGGGTACCACAT
This sequence comes from Bufotes viridis, assembly GCA_033119425.1. Lineage (NCBI taxonomy): Eukaryota > Metazoa > Chordata > Amphibia > Anura > Bufonidae > Bufotes > Bufotes viridis. The sequence continues at coordinate 581,500,023 of CM065590.1, forward strand.
GTACACAGAGGCTTGTGGGACAGTCCGTAAAAATAGAGTGGGATACCCACAACCGCTGGTGTTCAAAGCGCTTGGAGAGAGGAACATCCTTCGCCCTTGCGAGTGACCAGCTGCTTGCAGTGAAGTGGAAGGACAGGCAGGATGTCTACATGCTGACCACCACCGTGCACGCAGACACCACAGTAGCAGATAGGGAGAGGGGGGCTACGGCGGACAAGCACAAAGCGGTCTGTGTGACAGATTATAATACATTTATGGGAGGTGTAGACCAGGACCAGGCGCCTCAACCCTACCTGGTGAAGTGAAAAAACAGGGCCTGGTATAAAAAGGTAGCAATCTACCTCCTTCAGATTGCTACCTATAATGGTTTTGTTTTATTTAAAAAGGCCCAAGGAACCCTCAACTTCTTCGAGTTCCAAGAGAAGGTGGTCGAGAGTCTCCTGTTTAAAAGTCCCCCGTACCTGGGCAAGCCTTTGAATCTGAGGATGTTCTAAGGCCCCTTTCACACAGGCGTGATTTCCGCGCTGGTGCAATGCATGAGGTGGACGCATTGCACCCGCACTGAATCCGGACCCATTCATTTCTATGGGGCTGTGCACATGAGCGGTGATTTTCACGCATCACTTCTGCGTTGCGTGAAAATCGCAGCATGCTCTATATTCTGTGTTTTTCACGCAACGCAGGCCCCATAGAAGTGAATGGGGCTGCGGGAAAATCGCAAGCATCCGCAAGCAAGTGCTGATGCCTTGCGATTTTCCCGCATTGTTGCTTAGCAACGGGACCCAATCTCTATTATTTTACCTTATCTGAATTCTGAATTCCTTTGTGGATTCGAGGTAGTCCAAAAACAGAGCGTCTGACATCCAGTGAATGGAAGGTAATTTCCTTGTTGTTGGATGGATGATTGCAGAAAGAAGGCAGAATAATCTCTTGTTTCCTGTGGAAATCCAAGACAACCTTTGGTAGAAAAGCCGGTTCAAGTTTAAGGATTATTTTGTCGTCAATTTTTTTTAGATAGGGTTCCCTTATGGAAAGGGCCTGTAATTCACTAATTCTTCTGGCCGAAGTGATGGCTATCAAGAAGGCCGTTTTTAATGATTTTAGTTTACGGTAATTGAACTTTATTCCAACGGTTCAAATGGAGCACGAGTCAGACCTGTGAGAACTATGTTTAAGTCCCAGGATGGAGTTCGGGAAGATAAGGTTGGTCTAAGGCAGTGGTTCTCAAATAGGGGCTGCGCCTCAGGGGGCGCGAGGCTCGCAAAGGGGCTCCAGGTACAGGAGATGAACGCTTCCACTGTGGAAGCGTTCATCTCCATAGTGATCTGTATCGCCGTCCTCTGGACAGCGATACAGATCGCTGTGCTGTGCGGCAGTGGAGGAGAGGCGTCTCCCTCCTGCTCCTCTGATAGGCTGCGGGCCTTGTGCCGGCAGCCTATCAGAGCGATTCAGCGGCGCGATGACGTCATCGCGCCGCCTGAGCAGAGTGCAGAGTGGGACACAGGCCGGAAGAGGCCTGCATCCAGCACTTCCAGGGAGGTAAGTATGGGGGGTTTAATGTAGCCTGCACATGATTGGGGAGGGGTTAATGGAGCCTGCACATGATTGGGGAGGGGGTTAATGTAGCACTGCACATGATTGGGGAGGGGTTAATGGAGCCTGCACATGATTGGGGAGGGTTAATGGAGCCTGCACATGATTTGGGGAGGGTTAATGGAGCCTGCACATGATTGGGAGGAGGGTTAATGGAGCCTGCACATGATTGGGGAGAGGGTTAATGGAGCCTGCACATGATGGGGAGGGTTATGGGCCTGCATGATTGGGGAGGGTTAATGGAGCCTGCACATGATTTGGGGAGGGGTTAATGGAGCCTGCACATGATTGGGGAGGGGTTAATGGAGCCTGCACATGATTTGGGGAGGGTTAATGGAGCCTGCACATGATTTGGGGAGGGGTTAATGGAGCCTGCACATGATTTGGGGAGGGTTAATGGAGCCTGCACATGATTTGGGGAGGGGTTAATGGAGCCTGCACATGATTTGGGGAGAGGGTTAATGGAGCCTGCACATGATTGGGGAGGGGGTTAATGGAGCCTGCATGATTGGGGAGGGGGTTAATGGAGCCTGCACATGATTTGGGGAGGGGTTAATGGAGCCTGCACATGATTTGGGGAGGGGGTTAATGGAGCCTGCACATGATTGGGGGAGGGGGTTAATGGAGCCTGCACATGATTGGGGGAGGGGGTTAATGGAGCCTGCACATGATTTGGGGAGGGGTTAATGGAGCCTGCACATGATTTGGGGAGGGGTTAATGGAGCCTGCACATGATTTGGGAGGGGGTTAATGGAGCCTGCACATGATTTGGGGAGGGGTTAATGGAGCCTGCACTGATTGGGGAGGAGGTTAATGGAGCCTGCACATGATTGGGGAGGGGGTTAATGGAGCCTGCACACTTGATTTGGGGAGAGGGGTTAATGGAGCCTGCACATGATTTGGGAGAGTTAATGGAGCCTGCACATGATTTGGGGAGGGGTTAATGGAGACCTGCACATGATTGGGGAGGGGTTAGTGGAGCCTGCACATGATTTTGGGGGGAGAGCCTGCACATGATTTGGGGGAGGGGGGAAGCCTGGACCCTGCACATGATTGGGGAGGGGGGTTAATGGAGGGTTTTGTGGGGGGGGGGTGTTAATGGCCCTCGTTTGTGGGGAGAATGGTGTACTTATAACAATTTTATAGACAAATGATACTATTTACAGTCACGCGGGGCGCGAAATGTTTTCTTCTTCCTAGGGGGGGCATGACAGAAAATAATTGAGAAGCACTGGTCTAAGGCGAGAGACTGCTTTCATAAATCTGCGAATCCACCTATGATTTGCTAGATCCGAATCGAAGAAGCAGCTTAAAGCTGACACCTGTACTTTCAGAGTAGAAGGTCTCAGACCCAATTCAAAACCGTGTTGTAGGAAATCGAGAATTGATTGAATATTAGGATTGGACATATTGGGAGAGGGAACCCCGGACCATGAGCAGAATTTTTTCCAGACCTTTAAGTAGATGGAAAATGTTACCTTCTTCCTAGAAGCCTTAAGAGTGGAGATTACATTGTCAGATAATCCCTGTCTTTTTAGGATCTGGGTTTCAGGATCCAAGCTGCTAGCTTTAGGAATCCTAGATCCTGATGGAAGATTGGGCCCTGGTGAAGAAGATCCCTTCTGTTGGGAAGAGGCCAAGGATCAGTCGTGGTCATACTTTTCAACACTGGGAACCAGCTCTTTTTTGACCAGAGGGGCGCTATTAGAATTACCTCTGTTTGATCCTGTCTTATTTTCTGGATTACTTTTGGAATAATTAGAAGTGGAGGAAAGGTAGTATAGGCCTTGATTCCAAGGTATTGTGAAGGCCCGTCTCATTTACAATTTTCTACACCTGTTTTAGACGTAGAAAATGGTCTAAATGTAAGACAGCTCAGAAGCTGGCCTACATTTAGACTGGTGCTGGATACGCCAAAGTTATGGAGTGACTGGCGCCTCTTTATATCCTCGGTGATCCACCTGATCCCCGAGTTCTAAAATGTTTTACCAATATGCAAATTCGGCCTTTCATGCAAGGAGAGCGTCACCGTTGCTCTTGTTAAACCCTACCTCTGCTCCGTTGCCAGTGGTGACACAGCAAGGGAGGGGCTGGGTGCAATAAGAGCAACGGTGATGCCTAATTTGCATATTAGGAAAAGTATGATAACTCAGGAATGGAGTCTCAGATTAACAAAAGAAAAACAGCTACGTGTCCGTGCAGACAGCCGGATAGGCCGCTGGTGACAGACCGCTTGTGTGTATGACTATACAGTCGGAAATTCAACTTTTTCCTATGGAGAATGGATTACAATATAGCATAAAAGACACAAGACTCAATAGTACAAAAATGCAAAACTTTATTACGTTTCCTACAAAATCGCTCACAGCAGAAATGTTTTTTGTTATTTTGCTCGTTTGGTGTAAAGGTTTCAAGAATGATAAGTGGCTCCGATGCAGCCCACGCACACCACGGCCCGCAGTGATTGGCTACCTCTGACAGGTGACGAGACCACGGACGTGGACTGGAGGAGAAATTTCATTAAAAATCATAACATACAATCAATTCTGTACAGCGGCGCTCAGACTGCTTACAGGTCTGAAGGGTCGTGGTAGCGTGCACAAAGCCCTAGGCTATCCGCACATGGTTCGTGCCAGCTGCCGAGCAGAAATTTCGCATGAATTTCTGCACCAAAAGCTGCACGTGTTGCCTGCGGTTTTTGGTGCGGATTTGATCCCTTGTGTTAAAAGGACCAAGGAACTGTACAAAAATTTACACGCTGCGAATTTCAGAATCTGCGTGGAACAAAAAGCAAAGTGAGCATGAGATTTGTGAAATCTCCTGCACTGCGCTGGCACTGTATTACGCTGCTCCGAAAAAAATGTGCAAGGTGTGCAGGTGGCCTTAGAGAATTTTCTGTCTGCATACGTGTCAAGAGGCCAAACCTGTACCTTATGGAAAAAATAAAAAATGCATCGTTCCTATTTTCTATAACTGATCGGATCAGGCCTTCTATATAAACAGATGCTAAAATATGGGGACCATAAGAATACTCCGCTCACATCCAGAGCAGTATCCAAAAGACACAATAGGAGAACGTAAATATGTAGGACATTTACATTATGGAAGAAATGAGCCTCATATGCTCTGTGCTGCTGTGGGAACTGCCCCTTCCACTATGTAAGTCTCTCTCCTGAAGTACTCTGCACTGCTCGGGGCCCTGTTCTTTCCGCTATTTAGCTCTGCTGAAGGTCCCAGGCTCCTTCTCTGCTCTTCCGGGGACTCGGATTTCCCACCCTCCCATTCCCACCCTTACTTCAGTTCTCGCTTTAAAAAATAAAAAAAACCACGATTATGAAATTTACAAATTAATGGTGAATCGTACAAAAATGAAAGAAGGCCAAAAAGTCTGAGCAATCATCAGTTTATGAAGTTACACAATTCATCCTCTATATAAAAGGTCTACACAATCGTACGATAAACTCTCTATATTACAGTGTAAAAACGTAATCCTTTTGTATTAACAAAATTAAATTAAAAGAATAAAAAAATAAAAAAAACACAAACTGTAAAAACCCCAAACTAACCATCCACATCATAAACCCTCGCGTCGGAAGACCCAGGACGAATATATCAAAAACAAGAGATTTTGGTCTCGTTCAGGTCGAGCTTCAAACTATGAGACTGTCCCGACTCAAAGCATCGCTCTGGAAAGAAAATAAGGAAAGCAGCGTCAGAAAAATCCAAGCACAGAATACTGCCACTGAGTTTTTATGTTATAAATTTTGCTGCATTCATTTTTTGGCATAAATAACTTCTCTTTTTGCATCGCCACATCCCAAGACAAATAACTTTACATTTTTCTTTCTACACTTTTTTTCAATGGATGGAATTTATTTAACCATTTAATAGTCCCACAATGGGGGCTGTGATAAGTGATATCACTTCTATTTCTGTGGTGCATTGTATTCTAGTGTCCATGCAATAGCAGTACTGACATTCACCAGCAGGGTGCACCAGAGAGGAATCACTGGAGGCAGGCCTCGGGCATTCACTAGGCCCCAGCCTGTCTGCACTGACTTCAGCACCCCGCAATCTCATTTGCAATGGAAGAGAATTGAGCTTGTGGCATGTAAGAGGTTAAACAGCCCAGATCAGAGCTCCTACCCGTCTGGGCAGTTTCAGCAGGAGCGTGGCTCCCATGGGAGACAAAGGCCTCTTAGTGGCTGCCGTAAAAAGACATATTGGTGGTCACTAAGGTTTAAGCCAAAATGGCAGCAGTCTTGTCCATGGGCTTTCAGCGATATCCTTAGTCATTTGGGGGGGGTTAGAGCTACAATACCACACGGACCAGAGTGGCGTATCTGGAGAAAAAAATAATTAGACCTCCTTGTCTAATCTTAATACTAGAAGAAGCAGCCGCATCCACTAGAACGGCACCACTAAAAGCGGAGACGTCACGCGACTCCGTAGCTTCTAAAGAGTCCAGTGGTTGGGGGTCGAAGGACTCTTCCAGGAGTATAAGGCATAGTTCTGCCCTATAATCTGATTAAATCATCATATAATACTTGAAACATAGACTCCAGGAAGAACATATAGACCTCTGCCCCGTCAGCCTATGCACTAGGAATAACAGTTGTTCCCGGAGGGTACATTAAATGTACTTGATCATCCCCTTTAAGTCAGCAGCTGTGATTGACATACCGCCACTAGAGAGGAGCAGGTTTTATTAAGGAACCATATTAGGCAATGGAGGCAAAATACAGTTCCACAATAGTAAATATTGGAAGTGCCCAGGTCGGCCTATTCATCTCTGTGCTGTGACTCCACTCACCTTTTTCAGCTTCTTCCCTCTTGACGACACGGATTCGGTTTCTGTATATGGAGGAGGCGGTGGTGGGAAATAATCATCATCATCGCGGCGGTTTCGTCTGCCCTCTGAGCGAGAGGAATTGGTGACGCTATCTAAACCATCCCGGCTGCCTGGTCTTTGCTGCTTCTTCCGTCTCAGGGCGTCTTCCAGGAACTGATCATCATACTCCGGTTCCTGGCGGGAGCGGTCGTAATCCCGAAGGTCGTCTCTGCTCCTGGTCCTTCTACCTCCATAATAATCCTCACGAGGGTCAGGGGAACGACCGTCTCTGCCTCTGCCATAGCCTCTGCTGCTGTTGTCCTCATCCGAGTTATGTCTTCCTCGGCTTCGGCTGTCGGGAGGATCGCGGTGCCGATCTTTTCGGTCCAGGTCATCCAAGTCATCCATAGAGCGAGCACGTGCTCTTCTCTCGTAAGGAAATCTGTCATCATTGTAATCGTGTGGCCGGGTCGGGGGATGTCTGTAGCTGCTTTCATGGAGACTATCCAACTCTATGTCCTGGATAGGAGTCATGGCTTGATTCCTCAATCGACCAAGGTCGCTGCGCAAGTTGTTTCTGTGATCTTCCTCGTGTAACGAGCTGACCTCACTCATCGCAGAAGCTTTGGAGAAAACAAAGCATAATGAATCATAGGAAATGTAGAAATAAAGCTGTAGGAAATTAGCAATTAACACCTACTCCAAAATAGCTTCATTTTTCAAATTGAATGCATTGGCTTTAATAGCCTGACATTCCAGACTGGGCGGTGCGATGCACGAGATGGCGGATGGTCTGAAAGTCACCGCTACAATAAAATATAAATGAATAAACTCTCACCATACACAGGGTCTTACTTACCATTCTCAAATCTGCCGTTTTGTGGTCCTGGTCTGGTCGGGTCAAAGTTGGCCAGTTCTTTCTCCATGTAGTACAGGACCCTCATAGAATCATCCTGCTGGTTGGCCTGTATGCGGTAGCCACTGCGAACTGGAAGAACGACAAATCCGAACATAAACTCAGCGCGTGCAGGATGATAAGGCGGCCGATTACACGACCATTCATAGGAACTCATAAAAGGACACGAACAGAAGTGGGGAAAAAAAAAGCCATACCAGACGCTGGAGGTTCGGTGTCCCGAATAAGAGGAACCTGAGAGCTGTGTCCACCCACTGTGAAAACAGGAACAGGCAAAATCAATGCAAAGACTACGATGATGTCAGGTTTCCCCCACATTATGCTCATGCATCTAAGGGCTCATGCACATTTTTTCCATGTCCATTCCGTTTTTTTTGCAGCCAGTATGCAAAACTATTCACTTCTATGGGGGCCCAAAAACGAAATGACTCTGTGTGCATTCCATTTCCGTATGTACGTTCCGCAAAAGAAATAGAACATGTCCTATTATTGTCCGCATTACAGAACAGGGGCGTCGAGAACAGGGCCCATCGGAGCAGTGCCTAAAACAGGGATTCAACGGGCAAATTCATGCATCTTCTGCCATTTCCATGGACCCTGCTCTAGGCATAGCACAGAACATCAATGTCAGCCCAATACTGTACCCCACCATGGCCCACAGCCACAGAACTGAATAGGGGGACAGATACGGCCTTGTATCCCTACAAATTACAAAAAACTGCAGACACAACGGGTGACGTTTCCTCATTTGGGCAATTTACTATTTTTCTGGCATAAATCAATGCGATGTGTTCAGGTCCGGGTGGAATCTGCTGCTCACCGGAGCTCGCGGCATCGTAATCATAGCCGTTGTACATCTTTACGACAGATCCTGGCGGTGGCACCTTCATCTGACTTGGGTGGGAGTACATGGAGGGAGCATAGATGCTGGGGGCATACACGCTGGGTATTCCGGAGGTGGCCGCTTTCCCGGCTTCATACACTATATGGAAAGGAGAGATCGGTTATCAGTCAATTTGTGAGGACTCCTCAATATAGTAATCCTGGAGAATCAAGCTATACAGGCGGTCCGGTCAGTGTAGACAAGCCATGAATATCTGAACATAGAGTTTTTTATGCTTGCAGCCACCACTAGGGGGAGCTCACTACATGTGGATTTCTACAGCTTCCACTGGACAGCATTATACATTCATATTCGGTGAGCTCCCCCTGGTGGTTGCTGCAGTCAGCCAGAATTATCATTTATCTATGAATATGCAGGGAGTTTGGATCCTTGTGGTGGGAAACGTACAAGCTCTGGGGCAGCAGCACTTCTCAGGGCAGCACGGGCAGCGTACATAACAGCAGCAGGTATGTGGGCAGCATTGGCACCAGCAGATTCCAATCAAGAGGAAGAGAAAAAATCCAGCGAGGATGACAAGTATGACGAAAAGCCAGTCTGAAAAACACAAGAGAAATGAGAAGAGGTTAAGAGACTCATTAATCCTCAGCACCGAGAAGGTGACGCCCGGGCATCTGCTCCTGAGACGCTCCCAGAGAAAGCAGGATGGACACTGCTCCCGGTCATCACTTCCTCTGCTATCTGTGAGGTGACACCAGGGCTCTTCTGGGTTTATATAAAGTTTAAAGGGGTTGTCCGGGCTATTAATATTGATGACCTATCCTCAGGTGTCCGACACCCCCGCCGATCAGCTGTATGAGGAGATGGCGTGCCCAGTGCACACATGCCGTCTCCCTTCTCACCGCGGATCTGATGCGGATGACCTTTCCTGAGGATACTTCATCAATATTAAAAGCCTGGAATGAAGAAAATGAAAATACTTTATTTATTATAAATATATTCCCAAATAACTTTCATTAGTTATAATGGCTCGTTTTGTCTGGGGAGCAATCAGGGGAAACAAAATGGCCGCCGTCCTGTTAGTGCACACAAAACCTAATCATGCCCCAACACATCCTATCTTTTGCGGTGCAGAAGCACAGACCTGAAAGCCCCCGGGAAGGCTTCCGAGTGTGACCGATTTGTGCCTCCGCACCGCAAAAGTTAGGACATGTCCTATCCTTTGCAGTATGTTGCGGATCGCCGACTCATTCATATCAGTGGGTCCGCATCCACAGCCCAGAGTGCACACGTCCGACCGTCTGCGGTCTGCAATACAGGCACCGGCGCCTTACATTCGTGTGAATAGGGATTTAGTCACACCCCCACTGTCCACTCTGTACTTCATGTCTCCTCGATTCCTACAGAGATTCAGCTGAAGATCTTATCAGCTGTATTCAAGATTATAATCCCTGACGAGCAGAGAGGAGGATGAGGCAGCTCTTTAGCTCAGTGCTCGAAGTAACTTGTCCGGCTGTGTGATTAGGACAGGTTTTGTGTGTGCTAATAGGACGGCGGCCATTTTGTTTCCCCTGATGATGGCTCCCCAGACAAAACGAGCCATTATAACTAATGAAAGGAATTTGAAAATATATTTATAATAAAGTAATATTTAAGTATTTTTGCTTTCTCAATTAATGGAGAACCCCTTTAAAGGGTTTTTTTCAGGATTTTTACTACTGATGGCCTATCCTCAGGAAAGACTATTACCACCTGATTGGTAGGGGGTCTGACACCCCACACATGACCTGTTTCAGAGGTAGCACTTCTGTGTAGGGGGCCGGTTACTGTGGAGCTGCTCCGACTGAAGTGAATGACAACCAGCTCCATCCACTGACATAGAATTTCCTAAGCACAGGCCATCAACAGCAAAATCCTGGAATACCCCATTAATCCTCATATATTGAAAACTTTTGCAATTTGCAATATACTTTCTGCTTCAATTACTCACCCATTTCAAGTTCTCAGCTTGCTGTCACAGACTGGAAACACTCGGGGAGATTTACTAATTCTTTTACAATTTTCAGACCAGACAGTCTAAAGACGCTGCAGATTTACCTAACGCTGGGTTCACACTTGAGCGTATTTGATACGTGCGTTTTACGCGCGTTTTTGGAAATAGGAAACGCGCGTCGTACGCGCGTTCATGTGATTGACCACTCTGGCGTCAATCACAATACGCGCAACAAAACGCCCCAAAGAAGCTCCTGTACTTCTTTGGGCGTAGGGCGTTTTACAGCGCGTTCGTACGCGCTGTAAAATGCTCAGGTGAGAACCATGCCCATAGGGAAAAATGGGTTTTCGCCTGTTGAGCGTTTTACAGCGCGTAGGAACGCGCTGTAAAACGCTCAGGTGTGAACCCAGCGTCAGTTTGTGCACCTGCAGACGGTCCGGCCTACACTTTATACCACCTATTGGCTTACTTTGCACATCATAAGCCACGCCCCTTTCACAACTGACCACACCCCTTCCAACTAAGCCAGAATCCCCTTCCACACGAGGCAAAGCGTGTACGCCATTATTTTTTGGCACAAATGACACCATAATTCTACGGCATTTTAATTGGTAAATCTCCCCCAATGTTTATATACTAACAGGAATCGTTACAATGTATCAGTGTGGGTAACCCTAAACAAAGTAACAGTATAAATCTTGCTGATACACTGTAACAAACTGCTAGCTGTGAGAGCAGGACTAGGCGAGGAGGCAGCAGTGTACAGGAGTTTGTATTTAAAGGGGTTCTCCAGGCTTTTACCGACCCTCAGAATAGGTCATCAATATCAGATCGTCAGGGTCCGTCACCCGGCACCCCCAGCGATCAGCTGTATGAGGAGAAGCAGTGGCGTAGCTATAGGGGTGGCAGCGGTCGCAATTGCGACTGAGCCCCTAAGTCAGGGGGGCCCCCTCAAACCATGCGCATGTGTGCCGTCTGTCTAGCATCCTGCTTGCCGTCTCCATAGACAAGGCGTGTTCCTTCCATTCATAACGCTGATCGGCAGGGGCTGATAACCCCTTTAATACTGTACCTGGGGCTGCCTTCTCCTCTATATGAACAGTTTTCGGTGATTCAAAGGGTTAATGCAGGCGTAGATGCGGCATATAGTGCAGAATACAGTCAGTTCTTGCTCCCGTGTTTACGTACACCAATCTGAATGGAGCGTAAAAGCGGCGACAGCAAAAGGCTCTAAAATATGCACAAAGGAGCCGTAGTCGTCAGATAGGCTGGGGATACGCAGTGCTTTCCGCCAGGCCAGCAAAGCGTCAAATGTATAGTGGGGGCATCGCGGGGGGCACCGCCAATGAATCGCTTTGCATCATTTTAAATGTCTATCAATGGGCTAATGAGAAACCGTCCCCCCACAAGGGCAATACATAATAACACTGCGCAGCACCAGCTCTATATATATATATTAGATGTAGAAAATAAAAAAATACCGTCCGCCTCACCCAATACCAGGCACTGTAGACTTTAGGACAACCCTGCATAAGGCACTGCTCTGTATCCACCGCTACAGAGAGACCCCGAGGGGTGACTGGTGTCTGCAGCCCTCGCCACCACAACAAGCATCCAACTACAGCGTAAGAGAGAAGCCGCAGAGACCGGGAGGCAGCGCGCAGGAACGAAAAGCTATCCTCGCACCACAGCAGCTACACGGATTGTAGGAAGGGGTGGAAGAAATGAAGAGAACAATTTACTTTAAAAGGGGTTTCTAGGACTTTAATGGTTGATCCTAAGAACAGGTCTTAGGATCGGCCATAAATACCAGATCGGTGGCGTCCGACTCTCGGCGCCCCTAGCGGTCAGTGAGAGTAGCGGCCTCTTCATTACCAGGGACAGTGCCGTACAGACTCTCGGCGCCCCTAGCGGTCAGTGAGAGTAGCGGCCTCTTCATTACCAGGGACAGTGCCGTACAGACTCTCGGCGCCCCTAGCGGTCAGTGAGAGTAGCGGCCTCTTCATCACCAGGGACAGTGCCGTACAGACTCTCGGCGCCCCTAGCGGTCAGTGAGAGTAGCGGCCTCTTCATTACCAGGGACAGTGCCGTACAGACTCTCGGCGCCCCTAGCGGTCAGTGAGAGTAGCGGCCTCTTCATTACCAGGGACAGTGCTGACAGTGCGGCCCTGTACCACTCAAGTGAATCCGTCAGAGCAGCGCGTAGTACCGTACACGGCCATTAATGAATCCACAACACTGCGCCTGGTAATGAAGGGACCGCAGCACTTGCCCGAGCCGAGTGTGGTGCCAGGAGTCAGACTTTTATATTGATGACCTATCCAAAGGAAACCTTGGCATAACTCCCCAGTTTTACTAGTGAGTGATGCCATGAGAAAAATGAGGGAATAATAAGGACGCAGCAGTCACACCGTCAGCGTCCCCGTCTAGTCCTGACCTTACACTGCAGGGTCTGGTGTGAGAGAAAAAGGAGAACCCCAAGTCTGCCGGTTGCATCAGGCAACCCGCAGATCCAGAAATGTAAAAGGGCTGTCCGGCCATATATACTGATGAGCTATCGTCTGGATAGGTCATCAATACCTGATGGGTGGGGGACCCCCGCTGATCAGCTGTTTGCAGAGGAGGCGACGCTCCATCCGAGTGCTGCTTCCTGGTCATTACGCTAGGCGCCATCTGTGCAGCAGCGATGTAGTGTAATGGAGGGAGTACTCGTCATCACAACGAACTTCTGGGAGGAGGTCAGTGTAATGAACAGAAAGAAGCAATCATGGAGCGTGGCCTCCTCATCACACAGCTGATCAACGGGGTCCCGGGTGTCGGACCCCCACCGATCAGATACTGACAACCTTTCCTGACGATATATAAAGAGCGGGACAACCCCTTTAAAGCCTTCCCAGGGCAAAGACTTGTCCAATTCTGACCCAGAGAAGCGGAAATCGCTGCACTAGTTATGACTGGTCATGGATGGAGGAATTACCTTCCATGTTATCTATCTGAAAGTCTGGCAATAGTTCAGAGCCCTCTGATGTTCTACCTAGGGGACAAAAGAAAAGAAAGTTACTAAATAGAGATTTGTACTTAAAGGGTTTGTTTTTCAGACTTCACCGAGAGACAGGGGCGCTAGTGAGACAAAAAAACTACTAGAGTCTTCAAAACACAAGGCAAATGTTAAAAAAGAAAGTCATGCAACCAAAAGTAAATGGAAGACTTGCCCTTTCCTTCCCCTACTAAAATACGAGTAGGTCGGTATATTCAAGAACCAGGAAGCTCAGGATGATCAGAGGTGTAAGTACTCCAATGCAGAGGAAGACAACAAAAAGAGGAATTGAAATGGTCAGATGAATAATCACTGTGTAACAGACTTCATCAAATGTCCTGTAAGGCCTCATTCACACGGTGCCGTCAGACCGTGGTCTTATGGTGCGATTACAGAGAAATCACAGCACAACCCACGGCTCTCTTTGAATAGACCCTTTACATAAAGGCCTGCAAAGACGTCTGACGGGCTGAGGAGACGTGACAGACTCGCGTTTTGGCCACACTTGGTGGCCGTGAGCACCTCCCCCGCACTGCAGGTGCTCCGTGACTCCAGATCAGCACAGAAATCTCCACCCTTCATTCTCCTGACTCCAGCATTACCCAGAATGCACTGCACTCTGCACCTCCACAGCCCAGCAAACAAAATCCAACTAGCCAGGAAATATCAGGTATAGAGAACATTTCCTAAGTTATACACTAGATGGCAGCATTTCACCGCCTGGAAACTCCACCACCCTTTATAACCGCGGGATTCACAAAGATAAAAACAGAAAAAACTAAAGCGACATCATGACCGATGAACACATCAGAGGAGACAACAGTAAAAAGTACCATCTACCATCAAGGCATCCGCAGACAGAAGGGCCACGACCTAACCCTCCAAACCTTCCCCTCCCTCTTCTGTGACTGTGGAGGCCGGAGCACCAAGTCAACGAGGGCGAGTGACCAGCGCCCCCCTCATGAGCACCAGAGGTACGGTGTGGATGTGACTCTATGTACACCCTTTGTAAGTTTATATACAGAACAGACCATTGCTGGACAGTCACTGTGTACATACATTACTTATCCTCTACTGATCCTGTATTATACTCCAGAGCTGCACTCACTATTCTGCTGGTGCAGTCACTGTGTACATACATTACTTATCCTCTACTGATCCTGTATTATACTCCAGAGCTGCACTCACTATTCTGCTGGTGGAGTCACTGTGTACATACATTACTTATCCTCTACTGATCCTGTATTATACTCCAGAGCTGCACTCGCTATTCTGCTGGTGAAGTCACTGTGTACATACATTACTTATCCTGTACTGATCCTGAGTTACATCCTGTATTATACTCCAGAGCTGCACTCACTATTCTGCTGGTGGAGTCACTGTGTACATACATTACTTATCCTGTACCATCCTGAGTTCATCCTGTATTATACTCCAGAGCTGCACTCACTATTCTGCTGGTGAAGTCACTGTGTACATACATTACTTATCCTCTGACTGAGTCCTGTATTATACTCCAGAGCTGCACTCACTATTCTGCTGGTGGAGTGACTGTGTACATATCATTACTTATCCTGTACTGATCCTGAGTTACATCCTGTATTATACTCCAGAGCTGCACTCACTATTCTGCTGGTGGAGTCACTGTGTACATACATTACTTATCCTGTACTGATCCTGAGTTACATCCTGTATTATACTCCAGAGCTGCACTCACTATTCTGCTGCGTGAGTCACTGTGTACATACATTACTTATCCTGCGACTGATCCTGAATTATACTCCAGAGCTGCACTCACTATTCTGCTGGTGCGAGTCACTGTGTACATACATTACATTACTTATCCTGTACTGATCCTGAGTTACATCCTGTATTATACTCCAGAGCTGTACTCACTATTCTGCTGGTGCAGTCACTGTGTATATACATTACTTATCCTGTACTGATCCTGAGTTACATCCTGTATTATACTCCAGAGCTGCACTCACTATTCTGCTGGTGCAGTCACTGTGTACACATTACATTACTCATCCTGTACTGATCCTGAGTTACATCCTGTATTATACTCCAGAGCTGCACTCACTATTCTGCTGGTGCAGTCACTGTGTACATACATTACTTATCCTGTACTGATCCTGAGTTACATCCTGTATTATACTCCAGAGCTGCACTCACTATTCTGCTGGTGCAGTCACTGTGTACATACATTACATTACTTATCCTGTACTGATCCTGAGTTACATCCTGTATTATACTCCAGAGCTGCACTCACTATTCTGCTGGTGCAGTCATTGTGTACTAGAGTTGTTTCGGTACCAAAATTTTGATTCGGTATCGATACCATAAAAAAGTATTCACGATACTCGATACCATCTCGATACCACTGCAAAAAATAAAAAGCGCCAAAAATCCGCTGTGCATTCCATATTTATGGAACCGCCGGCTCATAATACAACAGTCCCATCTCTACTTTTTTGTGGGGACAAGGCGACTATAAAAGAAAATGGCGAATCGTGCATTTTTCCTTTTCTTTTTTTCTTTTACAAGCGTTCACCGATAAAAAGTGGATTTTTTAATAGTTTTGACTTTTGAGACGTGGCGATATGTAATATTTTATTTATGTATTGTTTATATATTTTATATGTAAAATTGGGAAGGGGGATTTATAATTAATATTTTGGTGCACTTTAACTTTTTTTTTTTTTTTTTTTTTACAGTTTATTTATTAACTATTTTCCCCTTAGGGCTAGAACCTGGGATATTCTCATCCTATTCACCCGATAGAGCTTTTATTGGGATGAATAGGATCTCACCCTCTCCCTGCTGCCCTGTGCACAGTGCACACAGCAGCAGGGAGCAGACCATGGCAGCCACCAATGAGGAGGAGGTGAGGGGACCCTGTGGCCACTGCCACCAATGATTTTATTACTGGCGGGAAGGGGAAGGCATGCACTGGCCACCAATACTGTATTTATTACTGGGGACAGGGGGAAGCACACTGCCCACCAATGTTTTAATACTAGGGGGCGGAGCACTGGCCAGCCTAATAACGTTCATATATAAAAATGCAGGCAGAAGACACAGGCTGCCGGCACCTGAGGGGTTAATTGCCTCTGATTGCAGTGTTGGGTCACAGGCAGGTGCCGGCAGTCTGTGTCTTCTGCCTGCATTTATGTATGAAATGGTAATCGGCATTGCTGGCCAGTGCTCCCGTCCCGAAACAACCCTATTGTGTACATACATTACTTATCCTGTACTGATCCTGAGTTACATCCTGTATTATACTCCAGAGCTGCACTCACTATTCTGCTGGTGGAGTCACTGTGTACATACATTACTTATCCTGTACTGATCCTGAGTTACATCCTGTATTATACTCCAGAGCTACACTCACTATTCTGCTGGTGCAGTCACTGTGTACATACATTACATTACTTATTCTGTACTGATCCTGAGTTACATCCTGTATTATACTCCAGAGCTGCACTCACTATTCTGCTGGCGGAGTCACTGTGTACATACATTACTTATCCTGTACTGATCCTGAGTTACATCCTGTATTATACTCCAGAGCTGCACTCACTATTCTGCTGGTGCAGTCACTGTGTACATACATTACATTACTTATCCTGTACTGATCCTGAGTTACATCCTGTATTATACTCCAGAGCTGCACTCACTATTCTGCTGGTGGAGTCACTGTGTACATTACATTACTTATCCTGTACTGATCCTGAGTTACATCCTGTATTATACTCCAGAGCTGCACTCACTGTTCTGCTGGATGTTATCAGTACAGTGGTTTAGTAGAACTTCTATACTATTTAGATCAGTCTTTTCTACATCTTATCGCTATAGACACTTTTCAGCATGTAGATCGGCAGAGCAATCTATGTGCAGCCACTGAACAAGCAGGGTACGCTCTCTCCATGTATTGTTCTGCACATTGTGCCATGCTGCGTGCTGTTACACACCGCACAGTCTGCCGCCTGTGTCTTTTCTTAGGTTACAGTATTCACCACAAAAAAACAACAGAATAAAAGTGAGAGAAGTTGCAGCCATGATGGTGAGTCTCTTACCCAATACCAAGAGCTCCGCATAAGCCTCATTGTTTCCAGTCAGGTCCTGAGAGGAGGAGACCGTACAGTAGTAAACGCCGCCATCGCCCCAAGCCGTCTGTTCAAAGGTGAGATCTGCCTCTGCAAAAAAAAAAAAGGTAGGTCAGCACCATCTAGAGCTGTGAAATATAAATCCTAGTCAAGAACCCCCTGTGCGCGGGGCCTTATTTGGGCTAAGGGCACCTGTAAAATGCGGCTAACAGTGCCCTCCAAGGTGCCAGCGGGAAAACTTAGTTGCGGAATTTAAATACTCACTGCATTTTATGCTTTAGGCTAGGTTCACACGATGACATTTGTTGCGCTACAAAAAGTCGCACTATTGTCACGCGACAATTTTTATAATGGGAGTCTATGGTGTTGCATTGCGACATGCAACATGCTGCGACTGCGACAGTCGCAAAAAATCCATTCAAGGTGGGTTTTTCTGCGACTGTCGCGTCGCAGTCGCAGCATGTCGCAATGCGACACCATAGACTCCCATTATAAATGTCAAACAAAATGTCGCGCAACAAATGTTGCAGTGAAGTTGTGCCCTATTTGTCGCGACAAAACAAATGTTGTCGTGTGAAAAAGTTGGGTGGTGTAATCTGAACTCGATTCCGCGATGGGAATGAGCCTCCCTAGTTCCGGTCACGGCCTGCTATTGGCTGCTGCCAATCCCCCCCCGATGGTTGCAACGGGAGACGCCGATGCGGGTGCCGGGGAGCGGGGCAAGTACAAGCTCTGTGAGGGGCTTGGGCGTATGGGGGAGCATTGTAGGTCCTGGATAACCCCTTTAAATGTATTTTATTGGGATTTTATGTAATAGACTTTCACCAAGTAGCAAGAACGTGCGACATGAAAAGTACAGGGTTTCAACATTTTTAATAAATAAAAATCTGGAAAGTGTCGTTCATTTGTAATCAGCCCCCTGTACTCTAAGGGTCCATTCACACGTCCGTAAGTGTTTTGCGGATCCGCAAACACAGACACCGGCAATTTGCGGACCGCACATCGCCGGCACTATAATAGTAAATGGCTAATCTTGTCCGCAATTGTTTTTTGGCGGAAACGGAAGTGCGGATCCGGATATGTGGATGCGGACAGCACATAATGTGCTGTCCGCATCTTTTCCATCCCCACTGGAAATGAAATGAACGGGGCTGCACCCGTTTCACAAAATTGCGGAACGGATGCGGACCCATTTTGCGGATGTGTGAATGGACCCTTATACCGCTGAATAAAATCCAGTGTGACCGACTGCCTTCAGAAGTCCCCCATGTGTAATGTATTGTCAGTCCTAGATCCGAAGCCGATTCGCTCACAAGCTCGGCTTATTGCTGTGGCCCTTGGTTGTCATGATGCTGTTCGATCATTAATGTTCTCTAACAAACCTCTGAGGCTTCACAGGGCAGACGTCGGTATTAGGCACGGGCGAAGCGCGCTCCAGATCCTGCATCCAGAGTCACTTTGCTCAAAACTCCAGTTTAAGGGTCCATTCACACGTCCGTAGAATGGGTCCGGATCAATGGGGCCAGAAGAGATGCGGATAGCGCACAGTGCGCGGCCCTGATCTTTCGGTCTGCGGCTCCCTTAAAAAAAAATAGAACATGTCCTATTCTTGGCCGCAATAGCGGACAAGAATAGGCATTTCTATAAGGGTGACAGCCCGGTGTATTGATGATCCGCAATAAACAACGGGTGTGTGAATGGACCCTAATGCGGTACGGAGATCCGTCTCCGTACAGCATTAAAATGTATGGGCTCCGACGAGGCGAAGGGAGTTATTCCCGAAGTCTCGCAAGACTTTGGGGAATAACTTCGCTATTTGATTATTAAACTTAAAAAAACATTTTAAAACACGTATTCGAACTTGGCTTCAGTTACGACCGTTACCTCAGAACCACAGCAGACTTTGGGTCCGAGTTTTGAAAAGAAGTCGAAAAATTAAATCCTGAATTTATTCACCGAAGTACAGTGAGACTTCGGGAATAACGAATCTCGCCTCAGAGACCATAAGACGAATCTCCGTACAGCATTAAACCGAAGTTTTCAGCAAAGGAAAATGGAGAGGTCGCGGTAGTTAGAGAGCGGAGCCTCTAGGTGTAATGGTAACGCCCCCGCTGCTCCTAGAGGCTCATTTACATATATTAAACCATCATCTTTCTCAGCAATGAACATGGGACCGACACAGATGCCTACAGCTGCCGAGCGCACATGTAACAGGTCAGCCAGTGTCATAGGGACAAATCTGCCGACAGAGGGCCTTTAAAGAGGTGTTCCCCAACTCTGGTCCCCAAGGCTCACCAACCGGTCAGGAACCGGTGTATCAGGAAGTTCTGATACATGGACACTCATTCTATAACCTGCTCAATACTACGGAAATCCTGAAAGCATGACTGACAGGTGGGCCCTGAGGACTGACATTGGGGAACACTGATTTAAAGACCTAAGGCAGGGATGGCCAACCAGCGGCTCTCCAGATGTTTTAAAACTACAACTCCCAGCATGCCCAGACTGCCAACAGCTATCAACCTACAGCAGGGCATGATGGGAATTGTAGTTTTACAACAGCTGGAGAGCCGCAGGTTGGCCATGCCTGACCTATGGGGTACATTTAAACGTATCTAACATTTTTTATATTATTTTGCACAGCTTCCTGCTGGGGTACTTCATACAAGGAGAGCTGATCTGGATCTGCTAAGACCCTGCAGCCCTAACTGAGAACAGCCGGCGATCATGTGATCACTGGGACCAATGCTCGTTCGGTGCTTATGTCTTCTCCTCGGGGTCCCCGGCTGCCGCCGACACACTGACGGCTGGAGATCTGACGTGCTCCTGCTGGACTGTGGAAGCCTGTAATATTGTGGATTGTACAGTGCTCCGGATTAAAGTCCAGCACCAAGCTACAGCGTCTGGAGCCCTGCAGTGAGGGACGTATTGTCAGTAACAACATGGCAGCTGGTTGTCCGTAAATCTGAAAGAGGGAGGCGTGTGGGACCAGGATGAAACAGGTGCCCCTTGGAAGGGAGAGCCACACACCAGCCTGTAGCACAAAAGTAGGGAGCGGATCTGGCTGCTGCGCGCCTTTTCATCTTTCTGGACGGGCCGGCTGTCAACAGACAAGTTACAAGTTTGTTGTAACTTGTCTGATGAAGGGGCCATTCTGACCCTGAAATGCGTTGCTGTGTTACTAATAAACCATTCAAGCTTTCCCTGGAGTCTATTTTGATATGGCGGCGGTTGTCAGTGCCGTACCAGGCAGTAATGTTTGGTTAGGACAAATGCTCGTATAGCATCTCGCATCTCCATAATACACAGTTCCTAATGCAATAGCTGTAGGAGTGTCCTGACCTCCCACTCCCCAAGAAACACCCCGCTACCTACTGTTGTTTATGGTGATTTTCCGCCCCTGATAATATGGTCCCAGAGTGACGGTGTTGCTTTGCTTGGTGGCCACGGTGCGCACGGTCCGGGTGCTGTCCTGACACTCCACATACGGGTTATAGCCGGCCTGCTGCATCAGGTCATTTGTGGTGGAGTCAATGCTGGACGGGTTAAAGGCGTCCGCGATGCGATCCCTGCAGAAGGATTTGAACTTCCAGGTGACGATTGGAGGCGTCAGAGAGCTGGTGTCATAGTCACACTGCAACGTGACCGGCTGGAATAAGATGACCACATTGAAGGGGTTCTTCACCGTCACCTGCATCCCCCTGCTGCTGCCTGAAAACACACAAGACGTGAGGAAATTAGTGACGGAGAACGTTAGAAATGACAATTATTAGGTTTATTACCCAGCTTTCCTAGTATTAGGTGCTTAGATCAGATTTATCAGGATTCCAGGAAAGGGGGCAGCATGGTGGCTCAAGGGTTAACACTGGTGCCGAGGTTAAAAATCTGTCCAAGGACAACATCTGCATGGAGTCTGTATGGGTTTCCTCCGGGCTCTCCCACCCTCCATACTGATAGGGAAGATAGAGCGTGAGCTCCACTGGAGACAGCGAGCGATGATGATGTCCGTAAAAGGCTGCGCAATATGTCAGCGCTGTATACACAATGAAAATAAATAACCATGTAAGAAAAAGATGTACTGTGTGATTGAATAGGGTTGAAGTGTGAATCGCACATCTACTGCTACACGTGAATTGCAAAAAATCCAGCAGTGCATTCCTATGGCCGCACCTAAAAATCGCTGTACCCTTAATTAGCAGAAAGACTCTGAGGGTGTGCAGTACATGAGATTGGCCAGGTGGTGGCAGCAGAGTCCACAGGAGGCGGAGGGCGTTCCCAGGTGTCTGCTCCCAGTAGACTTGTTATTGTACTTTCGCTGCTCCCATTCCAGCCCCCCCGCTGGGCGCCTTCTACCAGTAACAGCCGCAGTCAAGCTCTCACCCCTCCCCCCGGCCTGTTCGCAACCGCCCTTCCCCCACAAGACGAAACTAGTGGGGAAAACGTAATCAGAAATGACTCAAAAGTGATAGAAACTCCAGTGACCGTATAATAAAAAGCACAGAGGAGCTCCTGTAACAAGAGGCGGGAGGGGGACAGTACCGTAATAACAGCCCCCACCCCGATAACTAATAGGCTGGGGCTCATGTGTACACGCCAAGCAGCCCCATGTAATAAGCCGTTCACCTACATAAGACTATAATATCGCGGCTCATATATTAAAGGGGTCCCACCAGGCATAGAGCAGGGGGAGCCGAGCACGGCGGTCCACAAAACACACGTCATCCGGTTTTTTTTGCAGACCCATAGGAACAATGCCTACTCTTGTCCGCAGAGATGGGAAGAAGAGGACGCGTTCTATATTTTCAGCGGGACGGACGCACGGATAGTGCACGGTGCGTCATATGCATTTTTTTTCACGATTGGGACCGCACCAGACCCACAAAAAAAATGCGGACCAAAAATATGGTCGTGTGAATGGGGCCTTAAGGGAATAGATTCAGTATCACTCTGTTTAGGAGTCCAGTGGGCGGTCCTATCAGTGATTGATTGGTATCCTAGGCCCCGAAACTGAATCTTTAACTACAAGTCAGTCTGCTCCGCTCCTTCTGCTCTATAACCTGCACAGCGTTTCCATAGTGACAGGTTCTCTATACATCAGTCTGCTCCGCTCCTCCTGCTCTATAACCTGCACAGCGTTTCCATGGTGACAGGTTCTCTATACATCAGTCTGCTCCGCTCCTTCTGCTCTATAACCTGCACAGCGTTTCCATAGTGACAGGTTCTCTATACATCAGTCTGCTCCGCTCCTCCTGCTCTATAACCTGCCGCCTGCACAGCGTTTCCATAGTGACAGGTTCTCTATACATCAGTCTGCTCCGCTCCTCCTGCTCTATAACCTGCCGCCTGCACAGCGTTTCCATGGTTACAGGTTCTCTATACATCAGTCTGCTCCGCTCCTCCTGCTCTATAACCTGCAGCCTGCACAGCGTTTCCATAGTGACAGGTTCTCTATACATCAGTCTGCTCCGCTCCTCCTGCCCTATAACCTGCCGCCTGCACAGCGTTTCCATAGTGACAGGTTCTCTATACATCAGTCTGCTCCACTCCTCCTGCTCTATAACCTGCCGCCTGCACAGCGTTTCCATAGTGACAGGTTCTCTATACATCAGTCTGCTCCGCTCCTCCTGCTCTATAACCTGCCGCCTGCACAGTGTTTCCATAGTGACAGGTTCTCTATACATCAGTCTGCTCCGCTCCTCCTGCTCTATAACCTGCCACCTGCACAGTGTTTCCATAGTGACAGGTTCTTTACATATCAGTCTGCTCCGCTCCGCCTGCACAGCGTTTCCATGGTTACAGGTTCTCTATACATCAGTCTGCTCAGTTCCTCCTGCTCTATAACCTGCCGCCTGCACAGCGTTTCCATGGTGACAGGTTCTTTACATATCAGTCTGCTCCGCTCCGCCTGCACAGCGTTTCCATGGTTACAGGTTCTCTATATATCAGTCTGCTCCGCTCCTCCTGCGCTATAACCTGTCGCCTGCGCTGCTTCCTGTTCATTACACTGCCGGTTGTCTCCTGTGGAGCAGTCTAATTACAAGCACTCGCTCCATACAAGTGACGGCACCGCGGCCGAGACGAAGTGTAGTCTAATGAGCAGCTGATGGCCGGGGCCCCGGACTCCCATGGATCTGATATGACCTTTCCTGAGGAGAGGTCAACAGTACATATAGACGGACCTCCACATGTGGGGATAACTTAGACGGGTGGGGGTCCACCACTGATCACGAGAACGGGGGCCCTGTACCCCCTGCAAAGTCCACGTGCATGGCCGCTCCAGCCATTTCTATGGGAGCTCCGGAGATGGAGTACAGCCACGTCCACGACTCCCATAGAGGCGAATGGAGCGGCCGCTCCAGTCATTTCAGGGGGCTGTAGGGGGTCTCATGACCGGTGGGGGTTCCAGTGGTAGTGATATCTGCAGACAATCAGAATACCCCTTTAGGTTCTATATTATGAGCCCCCTTCTCCTCTCATACATTAGATTTCACGCACTTTTTTTCAATTGGCTCAGAGCTTTTCAAATTCCGCACGGACAGCGCCATAGACGACGCGTTCCGAACCGTACGGCATAAGCTGCCTATAACAATAAGCCCCTCCCCTCATAAATAATGTATATTATGAGCCCCTCCCCTTATACAGTAAGTTACATTAGCACAACCATGTAATCAGTTATTAGGCGCCTCATACATCAAGTTATTATAATTAGCCACCTCCGCGATAAATTATAATTAAGCCCATCCCCTCACAATAAGTTATATTATAATTATGCTCCTCCTCTCATACAATAAGTTATATTAGCACACCCATGTAATAAGGTAGATATTATAATTAGGCAACGCCCCTCAGGATAAATATATATATGATTATGCTCCTCCCCTCATACAATAGGTTATATTAGCACACCCATGTAATAAGTTACACATTATAATTAGGCCCCGCCCCTCACGCTATAACTCTATCCCTGGCGCTGTGTATATGGCGGTCAGTACCGGACAGTAGGATATGACTCCCTGAGGTGACGGAACATTCCCCGGTCCCCCCGCTCAGCCTCCCCTCACTTACCTGACAGGGCCCAGACACACAGAAGGACAGGGAGCACGGAGCCCCGCTCCGCCATGACCGCCGCCTCCCGCCGAAACTTCCGCTGAGAGGAGAGACTGCGCCCCAGGTACAGCGGAGCCGACCACCTGTCCGCTTAGAGGAGGGGTGCTGAGGAACCTGCGGGGCCCTAGAAGAGTCACAAGGAGCAAATACTGGGTGTGGAGCCCGAGCAAAGAACCAGAAACATTTGCCCAGACTCGAGGAAAAGTTGTTCAGAAACAAGGAAGAGGAGGGATCCTGCCGCTCCCGTGTGCTGGAATGGTTCAGCCCAGGTAGAGCCCCGCCCCCTGTATAGTGTGTACAGGAGGGAGGACAGAGGCTCGACGTCCAGCGGCTGCTGCACAGCAGTCATATCCTGTCCCCTGCTGGGGGTGGACGTCATGGAGCTGTCCTGATCCAGGTGGAGCAGTCCCTATATACCTGTCCTGATCCATATAGTACTGTCCTCATACACCTGTCCTGGACCATATAGTACTGTCCTCATACACCTGTCCTGATCCATATAGAACTGCCCTCATACACCTGTCCTGATCCATATAGAACTGCCCTCATACACCTGTCCTGATCCATATAGAACTGTCCTCATACACCTGTCCTGAGCCAGGTGGAGCAGTCCCTATATACCTGTCCTGATCCATATAGAACTGTCCTCATACATCTGTCCTGATCCATATAGAACTGTCCTCATACACCTGTCCTGATCCATATAGTACTGTCCTCATACACCTGTCCTGATCCATATAGTACTGTCCTCATACACCTGTCCTGGACCATATAGTACTGTCCTCATACAACTGTCCTCATCCATATAGAACTGTCCTCATACACCTGTCCTGATCCATATAGAACTGTCCTCATACACCTGTCCTGATCCGTATAGAACTGTCCTCATACACCTGTCCTGATCCATATAGTACTGTCCTCATACACCTGTCCTGGACCATATAGTACTGTCCTCATACAACTGTCCTCATCCATATAGAACTGTCCTCATACACCTGTCCTGATCCATATAGTACTGTCCTCATACACCTGTCCTGATCCATATAGTACTGTCCTCATACACCTGTCCTGATCCATATAGTACTGTCCTCATACACCTGTCCTGATCCATATAGAACTGTCCTCATACACCTGTCCTGATCCATATAGAACTGTCCTCATACACCTGTCCTGATCCATATAGTACTGTCCTCATACACCTGTCCTGATCCATATAGAACTGTCCTCATACACCTGTCCTGATCCATATAGAACTGTCCTCATACACCTGTCCTGATCCATATAGAACTGTCCTCATACACCTGTCCTGATCCATATAGAACTGTCCTCATACACCTGTCCTGATCCATATAGAACTGTCCTCATACACCTGTCCTGATCCATATAGAACTGCCCTCATACACCTGTCCTGATCCATATAGGACTGTCCTCATACACCTGTCCTGATCCATATAGAACTGTCCTCCTACACCTGTCATGATCCATATAGAACTGTCCTCATACACCGGTCCTGATCCATATAATACTGTCCTCATACACCTGTCCTGATCTATATATAGAACTGTCCTCATTAGAGATGAGAATATCAAAGTTGACGAAGTGGGATTCGTTTCGAATTTTAGGAAAAATAAATGAAACTTTCCTCGCGCTTCGTGGTGATGAATCACAATTTTCCTAAAATGGTGGCTACACGTGTGAGGACTTAGGACATGGGGCAAGGAACTCTGGGAAGGCGGGATCACCCAGATTGACATCCCTGCATGTGAGCCAATCAACAGCCAGCCCTGTGATGTCACAACCCTATAAATACGGCGGCCATCCTACAGTCAGACATTTTCCAGCGTTCAGAGAGCAGGGACAGACGTGTGAAGGCGCTAGGGACAGCAAGTGGAAGAACGTTTGTGGAAAAAAAAAGACAAAAACGATTTATAAGTGCAGGGAAAGGAAAGGAGGAATCATTTCACAGCATCTTAGTGCAGGGAGAGACGCTAGTGACATTGATGATTTACAAGTGCAGGGAAAAATGTATTCACAGTTCACTTCTTCAGTTATTTCTGTTGAAAGCGTATAGAGGTGTATTTCAGTAAAAAAGAAAATATATACGCACTGCAATGTTGCAGTTATTTCTGATGAAAGCGTATTGGGGCGTATTTCAGTACTACAAGAAAAATATATACACACTTCACTCTTTAATAGTTTTCTGTTTGAAAGTGTATAGTGGCCTATTTCAGTCCAACAAGAAAAAATTATTCTCAGGTCACTTCTGCAGTTATTTCTGGTGAAAGCGTATAGGGGCATATTTCAGTACAACAAAAAAAATATAAGCACATTGCACTGTTGCAGTTATTTCTGGTGAAAACATATAGGGGTGTATTTCAGTCCAACAAGAAATATATATTCTCAGTTCACTTCTGCAGTTATTTCTGTTGAAAGCGTATAGTGGCCTATTTCAGTCCAACAAGAAAAATATATTCTTAGGTCACTTCTGCAGTTATTTCTGGTGAAAGCGTACAGGGGCGTATTTCAGAACTACAAGAAAAATATATTCTCAGTTCACTGTTTCAGTTATATTTGGTAAAGCCTTTACTGGCATATTGCAGTAGAAAAATAAATATTCATTCGCTGGTGCACTTATTTGTAGAAAAACCTTTATTGACATATATCAGTAGAAAAAGAAATATAAATTCGCCATTCGCTGCTGCACTTATATCTTGAAAACCTTTCTTGACATATATCAGTAGAAAAATAAAAATATATTCAGCGTTCACTGTTGCAGTTATATGTGTTAAAGCCTTTAGTGGCGTATTTCAGTAGAAAAATAAAGATATATTAAGTCCTTTTTGAGGTATGGACCAAATTACATTGTGGTGATATTTTTTTTTTTATGTTTCACACACTGCGCGCTTACGTGACGACGTCCATAAGAGCAGCGCACCAATACAGGTGAATACACTAACCTTGCACAAAAATGCAAACTAATTTACACCAGTCAGCTTCTATCAGCGGTATTGCTTACTGGACACTACAGGGACTTTTCTGCAGCACAGAAACCGCACGAGGACTGCGTCTCGCTCTTCCAGCACGGACCTACTTCCTCTGCTACGTCCTGTTCACTTTAGATCACTCCGCCTCAGGCGCCGTTGTTTTTTTTAAACTGACAGCCTATAACCCTCTATTGAAAACTAGTTAAACGAATGGAGGGGCTACACCTTCTGGGAAATGTGGAGAAATAGCCTGGTACCGGTGTATCAGTGTAAAATCAATTTATTGTAAAATAGCAAGTATCCGAATTCCCTTTATAACATATTCAATTATAACATATAACAATTCAGTGCATCATACATAAATCTGTGCAAAATGACTCAAAAATGTAGGTCACTGGCGCAACCGGAATAAACAAGCAGTCCGTGCAAAAATGTAATAAAAAATGTAATAAAAAAGCAGTCCGTGCAGAAAATGCAATGCAAAACAGTATGGACCCCCTTGGCCTTGCTAGTCCCGGGGTATAAAGTGTGCTATAGCCACTAGGTATCCGTTGCAGTTTCCACTGTATTGGCTCTGTGGAGATGTCCACTTGATGGGTACATACAGTAGTTGTTCCAATCCACCCACATATAATAACAAAGTGTCTTACCCCCTCGGGCGTACCTCACTCCGTTTGGTTCCAAGCGCTTGCCAGCTGCAGCGTGTATGTCTCCGCGCGCGGCGTCCCGCGCACTTCCGGGTTTACCCGCGGCGTCCCACGTGACCCGGTATTGACGGCAGAGGTTCACTGCGCTTGCGCAAGTGTCTTTCGATTTTACGAGATCCTGTTATTGGATAGGAGTGGGTGGTGCCTTTTGTGGGGAACGGAATCGCACCTCCGATGTGGGTGTGAATGTAGCTCCTGTTCTCACTGCTGTCATTTTGCACAGATTTATGTATGATGCACTGAATTGTTATATGTTATAATTGAATATGTTATAAAGGGAATTCGGATACTTGCTATTTTACAATAAATTGATTTTACACTGATACACCGGTACCAGGCTATTTCTCCACATTTCCCAGAAGGTGTAGCCCCTCCATTCGTTTAACTAGTTTTCTCCTATACATTTTTGGCTTTAAGGGTAAGCCTTGGAGGTGAGCACCCTAGTCCTCTGACCTACCAGGAGTAGCCACCCAGGCACTCTTAACACCTCTATTGAAAAGCCTTTAGTGGCGTATATATGTGGAAAAAGAAAAATAGACTCGGCATTCACTGTTCCAGTTATATGTGGTAAAACCTTTAGTGGCGTATATCAGTAGAAAAAGAAAAAGATATTCAGCATTCAGCGCTGCAGTTATATGCGGTAAAATCTTTTGTGACTTATTTCGGTGGAAAAAAATAATTGTATTCAGTTATATGCGGTAAAATCTCCATGATGTCTCTATGATTAATCTGTAGCGTGGGGGCCCCTGTGTGGCTTCTACACACTTTCAAAATAATCCTTCAGTGGATGCCGGATGACCGGGACGCTCCATGATCTTCCCAGGAGTTTGTATTCGGCGATGCTGTTATATGTGGTAAAATATTTTGTGACTTTGTTTTGTAGAAAAAAAAATTGTATTCAGTATTAGGCACTGCACTTATGTGCGGTAAAATCTTTTTAAAATTATTTTGTTGGAAAAAAATCTTGTATTGCACATTAATCGCTGCACTTATATGCGGTAAAATCTTTTTGAATTATTTCGGTGGAAAAAAATCTTGTATTCAGCATTAAGCGCGATTTTTACACACCAATGCCTGATGCATCAGACTAGATCATCCATGGTGCCACACCAACAATTTTATAAAAGAGACCGGTTTCTTCAGGTTACCTGCCTCCGCTACTATACTGATGCTGTTACTCGCCTGATGCCACACATCTGATGCCTCCACTCGTGGCCTCCTCATACTGCTTCCACCTCCAGACCCTGTCATTGGGCCACTCTGTGGTCTCCTCATGCTGCTTTCACTTCACCACTATGTCATAGGGCCACTCTGTGGACTTCTCATGCTGTTCCCACCCTCCCCACTTCATGACTGGTCCACTATTTTGGCTTTCGGCCTGGCTGACATCATCATTTGTTTGAAACGTCTTCTGTTCTGTCAGAAGGAAGGAAAAACGAGATGCACAACGGATCCTGTCTGTGTAGCAGCTTGAAGGCCTGTATGGTCCCATCAGAATTGGCTTATGATTTGGTAGCCAAAAGCAGGAGTGGATACAAAACACAGAAGACATGCAAATATTCCATTCACGTGTCATCTCTGTTTTAGATCCACTCCGTTTTTTTTCCCTTACTGATGGATTACTGGGCAAATGCTGACCGAGTGAAGGTGGATCCTCCACAGACAGGATCCATTTTTTCTGGGTAATTGTTCGAACGGATCAGAGAATGGGGGAAATTAAATCAGTGACATCAACATAAACTTACTGCTGACACACTCTCCACTCTGTCGGGGGGCTCTACTTGTATAAGCGTTTAATAGAACAGGTTCTGTAGACCTCTACACCGACTGTCCAAAAAAAAAAAGTTGCCACCTGTATTTAACTAAGCAAATAGGTATAAGCCTCCTATTGGATAATTACTTCATGGGCGATTATCTTTCAGCTGGCAACAAGTTATTTAACTCCAACTGGTGCAATGAGTTGCTTCCTTTTTCTTAAACAACTATGTCGAAAGACACCTCTCGTGGTCGTGGAAAAGATGTAAGTCTGTTTGAGAAGGGTTAAATCAGAGAAAACATCTAAGGAGATTGCTGAAACTACTAAAATTGGGTTAAGATTTAAGAACTGTCCAATGCGTTATTAGAAACTGGAAGAATAGTGTGGACCCATCGTATTCGAGGAAGAAATGTGGCCGGGAAGAAATCCTGAATGATCGTGATTGGCGATCACCTAAACGTTTGGTGAAATCAAATCAAAGAAAAACAACAGTAGAACTCAGGGCTATGTTTAATAGTGAAAGTAAGAGCATTTCCACACACAAAATGCGAAGGGAACTCAAGGGTTTGGGACTGAACAGCTGTGTAGCCGTAAGAAAACCACCATCAGTGAGGCAAACCAGAAAAAAAGGCTTCAATTTACTAGGGAGCATAAAGATTGGACTCTAGAGCAATGGAAGAAGGTCCTGTGGTCTGATGAGTCCAGATTTACCCTGTTCCAGAGTGATGGGCGCGTCAGGGTAAGAAGAGAGGCAGATGAAGGGGGCGTGGCTCAGCACTGGATTGGATAAGAGGTGATCCAGTGCTGAGCCACGCCCGCTGCACTGATCACATGACGGTGACGTCACCCCAGGTCCTTAGGGTTGTCCAAGGTTCAGGTTCAATGAAGCAGCCCCTTATGGATTCCAAATGCCGTTATGGAATCCATAACGGGGTGCTACAATAACCCGAACCCGAACTTTGGACGCTGAACTAAAAATAGAAGTTCGCTCATCTCTACCCATCATGCCTAGTGCCTCCTGTACAAGCCTGTGGGGGCAGTGCTAGGATCTCAGTTGGTCCGATCCAGGTTCAGCAACCTGTGCTCCAAGAATGAGGTCTACCTGAACATACTGAATGACCAGGTTATTCCATCAATGGATTTTTTCTTTCCTGATGGCACGGGCATATGCCAAGATGACAATGCCAGGATTCATCGGGCTCAAATTGTGAAAGAGTGGCTCAGGGAGCATGAGACATCATTGTCACACATGGATTGACCACCACAGAGTCCAGACCTTAACCCCATTGAGAATCTTTGGGATGTGCCGGAGAAGGCTTTGCTCAGAGGTCAGACTCTACCATCATCAATGCAAGATCGTGGTGAAAAATTAATGCAACACTGGATGGAAATAAATTTTGTGACATTCCAGAAGCTTATCGAAACAATGCCAAAGCGAATGCGTGCTGTAATCAAAGCTGAAGGCGGCCCAACGAAATATTAGAGTGTTTGACCTTTTTTTGGGGGCGACTTTCTTTTGGGCAGGCAGTGTATGTGGAATCAGCTGACGAGTGTAAAAGGAGTGCGCTTCTTCTTGACACTAACATTGACCTGTAAGGCTGAGTTCATACTTGAGTTATTTGGTCAGTTTTGGCCCCGTAACGGCCCAAATAAGTGAAGTATGCAGTGATTCTAAGAGCGACGCCTGTCATCTGCATGTCATACGGACTCACAGTATTGTTTCACTACCACAGCAGACTCCCTATGCCTGTTACTAGGGATCGACCAATACCGATTTTTTTAGAGCCGATACCGATATTCTGTGAACTTTCAGGCCGATAGCTGATATTTTATACCGATATTCTGCGCATTTTAATTTTTGGAATTTTTTTTTTCTGTTACAGCTTTCAGCACTTTTTTTTTTAAAAAAAATTAGTAGTTTGGACTTTTTGGGCATGGTGATATGTTTTTTTATTTATTGTTTATATATTTTATATGTAAAATTGGAACAGGGTTAATTTATACTTAATATTTAGGTGTTTTTTTTTTTACTATTTTTAATTTTTTTACTTTTTATTTAATTACTATTTCCCCTCTTAGGGGTAGAACCTGGGCTCTTTACATCCCTTGTCCTATTCACCCTAATAGATCTCTATCAGGGTGAATAGGATCTCACACTCTCCCTGCTGCCCTGTGCTCTGTGCACACAGCAGCAGGGAGCTGACCATGGCAGCCAGGGCTTCAGTAGCGTCCTGGTTGCCATGGTAACCGATTGGAGCCCCAGCATTACACTGCTGGGGCTCCGATCAGAAGAGAGGAGGTGAGGGACCCTGTGGCCACTGCCACCAATGATATTAATACTGAAGGGATGGGGGAAAGGAGGGGGGATGGGGGAGGGCGCACTGGCCACCAATGATAATAACGTTTCAGATATTATATTTCCTAGACCTTGCCTCTGACAGAGTGCTGAAATTCGCGGCAATTAACCCCTTAGGTGCCGCATCTGAGGGGTTAATTGCCGCAGATCGCAGAACTCTGTCAGAGGCAGGGTCTGGGCAATGTGTTTCTAATGCCTGCATTTGTAATATCTAAAAACTTTATTATCATTGGTGGCCAGTGCGCCCTCAGCCCCCCCCCTGTCCACAGTATAAAAAACATTGGTGGCCAGTGTGCCTTCAGCCCCTCCTCCACTTCTCTCTGTCCATTGGTGGCCAGTGCTCCCTCAGCCCCTCCTCCTCCTCCTATTCTCTCTGTCCATTGGTGGCCACTGCGCCCCCAGCCCCTCCTCCTCTTCTCTCTGTCCATAGGTGGCCAGTGCGCCCCCAGCCCCTCCTCCTCTTCTCTCTGTCCTTTGGTGGCCAGTGCGCCCTCAGCCCCTCCTCCTCTTCTCTCTGTCCTTTGGTGACCAGTGCGCCCTCAACCCCTCCTCCTCTTCTCTCTGTCCATTGGTGGCCAGTGCGTCCTCAGCCCCTCCTCCTCTTCTCTCTGTCCATTGGTGGCCAGTGCGCCCTCAGCCCCTCCTCCGCCTCCTCTTCTCTCTGTCCATTGGTGGCCAGTGCGCCCCCAGCCCCTCCTCCTCTTCTCTCTGTCCTTTGGTGGCCAGTGCGCCCTCAGCCCCTCCTCCTCTTCTCTCTGTCCTTTGGTGGCCAGTGCGCCCTCAGTCCCTCCTCCTCTTCTCTCTGTCCATTGGTGGCCAGTGCGCCCTCAGCCCCTCCTCCTTTTCTCTCTGTCCATTGGTGGCCAGTGCGCCCTCAGCCCCTCCTCCTTTTCTCTCTGTCCATTGGTGGCCAGTGCTCCCTCAGCCCCTCCTCCTCCTCCACTTCTTTCTGTCCATTGGTGGCCAGTGCGCCCTCAGCCCCTCCTCCTCCTCCACTTCTCTCTGTCCATTGGTGGCCAGTGCGCCCTCAGCCCCTCCTCCTCCTCCTCTTCTCTCTGTCCATTGGTGGCCAGTGCGCCCTCAGCCCCTCCTCCTCCTCCTCTTCTTCTCTCTGTTCATTGGTGGCCAGTGCGCCCTCAGCCCTCCTCCTCATCCTCTTCTCTCTGTCCATTGGTGGCCAGTGCGCCCTCAGACCCTCCTCCTCCTCCTATTCTCTATGTCCATTGGTGGCCAGTGCACCCCCAGTCCCTCCTCCTCTTCTCTCTGTCCATAGGTGGCCAGTGCGCCCCCAGCCCCTCCTCCTCTTCTCTCTGTCCTTTGGTGGCCAGTGCGCCCTCAGCCCCTCCTCCTCTTCTCTCTGTCCTTTGGTGGCCAGTGCGCCCTCAGCCCCTCCTCCTCTTCTCTCTGTCCATTGGTGGCCAGTGCACCCTCAGTCCCTCCTCCTCTTCTCTCTGTCCATTGGTGGCCAGTGCGCCCTCAGCCCCTCCTCCTCCTCCTCTTCTCTCTGTCCATTGGTGGCCAGTGCTCCCTCAGCCCCTCCTCCTCCTCCACTTCTCTCTGTCCATTGGTGGCCAGTGCGCCCTCAGCCCCTCCTCCTCCTCCTCTTCTCTCTGTCCATTGGTGGCCAGTGTGCCCTCAGCCCCTCCTCCTCTTCTCTCTGTCCATTGGTGGCCAGTGCGCCCTCAGCCCTCCTCCTCCTCCTCTTCTCTCTGTCCATTGGTGGCCAGTGCGCCCTCAGCCCCTCCTCCTCCTCTTCTCTCTGTCCATTGGTGGCCAGTGCGCCCTCAGCCCCTCCTCCTCTTCTCTCTGTCCATTGGTGGCCAGTGCACCCTCAGCCCCTCCTCCTCCTCCTCTTCTCTCTGTCCATTGGTGGCCAGTGCACCCTCAGCCCCTCCTCCTCTTCTCTCTGTCCATTGGTGGCCAGTGCACCCTCAGCCCCTCCTCCTCCTCCTCTTCTCTCTGTCTATTGGTGGCCAGTGCGCCCTCAGCCCCTCCTCCTCCTCCTCTTCTTCTCTCTGTCCATTGGTGGCCAGTGCGCCCTCAGCCCCTCCTCCTCTTCTCTCATTGGTGGCCAGTGTGCCCTCAGCCCCTCCTCCTCTTCTCTCATTGGTGGCCAGTGCGCCCTCAGCCCCTCCTCCTCTTCTCTCATTGGTGGCCAGTGCGCCCTCAGCCCCTCCTCCTCTTCTCTCATTGGTGGCCAGTGCGCCCTCAGCCCCGCCTCCTCTTCTCTCCATTGGCAGCGCAGCACAGGGGGAGGGAGAGACACTGCCTCCTTCTCCCCTGTGCTGCTGAGGGAACATGGCCGTGCTGAGACCGGCGCGCTCATGTTCTGTGATGGCACAGTTATCGGTATATCGGCCTGGTTAGGTGCCGATACCGATAACTGTGCAAATCATGAATATCGGCCAAACCGATAATCGGTCGACCCCTACCTGTTACTGCAAGGCACAGTGTTCTACACCACTATAAAGGCTCTCTGCAGACAGGAAATAGCTGTTTTTTAACGCGATTCGCCACAAATATATTCGGATCAAATCAAATTTTTCCTGAAAAATGTGACGAACCGACTAATCGAATTTTTGAAAAATTCGCTCATCTCTAGTCCTCATATACCTATCCTGATCCATATAGTATTTAGGGCTTCCAACCGTTGAGAAATTTCTGGACAGTCTGTAAAAATAGGCAACTTTCGTGTCCATAAAAAAAAAAAAAATGTGTCCGTGATTTTTTTGAGGCTGGTGGTACTTGACCCGTCCCTTCCACGTCCACTTTTTTGGACCTGGCGTGAGCGAGGAAAAGTCACAGATTGCGGAGCAAAGCACCTTTGCACCCCAATTTGCACCAGGAATACGCCTAATAGAGGCTTATTTCTGGTTAAAAAGTGACCCCCATAATCTCTATTATTCATTATAGTTTTCCAATTTGTCTGTAAAAAGTTTTGGTTGTCTGTGATTTTGGGATAAGTTGTCCAGAAAAAAGAAAAATTCTGGTTGGTAACCCTGGTCGGGCCTAGAGAATAATTCCCTCCGGTAATCCCCAGGAGCCCCAGTCTGACACTGCCTGTTACTTCCTCCTTCTTAAAGATACTTCAACATAAAACTTAAATTCACACTACAAGATGCCGGATGATTCAGATCATACAATATGGATTCAATGGGGTCATTTATCAAACTGGTGTAAAGTAGAACTGGCTTAGTTGCCCATAGCAACCAATCAGATTCCACCTTTCATTTTCCAAAGGAGCTGTGAAAAATGAAAGGTGGAATCTGATTGGTTGCCCTTTAGTTCTACTTTTCACCAGTTTTGATAAATCTCCCTCTATGAACGGTAAGTGAGGAAAAAAAGTGACACGTCTGGTAAATGAGGGGACACCCAGAGGTCTTCTCATGGCTGGATCCACAGCTCTATGTACTCAGAGTGTCTGAGAATAAATGGCCCCTGGGGACCCAAGATGCTTTCAGTTGAAGGGACAGGCTCTGCATCACGTCCCATTAAGAGATAAACCTTGTAGTGCGGCCCCCACTGATGCCCGGATTGTATTTTTTTTCTCATACTTTTTCTCATATCTTCCCCCCGTTCGGCCGGTTCAGAGCCCCGTTGTTTCGGCGAGCGAGCTGTATACTCGCAACAGGGCGGAGACGCCATCTTCTGCTGTGGGCGTCTCCTTTTCCCCGGCTATGATCACGATCCAATAAGAGCGGACCGCTCAGAGACGGCTTTGAGCGGTCCGCTCTGATTGGATCGCGATCATAGCCGGGGAAAAGGAGACGCCCACTGCAGAAGACTGCTTCTATGTCAAAACCGATGAAAGGTCCTCTTTAACCTGACCTCTAGTGGTTGCTTTCTGGTAAGACAGGTTGATAGTCACTAAGGGCCCATTTATCATGCTGAAATACATCTATATCAGGTGTATTTCAGCCCAGATGGCGGCGCACGCCAAGGTCTAAAATTGTGGGCGAGAAAGGGGACGGGTCGGTAGGTGTAGAAAATAATCTAAATTTAAGACATCAAGGAAGCTGGCTTATATTTAGACTGGCGGGAAAGGCTGGCGCCTCTACATAACAGGCTCACCCACCGCCAACACAAGGGTACACACACTGCCTACATAATAGTGCTATACAGTAATCATATAACAGTACATACACCGCCTATATAATAGTGCTATACAGTAATCATATAACAGTACATACACTGCCTACATAATAGTGCTATACAGTAATCATATAACAGTACATACACCACCTACATAATAGTGCTATACAGTAATCATATAACAGTACATACACCGCCTACATAATAGCACTATACAGTAATCATATAACAGTACATATACCGCCTACATAATAGTGCTATACAGTAATCATATAACAGTACATACACCGTCTACATAATAGCACTATACAGTAATCATATAACAGTACATACACCACCTACATAATAGTGCTATACAGTAATCATATAACAGTACATACACCGCCTACATAATAGCACTATACAGTAATCATATAACAGTACATACACCGCCTACATAATAGCACTATACAGTAATCATATAACAGTACATACACCACCTACATAATAGTGCTATACAGTAATCATATAACAGTACATACACCGCCTACATAATAGCACTATACAGTAATCATATAACAGTACATACACCGCCTACATAACAGTACTATACAGTAATCATATAACAGTACATACACCGCCTACATAACAGTATTATACAGTAATCATATAACAGTACATACACCACCTACATAATAGTGCTATACAGTAATCATATAACAGTACATACACCGCCTACATAACAGTATTATACAGTAATCATATAACAGTACATACACCACCTACATAATAGTGCTATACAGTAATCATATAACAGTACATACACCGCCTACATAACAGTATTATACAGTAATCATATAACAGTACATACACCACCTATATAATAGTACTATACAGTAATCATATAACAGTACATACACCGCCTACATAATAGTGCTATACAGTAATCATATAACAGTACATACACCGCCTACATAATAGTGCTATACAGTAATCATATAACAGTACATACACCGTCTACATAATAGCACTATACAGTAATCATATAACAGTACATACACCGCCTACATAATAGTACTATACAGTAATCATATAACAGTACATACACCGCCTACATAATAGCACTATACAGTAATCATATAACAGTACATACACCACCTACATAATAGTGCTATACAGTAATCATATAACAGTACATACACAGCCTACATAATAGTACTATACAGTAATCATATAACAGTACATATACCGCCTACATAATAGTACTATACAGTAATCATATAACAGTACATATACCGCCTACATAATAGTGCTATACAGTAATCATATAACAGTACATACACTGCCTACATAATAGTGCTATACAGTAATCATATAACAGTACATACACCGCCTACATAACAGTACTATACAGTAATCATATAACAGTACATACACCGCCTATATAATAGCGCTATACAGTAATCATATAACAGTACATACACCGCCTATATAATAGTGCTATACAGTAATCATATAACAGTACATACACCGTCTACATAATAGTGCTATACAGTAATCATATAACAGTACATACACCGCCTACATAATAGTGCTATACAGTAATCATATAACAGTACATACACCGCCTACATAATAGTACTATACAGTAATCATATAACAGTACATACACCGCCTATATAATAGTGCTATACAGTAATCATATAACAGCACATACAACAACATAATAGTACTATACAGTAATCATATAACAGTACATACACCGTCTACATAATAGTACTATATAGTAATCATATAACAGTACATACACCGCCTACATAATAGTGCTATACAGTAATCATATAACAGTACATACACCGCCTACATAATAGTACTATACAGTAATCATATAACAGTATATACACCGCCTACATAATAGTGCTATACAGTAATCATATAACAGTACATACACCGCCTACATAATAGTACTATACAGTAATCATATAACAGTACATACACCGCCTACATAATAGTACTATACAGTAATCATTTAACAGTACATACACCGCCTACATAATAGTGCTATACAGTAATCATATAACAGTACATACACCGCCTACATAATAGTGCTATACAGTAATCATATAACAGTACATACACCGCCTACATAATAGCACTATACAGTAATCATATAACAGTACATACACCGCCTACATAATAGTGCTATACAGTAATCATATAACAGTACATACACCGCCTACATAATAGTACTATACAGTAATCATATAACAGTACATACACCGCCTACATAATAGTGCTATACAGTAATCATATAACAGTACATACACCGCCTACATAATAGTGCTATACAGTAATCATATAACAGTACATACACCGCCTACATAATAGTGCTATACAGTAATCATATAACAGTACATACACCGCCTACATAATAGTGCTATACAGTAATCATATAACAGTACATACACCGCCTACATAATAGTGCTATACAGTAATCCTATAACAGTACATACACCGCCTACATAATAGTGCTATACAGTAATCATATAACAGTACATACACCGCCTACATAATAGCACTATACAGTAATCATATAACAGTACATACACCGCCTACATAATAGTACTATACAGTAATCCTATAACAGTACATACATCGCCTACATAATAGCACTATACAGTAATCATATAACAGTACATACACCGCCTACATAATAGTACTATACAGTAATCCTATAACAGTACATACACCGCCTACATAATAGCACTATACAGTAATCATATAACAGTACGTACACCGCCTACATAATAGTGCTATACAGTAATCATATAACAGTACATACACCGCCTACATAATAGTGCTATACAGTAATCATATAACAGTACATACACCGCCTACATAATAGTGCTATACAGTAATCATATAACAGTACATACACCGCCTACATAATAGTGCTATACAGTAATCATATAACAGTACATACACCGCCTACATAATAGTGCTATATAGTAATCATATAACAGTACATACACCGCCTATATAATAGTGCTATACAGTAATCATATAACAGCACATACCACAACATAATAGTACTATACAGTAATCATATAACAGTACATATACCGTCTACATAATAGTACTATACAGTAATCATATAACAGTACATACACCGTCTACATAATAGTACTATACAGTAATCATATAACAGTACATATACATACTACATAATAGTAGCTATACAGTAATCATATAACAGTACATACGCCTACATAATAGTGCTATAGCAGTAGATCATATAACAGTAGATACACACGCTACACAATAGTGCTATACAGTAATCATATAACAGTACATACATCGCCTACATAGTGCTATACAGTGATCATATAACAGTTACATACACCGCTCATAATAGTGCTATATAGTAATCATATAACATTACATACACCGCCTACATAATAGTGCTATACAGTAATCATATAACAGTACATACACCGCCTACATAATAGTGCTATACAGTAATCATATAACAGTTATATACGCCTACATAACAGTGCTATACAGTAATCATATAACAGTATATACACCGCCTACATAACAGTACTATACAGTAATCATATAACAGTACATACACCGCCTACATAACAGTACTATACAGTAATCATATAACAGTACATACACCGCCTACATAATAGTGCTATACAGTAATCATATAACAGTACATACACGCCTACATAATAGTGCTATACAGTGATCATATAACATTACATACACCGCCTGCATAACAGTGCTATACAGTAATCATACAGCAGTACATACACCGCCTACATAACAGTAGCTATACAGTAATCATATAACAGTAGCATACAGCCTGTTATAACAAGTAGTACAGTCTCATAACAGTACATACACGCTACATACAGTGCTATGTACTGTTATATGATTACTGTATAGCACTATTATGTAGGCGGTGTATGTACTGTTATATGATTACTGTATAGCACTATTATGTAGGCGGTGTATGTACTGTTATATGATTACTGTATAGTACTGTTATGTAGGCGGTGTATGTACTGTTATATGATTACTGTATAGTACTATTATGTAGGCGGTGTATGTACTGTTATATGATTACTGTATAGTACTATTATGTAGGCGGTGTATGTACTGTTATATGATTACTGTATAGCACTATTATGTAGGCGGTGTATGTACTGTTATATGATTACTGTATAGCACTATTATGTAGGCGGTGTATGTACTGTTATATGATTACTGTATAGTACTATTATGTAGGCGGTGTATGTACTGTTATATGATTACTGTATAGCACTATTATGTAGGCGGTGTATGTACTGTTATATGATTACTGTATAGTACTATTATGTAGGCGGTGTATGTACTGTTATATGATTACTGTATAGCACTATTATGTAGGCTGTGTATGTACTGTTATATGATTACTGTATAGCACTATTATGTAGGCGGTGTATGTACTGTTATATGATTACTGTATAGTACTATTATGTAGGCGGTGTATGTACTGTTATATGATTACTGTATAGCACTATTATGTAGGCGGTGTATGTACTGTTATATGATTACTGTATAGCACTATTATGTAGGCGGTGTATGTACTGTTATATGATTACTGTATAGCACTATTATGTAGGCGGTGTATGTACTGTTATATGATTACTGTATAGCACTATTATGTAGGCGGTGTATGTACTGTTATATGATCACTGTATAGCACTATTATGCTATACAGCATCATTCATCATTTTCAACGCCTGTTTCAACTGGCACAGGATACACCGAAGCTATGTACAGGTCGGTGACGCTACATAAATTCGGCGCATCCACAGCTAAAGGGGTATTAAGGAGCGACGTCTCAAACACTGAACTTATTAAATGTGCCCCAAGGTGTTTTATGGGATTTCAGTCTCTGAATGTAAGAGAATGAAGAGAAATACAAAGTACATTAGAAAGTGATACAACCATTACTGTTTATTTATAAACACTGGAAAATCCCTTCCGGATGTGACTGCTTTTCTGTCTGTAGAAATGCTGTTAAACAGGTGCAGTAGGTATTAGCGCAGCACATGGTGACTGTATGACACTTTTATTACTGGAAGTCAGCGGGGTGCAGGAAAAATGTCTGCAGGGGGGTAAAAGGGGCAAGAAAATACAGCAATGAAAACAGCTGCCATATGACTGCCGCTCCTTCCCGTCACAGCTTCTTGTCTACAGAGGAAGGAGGAGAACAGCCATAGGAGCAGTCAGGGAGGTGAAGACTTCTCCGCAGTCAGGACACAGTCACCAATTACTCATTGCCTCTTTAGAAAAGCAAAAAAAAATTTACAACTTGGTTTAAAAAAATATAATTGTCTGAAAAAAAGGTTGCTAGTCCCTAAACCAGCAGTCCGTGTAAAGGGTTAAAGCCGTCATGTCCTGACCAGTAAGGAGCAGCCCTGTGTGGGCAGCACTCGCTGATTCAGATCTACTACAGATAAGTAAGTGCCAGGTCACATCCTGCAAGGAAAGTTATAAGGAAAGGTTACTAATGAACACTTTAATGTATGTATTTCATCTCTTAAAGGAACAGTCCAGTCTCCTCAGGATAGTGCCGGGACTCCAGTCATTAAATGCACCGAGCAAACGTTATCCCGTTACAAAAGCTCCTTTTGTATACAGGACTCGTCACCTCTGCTCACGTCTGGTTTAATATAAAAAAAGATTGAGATTTCTCAGTGGTTTTTATTTAGCCACTACACTGACATAAAATGGGGTCATTCATGGGGGGTTTCTACTACGAAAACCCCTTAAAGTGTGTATTGTAAGTGTATTTTTAAGCACTGATTGGTTCTGTCCCCTTTAATTCTGTTTAATACTCGGTGTAATAGTTTATTAGTTTCCCTTGTAATGAAGTGGGTTAGAGATAGTACCCATCCCCCATTATGCTGATAAGACCACATTCCTGAGTGATCTCATAGACATGTGTGATGCACACTGGAGGAAGGGCTGATGAGAATAACTGTTGTCTGAACTAACAATTAATTGGGATTCGACCAGGAACTTCTTCCTAGGTAGGATGTAAGTATTGATTTGCCTTATCTCTTGTACACCCTGGGTTGTCGGTCATGTGTTATAAAGGAGTGGACAGCCATGTGTTATAGCATGGTGACCGGATCCCCTACCCCATATTTAGGCTAGTGATGATTGTTTACTTTTTATTATTCTGTATGTGATTTTTTTTTTGTGTGTTTATCGTATATTGAATCACTTAGTAAATATACTTATCAACTTATCTGTGTAAGCTTTTTCATTCTCAAATCTTTTGATTTCACGTTATGTTACAAAGTGACTACAGAACTGAACTGAACTTTTCTTTGAAAAAGACTGTTTTAAAAATGTTTTTGAAAATTTTAAAAATTACTTCTGAAATTTTAAGCCTTCTAAAAAATAAAAAAAATGTATGCCTCCTAAATAATAAAAAGACATTTACAATTCAAATAGAGAAAGTTGAAAATCTTTCCAAATTTTTTATAACGTTTGGATTTTTTCTTACATAAAGGTAAAACATATTGACTCCAATTGACCACTAACATGAAGTCCAAAGCGTCAGGAGAAAAGAGTCTCAGAATCGCTTGGATCAGTAAAAGAATTCCAGTTATTCCCACAAAGCGACACAGTTGGTCCAAACTTGCTTTCTCATTCATATCGATACATACGTAGTTGTAACTTTATCCAAGATCTCTCCTAAAATATTGGGCCTCATTATACCAGGATCGCAGATATGGCAAATTATTCAAAGAAACAAATCAGGGGGTAATTTTTTAAGACTAGCGCTTTAAAGGCCGGTCTTAATAACCCCTATATCTGGCGGTGGATCTACGTAACTTCGGCACATCCAGCACTAGTTCTTAATGTAAACCAGAATTCTTGTTGTCTTACATTTAGACCATTTTCTATGCCTAAAACAGGTGTAGAAAATTTATAATTAGATGGCCCGCCCCCTTCCCCGCCCATGTCATGCTCACTTTTTTAGACCTGGCATGAGTGTGTAAAAGGGTAAGTGTTGTGCCGCAATCTGCGCTTGAAATTCGCCTATACAGGTTGATAAAAGATCCCCTATGTTTGTAACTTTGAAGATTAGCATACAGTTGCAAGAAAAAGTATGTGAACCCTTTCGAACGATATGGATTTCTGCACAAATTGGTCATAAAATGTGATCTGATCTTCATCTAAGTCACTACAATAGACAATCACAGACTGCTTAACCTAATAACATACAAAGAATTAAATGTTTCCATGTTTTTGTTGAACATACCATGTAAACATTCACAGTGTAGGTGGAAAAAGTATGTGAACCCCTAGACTAATGACATCTTCAAGAGTTAATTGGAGTGAGGTGTCAGCCAACTGTTGGTTACAGCTGCTCTGCCCTATAAAAAACACACACCAGTTCTGGGTTTGCTTTTCCCAAGAAGCATTGCCTGATGTGAATAATGCCTCGCACAAAAGAGCTCTCAGAAGACCTACGATTAAGAATTGTTGACTTGCATAAAGCTGGAAAGGGTTATAAAAGTATCTCCAAAAGCCTTGCTGTTCATCATTCCGCGGTAAGACAAATTGTCTATAAATGGAGAAAGTTCAGCACTGCTGCTACTCTCCCTAGGAGTGGCCGTCCTGTAAAGATGACTGCAAGAGCACAGCGCAGACTGATCAATGAGATGAAGAAGGAACCTTGAGTGTCAGCTAAAGACTTACAAAAGTCTCTGGCATAGGCTAACATTCCTGTTAGCGAATCTACGATACATAAAACACTAATCCACAAGAATGTATTTCATGGGAGGATACCACAGAGGAAGCCACTGCTGTCCAAAAAAAACATTGCTGCACGTTTACAGTTTGCCCAAGAGCACCTGGATGTTCCTCAGCAGTACTGGCAAATTTGAGTTGTTTGGAAGAAACACACAACACTATGTGTGGAGAAAAAGAGGCACAGCACACCAACATCAAAACCTCATCCCAACTGTGAAGTATGGTGTTGGGGGCATCATGGTTTGGGGCTGCTTTGCTGCGTCAGGGCCTGGACGGATTGCTATCATCGAAGGAAAAATGAATTCCCAAGTTTATCAAGACATTTTGCAGTAGAACTTAAGGCCATCTGTCCACCAGCTGAAGCTCAACAGAAGATGGGTGTTGTAACAGGACAACGACCCAAAGCATAGAAGTAAATCAACAACAGAATGGCTTAAACAGAAGAAAATACGCCTTCTGGAGTGGCCCAGTCAGAGTTCTGACCTCAACCCGATTGAGATGCTGTGGCATGACCTCAAGAAAGCGATTTACACCAGACATCCCAAGAATATTGCTGAACTGAAACAGTTCTATAAAGAGTAATGGTCAAGAATTACTTCTGACCGTTGTTCATGTCTGATCTGCAACTACAGGAAGGTTTAACCAGTTATTAAATCCAAGGGTTCACATACTTTTTCCACCTACACTGAATGTTTACATGGTGTGTTCAATAAAAACATGGTAAAATTTAATTCTTTGTGTGTTATTGGTTTAAGCAGACTGTGATTGTCTATTGTTGTGACTTAGATGAAGATCAGATCACATTTTATGACCAATTTGTGCAGAAATCCATGTCATTCCAAAGGGTTCACATACTTT
The DNA here is from genome assembly GCA_033119425.1 of Bufotes viridis. Taxonomy (NCBI): domain Eukaryota; kingdom Metazoa; phylum Chordata; class Amphibia; order Anura; family Bufonidae; genus Bufotes; species Bufotes viridis. Next base: position 581,545,009 of record CM065590.1, read on the forward strand.
TTCTTGCAACTGTATATTAGTAATGTATGTTTTGCACATGTTTACGAGGAAATAAAACTGATGACATGAGACTGAGCAGTATACTTAACCCCTTAAGGACACGGCCCTATTTCACCTTAAGGACCAGGCCATTTTTTCAAAATCTGACCATTGTCACTTTATGTGGTGATAACTTTAAAACGCTTTTTCTTATCCAGTCCATTCTGAGATTGTTTTTCGTCACATATTGTACTTCATGACAGTGGTAAATGAAGTCGAAAAATTTCATTTTTATTTATAAAAATACCAAATTTACTAAAAATTTTGAAAAATTTGCAATTTTCCAAGTTTCAATTACTCTACTTCTATAATACATAGTAATACTGCCAAAAAAGTTATTGATTTACATTCCCCATATGTCTACTTCATGTATCGATCATTTTGGGAATGCTATTTCATTTTTGGGGACGTTACAAGGCTTAGAAGTTTAGAAGCAAATCTTGAAATTTTTCAGAAATTTTCAAAACCCACTTTTTAGGGACCAGTTCAGGTCTGAAGTCACTTTGTGAGGCTTACATAATAGAAACCATCCAAAAATGACCCCATTCTAGAAACTACACCCCTGAAGGTACTCAAAACTGATTTTACAAACGTCATTAACCCTTTAGGTTTTCCACAAGAGTTAATGGCAAATAAAGATAAAATTTCAGAATTTCAATTTTTGAAAAATTTTCTGTTTGAATCCATTTTTCCAGTAACAAAGCAAGGGTTAACAGCCAAACAAAACTCAATTTTTATTGCCCTGATTCTGTAGTTTTCAGAAACACCCTATATGTGGTCGTAAACTGCTGTATGGCCAAACTGCAGGGCGCAGAAGGAAAGGAGCGCCATATGGTTTTTGGAAGGCAGATTTTGCTGGACTGGATTTTTGACACCATGTCCCATTTGAAGCCCCCGATGCACCCCTAGAGTAGAAACTCCATAAAAGTGACTCCATCTAAGAAACTACGCCCCTCAAGGTATTCAAAACCAGTTTTACAAACTTTGTTAACCCTTTAGGTGTTCCACAAGAGTTATTGGCAAATGGAGATGAAATTTCCAAATTTCTATTTTTTGTTACCTTGTCTCAAAAAAGTGTAATATAGAGCAACCAAAAATCATGTTTACCCTAGAATAGTACCAACAAAACTGACACCTTATCCCATAGTTTCCAAAATGGGGTCACTTTTTTGGAGTTTCTACTGTAGGGGAGCATCAGGGGGGCTTCAAATGGGACATAGTGTCAAAAAACCAGTCCAGCAAAATCTGCCTTCCGAAAACCATATGGCGTTCCCTTCCTTCTACGCCCTGCCGTTTGGCCATACAGTAGTTTACGACCACATATGCGGTGTTTTTGCAAACAAGAGAATCAGGGCAATAAATATTGAGTTTTGCTTGGCTGTTAACCCTTGCTTTGTTACTGCAAAAATGGATTAAAATGGAAAATTTGCAAAAAAATAGCTGTTTTGGGACTGTTTTTATTTTTTGTTATTTACATAGTTGAACTGACAGGTTAGATTGTGTGCTATTTCTATAGAGCAGGTTGTTACGGACGCGACAATACCAAATATGACTACTTTTTGGGGTTTTTTGTTTCAGTTTTACATAATAAAGCCTTTTTGAAAATAATTTTTTTAGTGTCTCCACATTCTGAAAGCCATAGTTTTATTTTATTTTTTGGGCGAATGTGTTATGTAGGGGCTCATTTTTTGCGGGATGAGATGGCGGTTTGATTGGCACCATCTTGGGGTGCATATGACATTTTGGTCGCTTGCTATGACACTTTTTGTGATGTAAGGTGACAAAAATGGCTCTTGACACCGTATTTTTTTTTTTTTTTGCTGTGTTCAGCTGAGGGTTAGGTCATGTGTTATTTATATAGATCAGGTTGTGACGGACGCAGCGATACATAATATGTATACTTTTTATTTATTTATATAAGTTTTACACAATAATATAATTTTTAAAACAAAAAAATCATGTTTTAGTGTCTCCATAGTTTGAGAGCCATATATATTTTTTTTTTGGGCGATTGTCCTATGTAGGGGCTCATTTTTGCGGGATGAGATGGCGGTTTGATTGGCACCATCTTGGGGTGCATATGACTTTTGATCGCTTACTATTGCACTTTTTGTGATGTAAGGTGACAAAAAATGGCTTGCTTGACAACGTTTTTATTTTTATGTTTACGGCGTTCATCTGAGGGGTTAGGTCATGTTATATTTTTATAGAGCAGGTCCTTACGGACGCGGCGATACATAATATGTATACCTTTTTTATTTATTTTGGTTTTACACAATAATATCCTTTTTGAATGAAAAAAAACATGTTTTAGTATCTCCATAGTCTGAGAGCCATATATTTTTCAGTTTTTAGGCGATTGTCTTAGGTTGGGTATCATTTTTGCGGGAGGAGGTGACGGATAGATTGGCACTATTTGGGGGTCATATGACTTTTTGATCGCTTGCTATTACACTTTTGTGATGTAAGGTGGCAAAAAAATGGCTTTTGACAAAGTTTTTATTATTTTTTTACAGTGTTTACTTGAGGGGTTAGGTCATTGGATATTTTTATAGAGCAGATTCTTACGGACGTGTAGATACCAAATATGTCTACTTTTTAATTTTTTTTTACATTTAACACTAAAAAGCATTTTTGAAACAAAAAAATCATGTTTTAGTCTGAGAGGCATAGTTTTTATTTTTGGCCAATTGTTTTAGGTAGGGGCTCGTTTTTGCGGGATGAGATGGCGGTTTGATTGGTACTATTTTGGGAGGCAAACGCCTTTTTGATCGCTTTGTATTACACTTTTAGTGATGTAATGTGCCAAAAATGGTTTATTTACACCATTTTTTGGGGTTTTTTATGGCGTTCATCTGAGGAGTTCAGTCATGTGATATTTTTATAGAGCAGGTTTTTACGGACGCGGCGATACCTAATATGTGTAGTGTATTTTATTTTTTTAGTTTTTATTCAGTGTTATGTGTTTTTTCATTTTTACTTTTTTTCACTTTTTACATTTTTGACCCAGACCCACTTGGTTCTGAAAGATCCAGTGGATCTGGTGTCTGTATAATACAGTACAGTACACTATATAGTGCACTGTACTGTATTTTGTACTAGAAAGTCTGAATAGACCTTTAGCAGGTCTATTCAGACTTTCAGCACCATGGAGAGCAGGACGCTTCTGAAAGCGTCCTGTCTCCCATGGCACCATCACCCCTGCCATAACTGGGCAGGGGTGATGGATAGGAGGAGTGAAGCACCCTCCCTCTTCGATCCCATCCTGTTGGGGGCTGCAAAGGCACAGCAGCCCCCGATGGGAGAGGGAGGAGCGCTCCCTCCCTGTTAACCCTTCCATACCGCAGTCCGTACGGACCGCGGTACGGAAGAGGTTAAACGGCTGGCATCTGCAGCACAGATGCCAGCCGTTTCTATCAGAGTGTCAGCAATGTGCTGACACTCTGATAGAACCACTAGACACCAGGGATAGATTACAGGGGAGGCGGGCGGGGATCGCAATCGCGATCCCGCCCGCCGCACCGCCCGCCTCCCGCCCGCCTCCCGCCGCCCGCAACCACCCCCTGCACCCCGCAGCCACAGTATGATTGGGGGCTGCAGGGGGTTAAAAAACTATTTGGGGGCATTAACTCTCTGATCCCCGCGGTCATAGACCGCGGATCAGAGATCGCATAGAGCGCTGCAAACCGCAGGTCTGAATTGACCTGCGGTTTGCAGCGATCGCTCATATGGGGGGGTCACAGGACCCCCCTGGGCATTGTAACAAGGTACCTGCTGAATGATTTCAGCAGGTACCTTGTTCCGATCACTGCCAGCTGAGCAGCAGTGATCGGAACTACTCATGACGTATAGGTACGTCATGTGTCCTTAAGGACTCGGGAAACATGCCGTACCGGTACGTCATGTGTCCCAAAGGGGTTAACCCCTTAAGGACCAGCTCCGTACATGGTACAGGTGCTGGGGCAGGATCGCGGAGGAATCGCGGCACCATGGCAGCTCTTACCGGCAGGCATCCATGCCAGGTAAGGGCAGCATGGTGCAGCACCACCCTCCTGCAGCTCCAAGTGCGGCGAATGGCTGTTCAATGAAGACCGGCACATAGCAGAGCCGGAAGCAGAAGGAAGCTGCAGGGCAGGGGGGAAGAGGGTGGGGGTCGAGTCAGAGGGAGGTGACCGGTGCTAAACCAGTCAGCATCGGTCTCCACTGAGGTGAGGCAGGGGACACCAGTGTTTGGCGTCCCCTGCCAGCGCTGCGATTGTCTCCAGCCAATGGCAGCACTTTAGCTGCACAGGAAAGGGCTGAACCTCCCTGCTGTGCTTTTCTGTTGTTTCTACAATTTTCCAGCTCTGCATCACTTTTTCTGCGAGTGAGCTGTGACCGCTAAGTGCTGTTCAGTGCATACGTGCCTGTTCGTCACCTGGGAATTATTTTTTGCACTTTTTTTTCACATCTGTCTTGATTTTTTTGCAAATTTTATCTTTTTTTTTTTCATAGAGAAGAAATTGTAGTTAGGGTGTTATATAAATATATATAGAGTTCTATATTTCTATATATACAGATATAAGTTAATTTTAACACTTTAGTGCTGCAGAGCACCGATCAGTAGTGTGCTCATTTACATCTGCACATTTTTCGGGGTTTCATTTACAGTTTTTGTGTGAAAAAAGACCTGCAGTTAGTGGCGGTTAGTTTTATATATATATCCATTTCAGTTAGTGTCCGTTTAGAATTTTGCACGAATGCACCATCTACTTTCATGCATTTTGCAAAACACTGTAGTGAATTTATATACTACAGTTTTGCATGCACACCCGATCTGTGTGTGTGTGCGCGTGTTGCAGAGCACCGATCAGTAGTGTGCTTATGTACATCTGCACATTTTTTTATTTTGTGTGAAAAAGACTTGCAGTTAGGCCCGCAAACAGCAATATGCAGGCTCCCTGCAATCCGGAGCTGTGGTGTGGAACGGAGGCACGGAACCCCATGGAAGCACTACGGAGTGCTTCCGTGGTGTCTCTGTCTGTGCCTCCGCACCGCAAAAAAGTAGAACATGTTCTATTTTTTTGCGATGTGAATGAATCACGGAATCACGGTTTTTTAAGATTTTTTTTTTTTTAGCAAAGTCCAATCTAGCCTTCTTATTCTTGAGGCTTACGAGTGGCTTGCACCGTGCAGTGGACTTTCATGCAGTCTTCTCTTTATGGTAGATTTGGATATTGATACTCCTATATCCTGGAGAGTGTTGTTCACTTGGTTGGCTGCTGTGAAGGGGATTCTCTTCACCATGGTCATTATTCTGCGATCATCCACCACTGTTGTCTTCCGTGGGCGTCCAGGTCTTTTTGCAGTGTTGAGGTCACCAGTGCTTTCTTTCTTTCTCAGGATTTACCAAACTGTAGACTTTGTCACTACTAATAGTGCAGCGATTTCTCGGATGGGTTTTTTCTGTTTTCGCAGATGAAGGATGGTTTGTTTCACCTGCATGGAGAGCTCCTTTGACCGCATGTTTACTTCTCAGCAAAATCTTCAAAATGCAAGCTCCACACCTCAAATCAACTCCAGGCCTTGATTGAAAATGAAATAATGAAGAACTTGCCCACACCTGCCCATTAAACAGCCTTTGAGTCAATTGTCCAATTACTTTTTGTCCCTTTAAAACAGGGTTCCACATGTAAAGCAGCTGAAACTCCAAAACCCTTCATCTAATTTTAATTTGGATACCCTCAAATGAAAGATAAAAGTCTGGACTTTATGTCCATGTCCATTATACAACTATAAATTGAATATGTTTTAGTAAACAGGTAAAAAATAAATTAAAAATGGTGTCAGTGTCCAAAAATATATGGAGACTTATATATGTGTGTGTGTATGTATGTATGTATGTATGTATGTTCCGCGATCACTTAAAAACTCAACCATCGATTTCAACGCAACTTGGTATATACATCCCTTGCTACCTGGAAATAAATCTTGTGGGGTCTCAGCTCTCTAGGACGTACCGTTCCTGAGATATTACCAAAAAATGACCTGCAGTCTTTGTCTTCATATCCCAACTGCCATACACACGGTCACATGTCCCTGATCAGCCAATAGAAGCTCGCAGGCCTTTAGTCTCCACATACACACAGTTTTACTCCAGGTTTCCATAACAACCCAGCCATTTTTTTCACTGCTGCAGTTCAGCTTTAGGCTAGAGCTAAACGACGATAAGTCACACAACACATAGGGCACAACTACACTGCTACATGTGTCGCTCAACATTGATGTTACGCAACAATTTTTATAATGATAGTCTATGGTGTTGCACTGCGACATGTGACATGCTGCGACTGCGGCGTGACAGTCGTAGAAAAATCCATCTTGGATGGATTTTTTGCAACTGTCGTGTCGCAGTCACAGCATGTCACATGTCGCAGTGCGACACCTTAGCCTATCATTATAAAAATTGTTGAGACAAAATGTCGCGTGACACATGTCGTCATGTAGCCCTAGCATTAAAGGGGCAGGGCACTGTGGAGGTCACTGATAAAGGAGCGGGCACTGTGGAGGCTACTGTTAAGGGGACAGGCTGCTGTGGAGGTCATTGCTAAAGGGGTGGACACTGTGGAGGATACTGTTAAGGGGGCAGGGGCAACTATTCAAGAGGCGGACACTGTGGAGGTCACTGTTAAGGGGGCAGAGCCACTATTCAAGGGGTGGACACTGGAGGTCACTGTTAAGGCAACTGGGTACTGTGAGGTCACTGTTAAGGCAGCGGGGTACTGTGGAGGTCACTGTTAAGGGGGCAGGCCCCTGAGGAGGTTACTGTCAAGGGAGTGGGGTGCTGTGAAACTCACTGTTAAAAGGGGCAGCAAAAATCCTTGCAGCGGCTCTGGCTAGACATAACAACACAGCCTGAGCATAACCCACACCAAACAATACAAAAGGTGGGGATGGGTAAAGAAAATAGAAACAAAGGGAAGAAATAGGAGAGACCTTGAGGAGAGACATTGATGTCTAACTAGGTGGCCCTCACACTGGACAGACGAAATATCCAGGACTGGAGCATAGCTCCAGCACCAACAGAGGCAGGCGTACCACTGAACTTAGGCTCACGGCACCAGATTAAGTAAAGCCATGAGATCACGCCTAGAACATGCCTAACCAGGAAGTTAACCCCTCCAGCACCAGACAGGGAAAGAACCAGGAGAAGGAGGAAAGCACAAATATGCTGCAACAACAACGCGTTGCCCCTGGCAACCAGCATGCACGGCTAACGTGTCACGGCGCACAACAACAAGACCGTGACACAGCCGTGAAGGGGTCAGTGATAAGGAGTGGGGGACTGTGGAGTTCACTGTTAAAGGGGCGGGGTAATGTAGAGGTCACTGTTATGGGGGATAATATCGACATCTTTTAACGACACACACAAACATTAAATAAAATATACCCGTGCAAAGCAGGGTCCTTTTGCTAGTATATATATATAAATTTCAGTTAGTGTCAGCTTAGAATTTTGCACGAACGCACCATCTACGTACGTGCATTTTGCAACCAGTGAGCACCGATCAGTAGTGTCAATTACAGATTGCGTCTGCTCAGTTTTTTTTACAGAAAATTTTTTTTTTTTTAATGTATAATTCTCATTTTTTTTCTTTTAAATGTAATTTCCAAATTATTACAAGCCCCTTCATGTGTGAAAACACAACATACACACCCCTCACACTAAATAAAGGTTTACACATTTCACATGTCACACCCCAATAAAATAAAAATGGCCCGTCCATCCCAACGAGTATACTCAGCTGAGGAGGCATACACCATGCTTGCCTCCGATACTGAGACTGCCAGTGAGGGAGAAGAGGATGCCACTTTCCTCTACTCCTCTACCCCCTCATCATTATCCGCTGATGAGGGACCCTCTAGAAGGTGCCCCAGGGTAGCAGCGGAGGCAGCCCCCCAGAGTGTACCCATATGAACCCCACCCCCTGACAATTATCAGCCCCAAATTCCAGATTTTGTGGGCAGTTCCGGAATACAGATTGTGCGGGCTTCACTAAACACGATTTTTTGAAAATCATCTTCTCTGAAGTAAATGTAATGGTGGCCCAAACCAGTTTATTCGCCCAACAATTTATTGATCAGAACCCTACATCGGTACACGCTAGACCCCTAGGTTGGACCCCAGTAAGTGCAGCAGAGATGATGAAGTTTTGGAGACTCGTGCTGCATATGGGTGTTGTAAAGAAGCCAAACGTTCATCAACATATAAGATAATATTACAATTGTCAACGTTTATAACATAAATGTATGTCTTTAAATTGAAAATTAATAAAAAATTCTTTGTTGGACAATATTGGAGTTCGGACATTTTCTACCAGACTCCAATTTACTGTAAGACCATGACCCGGAAACGATTTGAGTCAATTAGGATGTTCCTACACTACAACGACAATGCACAGTGCCCACCCCAAAATCACCCGACATTTGACCGTCTGTTTAAGGTTAGGCCTGTCATTGACCACTTTAACACCAAGTTTGCTAAGGTGTATAACCCACATAAAAATGTCAGTGCAGATGAGTCCCTATTACTTTTCAAAGGGAGGATTAGATTCCGCCAGTACCCACCTAGCAAACGGGCAAGGTATGGCATAAAGATTTACAAACTTTGTGAGAGTAGCTCCCCACAAGTTCCGCCTTTACGAAGGGAAAGATTCCCGGATAGAACCCCCAGAATGCCCCCTATCCTAGGAGTTAGTGGGAAGATCGTGTGGGACTTGCTGCACCCACTGCTGGATAAGGGTCACCACCTCTATGTGGATAACTATTATACCAGCATCCCCCTATTCATGTCCCTAACTGCCAGAGTTACTGTGGCTTGCTGCACAATTCGCAAAAATCAGAGAGGTCGCCCTAGATCCCTGGTAGGGCAACCACTGAGAATGTGTGAAAGTAGGGCTCTCCTCCAGGATAACATGCTGGTGGTTAAGTACAAGGACAAGAGGGACGTCCTTGTACTGACCACCATTCACACTAACCCCAGCTACTCTACTCATGTACGAGGTACCACAACCAGTTTGTATCCTGGACTACAACATGCATATGGGAGGGGTGGATCTTTCAGATTAACTTCTGAAGCCCTAAAGTGCCACACGGAAAACAAAAGTGTGGTACAAAGAGGTGGTTATCAAGGCCCTAATTTTTCAAAGCCAGGCCAGGGAGGGTCCCAGTACTTCTGGAAGTCATGGTGCCCATGTTGTACTGGGGAAACATTTTCCAGGTCAAGTCCCCCAGACAGCAAGGAAGGGAAGGGCCCAAAAGAAATGCAGGGTGTGTTCCAAAAGAGGGATAAGGAAAGACACCATTTACCACTGCAAAACCTGCCCTGTGCATGTAGGAGTGTTTTAAAATCTACCACTCATCCATGGAGTATTCATTTAATTTCATCCATGATGTACCCTGTAGTTTTATCACCTTATATCTCTGACTTAGTCCGCAGAGCTTACAGATCCACTTTTCACCAACCACTACATATTCATTTCTGTGAAACACCTGTTAGGTCGAAAGTGCCCCTTCCACCAATTAAAATGTTCAGACGGGGGTGCTCTTTCCAAAATAGGGTCTCTTCTTGGGTTTTTTTTTTATTTCTGGGGACCTCAGGAATCTTTTAAATGCGACATGGCAGCTAAAATCAATGTCTGCAAATTCAGGTCAGCAAAATCCATATTTTTCTGTTTGACTCTAGAGCCCTGCTGTGCACTGTGGGGTTTGCTCTGGTAGGCAGATGGTAGCGGTGGCAGTATAGAGGCTCAGGAGACAGGCTTTGTGTCCACACCGTGCTCTTTTATTCACGCCAGTGCATCACATCAAAACTGTGCAATTCACACCACAGCAAAGTTCATAAACCCCACCTCCCACAACGAAGTCCCAAACGCAGCCGGCATCTTGGTGCCTGTTCACACAGTCTCTCACATCCGTGATCAGTACTACACCTTGTCGTGGGGCGGGTTTGTCCAAGTTCGTACAAGTTAGACAGGCCACGTGTCGGCCTGGACAAGGGAATGGCTCCGGCCACAGGATCCCTTCTTTTGGCCCTTCCCGGAGCCTGCAGCAACTGGGCAGTCTTTGTTAGCAGAGCGGACTACAGAGCTCAGCCCGACCATGCGATCAGCCTCCCGTACAGCCTCCTGCAGTGAGACAGGAGAGCACACTTCATCACCCCACAGTCAGTGAGCATCAAACTTATATTCACAGCCCTGGGTGTAGCAGGAGGACCACACCCACCGAGCATAGTGAAGGATTAACTCCTTCCCTACCCAACTAAGGCCAGAGATAACCAACCTGCCAGGATCAGTGTAGACTGACACCAACAACCGAATCCCGTCCAGCCGTTGTGGTCCGTGGGGGAACAGACACCCACCCTGCTCTTTGCCTGTTCCCAGTAAGAGCCGGCCCGGACCGCTGTGTGACAGCACTCACTGCTGACAAAACACAAAAGACCCGGCTCTTACTCCACTGGGGCCACGACCCCCGGTGGCACGTATCTTCCACCCACTACCACACCAGACACTCTCTTACATATCCCCCTTTGTTCACCCCTGAAGGCTTGACGACCCTGTTCAATCCTATCGGGGTGAACACACATATAACAGTGTACCCGGGACAGGGCATCAGCGTTCCCTTGCAGGCGACCTGCCCTGTGCTCAACCCTGAACTTAAAATTCTGGAGGGATAAAAACCATCTGGTGACCAGCGCTCCCCTCCTTGGCCTGGCTCATCCACCGGAGAGGGAGTGGTCAGTCACCAGACGGAACCTCTCTCCCCAACAGGTAATACCTGAGAGATTCAAGTGCCCACTTGATGGCGAGGCATTCTCTTTCTACCACGCTGTACCGGGTTTCCGCTGGGGTGAGCTTGCGGCTCAGGAAACTAACGGGGTGTTCTTCACCATTGATTTCCTGGGAGTGTACCGCCCGAGGCCTACTCAGAGGCGTCCGTCTGAACTATAAACTCCGTCGAGTCGAGGCGTCACCAGAACTGGGGACCCGCACAGGGCCGACTTCAAACGGGAGAACGCCTCTTCCGCCTGCTCATCCCAGCGAAGCATTACTGACTTCCTACCTTTCAGGAGTCCTGTCAACGGGGCAGCTATAGTGGCAAAATGTGGGATGAACCGCATATAATACCCTACCATCCCTAAAAATGATCGCAGTTGCCTGGTCGTAGGGGTCTAGGCCAATTTCGGATCGCCTCGATCTTATTTATTTGGGGCTTAACGACTCCGCGTCCAATGACATAACCCAAATACCACGCTTCCTCCAGGCCCACTGAGCACTTTTTTGGGTTGGCGGTCAATCCTGCCTTCCTGAGCGAGTCTATCACTGCTTGAACCTTCGACAAGTGACTTTCCCAGTCCTGGCTAAATATGATTATATCATCCAAATATGCTGAAGCATACCGGAGATGTGGTCTGAGGACGATATCCATCAGCCGTTGAAAGCGTGGCTGGAGCACCGTGCAACCCGAAGGGCAACACTCTATAATGAAACAGCCCCTCTGGCGTAACAAAGGCGGTCTTCTCCTTTGCTGTCTCTGTTAAAGGTACCTGCCAGTACCCTTTTGTGAGATCTATCACCGAGAAATACCTGGCTTTACCCATTCGCTCTATTAACTCATCTACTCGCGGCATGGGATAGGCGTCAAACTTTGAAATCTCGTTTAGCTTCCGGAAATCATTACAAAAGCGTAATGATCCGTCGGGCTTTGGGATAAGAACGATCGGGCTAGCCCACTCGCTTCTAGACTCCTCGATGACCCCTAACTTCAGCATAAACTTTACTTCCTCTGAAATGGCTTGTCGCCGAGCCTCCGGTACCCGATGCGGTCGTAAACGTATTTTTTCCTGGGGCTCTGTGACAATGTCATGTTGGACTAGATCGGTACGTCCCGGAAGGTCAGAGAACACGTCTTTATTCCTGCTAATGAACTCCTTCACTTCTTGAGTCTGCTTAGTCGACAAACCGCTACCTATCTTTACTGCAGGGATGTCCTCTGGTACCACTGTAGGGCCGGGGGCGTTCTCTGCAGCCAAGACTAAGCGCGGGTCATCCCCAAGGAGACTTTCTCTATCTTTCCAGGCTTTCAGTAAATTAACGTGGTACACCTGCTCGGGCTTCCGCCTTCCCGGCTGGTATACCCTGTAATTCACGGGGCCTAACTTCTCTCTTATCTCATACGGTCCTTGCCATCTGGCCAGAAACTTGCTGTCTATGGTGGGCACTAGTACTAACACTCGGTCGCCCGGGTTAAACTTCCTTACCTGGGCGGCCCGGTTGTCCACGCGGCTCTGGGCCAGCTGGGCCGCTTCCATATGTTCACGGACTATGGGCAGAACTGTCCCAATCCGGTCCTGCATCTTCTCGATGTGCTCAACTATGCTTTTGTGAGGGCTAGGCTGCTGCTCCCACGCCTCTTTAGCGATATCTAACAGCCCTCGGGGATGCCTACCATATAACAGCTCAAGCGGTGAGAACCCTGTGGATGCCTGGGGCACTTCTCGCACCGCAAATAACACATAGGGCAGCAAGAGGTCCCAGTCCTTTCCGTCTTTTGCCACCGCTCTCTTGAGCATGGACTTTAGGGTCTTATTAAGCGTTCCACCAGCCCATCAGTTTGGGGGTGATAGACGGATGTACGCAAGTGCTTAATATTTAATATTTTGCAGAGCTCCCTCATCACCTTGGACATGAAAGGGGTCCCTTGGTCTGTCAATATCTCCTTCGGGATCCCCACCCGCGAGAACATCCCCATCAGCTCCTTGGCTATTAGCTTGGCCGGCGTGTGGCGCAGGGGTATCGCCTCAGGGTAGCGAGTAGCGTAGTCTACTATGACCAGGATATGTTGGTGGCCTCTGGCTGACTTATTAATGGGGCCTACAAGGTCCATAGCGACCCTTTCGAAAGGTACTTCAATAATGGGCATGGGCACCCAGGGGACTACGATAATGAGGCTGGGGGCTGGTCCTCTGACACTCGGGACAGGACTGGCAAAACCTCCTGACTTCCTCATATATCCCGGCCAATAGAAACGCCGCAGTATACGTTCCTGAGTTTTCTGGACCCCCAGATGCCCTCCTAACACATGAGTATGCGCTAGGTCTAATACCATGCGGCGGTATGGTTGGGGTACCACCAACTGTTCTATTACCTCTTGCCGGACTTTGTCGACCCGGTACAGTAGGTCCTGGTTACAGGCCAGGTGGGGAAATTCGAGTCTGCTCCCGGGTGCTGAGCCACTCCATTGATGACAGTCACCCCTTCTCTGGCCCGTGACAATGTAGGATCCTGGAGCTGGGCAGTCCCAAATGTGTCTCGGGATACTTCTAGTTCTGGAACAGATGGGGCTGCCACCGGCTCACCAGCCAACCCTTCTAGGGACAAGCTATCAGGGTGACACTCTTCCCGCTTATTGGTGACCCCTACAGCTGGTAGCCCCTCTTCAGGATCAACGGGCACTGGCTCTGCACCCCGTCCCTCCCAAAGAGACCAAAACAGGGGACAATCCCTACCTAGGATGGCAGCGTAAGGGATTTGTCGCCCCACCCCAACAACATGCTGTATCTCCCTCCCGAGGGTAGACAAGGTCACACAGGTTGTAGGATATTCTCGCCGGTCCCCATGAATACACACAACACTGATGGTTTGCTTGCCTGGGCGCGACTGGCCACCAGGGACTCGTGAGCGAGGGTCACTAAGCTCCCGAGTCCAGCAATGCCTTAACTGGGTGTCCATTAATAGAGACGGCACACAAAGGAGGTGTATCAGCGGATAGCAGCGAAGCAGCAACACACACCGGTTGGCCGAAAAGGAGGATCGGCGTGCGAACCCGCAGTCCATGGGCTCTGCCGCCCTCGGGCAGTTGGCAGCAACGTGTCCCAGGCCCTGACAGTGCCAACATCTAATCCCGGGGTCTCTCGTCTCCCCAGGTTTGGCCTCCCAGGAGTGGAAATCACCTCCCCCTTAAGCGGTTGAGCCCCTTCTCTGGTCCCCTTTGTGGCAGGGAGAGTGAGCGCGGCTTTTGCAGGAAGGCGGAGTCTCGGACCAAGTCCTGGGTTGCCATGTATCTCTCGACTAGGCCAACAACTTGCTCCAGGGTGCCTGGATCACCTTGTCCCACCCAGCGCTGTATTGCTCTTGGGAGGGTACGCACCAAACGATCGACCACCACCCGTTCCACCATCTGCGAGGGCTCAATGTCTCAGGCTGCAGCCATTTTTTACCAGGTGTAACAGGTCATAGGCCTGGGACCGGGCAGGCCGGGACTCGGAGAAGGCCCACTGGTAGACTCGATGTGCACGCACATAGGTATTAACCCCAAGACAGAGCCAACACCTCCCCTTCAGCCTCTCATAGCTCTTGGCTTCCTCCTGACTGAGGTCGAAGTAGGCCTTTTGTGCGTCTCCCACTAAAAATGGCGCCACTACTTCGGCCCACTGTTCTGCCGGTAACCTTTCCTGTTCCGCAGTGCGTTCGAAGACCATCAAGAACGCCTCGATATCATCCTCGGGGCCCATCTTTCTTAATGCTGAGCGCACCTTATCCCGGGCAGCAGGTAGGATTGCGGTCCCCCGGGACAGTTTGTTGTTGTAACACACGCATGGACTCCTGCATAGTCGCCAGTTGCTGGGCCAGTAGACTATTCAACTGCCGCTGGTCTCTCAGGGCTTCCTCATGTCTCCGAGTAGCCTCCTCATTGCTTTGCACCAAGTGTCTAATGGCCTCCTCCATCTTATCTGGAGCCACAAAACTTGCCGGCTTAATATATGACATACAGTCCAAATAACACAATTTTCGGCCTCACTGCCGTTTGCCCGCTGAAGCCACCAATTGTGGGGGTTTGCTCTGGTAGGCAGATGGTAGCGGTGGCAGTATAGAGGCTCAGGAGACAGGCTTTGTGTCCACACCGTGCTCTTTTATTCACGCCAGTGCATCACATCAAAACTGTGCAATTCACACCACAGCAAAGTTCATAAACCCCACCTCCCACAACGAAGTCCCAAACGCAGCCGGCGTCTTGGTGCCTGTTCACACAGTCTCTCACATCCGTGATCAGTACTACACCTTGTCGTGGGGCGGGTTTGTCCAAGTTCGTACAAGTTAGACAGGCCACGTGTCGGCCTGGACAAGGGAATGGCTCCGGCCACAGGATCCCTTCTTTTGGCCCTTCCCGGAGCCTGCAGCAACTGGGCAGTCTTTGTTAGCAGAGCGGACTACAGAGCTCAGCCCGACCATGCGATCAGCCTCCCGTACAGCCTCCTGCAGTGAGACAGGAGAGCACACTTCATCACCCCACAGTCAGTGAGCATCAAACTTATATTCACAGCCCTGGGTGTAGCAGGAGGACCACACCCACCGAGCATAGTGAAGGATTAACTCCTTCCCTACCCAACTAAGGCCAGAGATAACCAACCTGCCAGGATCAGTGTAGACTGACACCAACAACCGAATCCCGTCCAGCCGTTGTGGTCCGTGGGGAACAGACACCCACCCTGCTCTTTGCCTGTTCCCAGTAAGAGCCGGCCCGGACCGCTGTGTGACAGCACTCACTGCTGACAAAACACAAAGACCCGGCTCTTACTCCACTGGGGCCACGACCCCCGGTGGCACGTATCTTCCACCCACTACCACACCAGACACTCTCTTACAGCACCCATACACAATTTGTTGAGCACATATGGGGTGTTGCTGTATTCGGAAGGGAAAGTGAAAAATGTTTTGTGAAAAAAATGCAATTTTTCATTTTCACTGCCAAGTATTTCCTAATTCTACGAAACACTTTTGAGGTCAAAGTGCTCACTACACACCTTGAAAGATTCCTTGAGGGGGTTAGTTTTAAAAATGGGGTCACTTTTTGGAGGTTTTCACTGTAGGGCCACCTCAGGGTGTCTTCATATGCGACATAGCTCCCAATTACCATTCCAGCTAAATCCACTCTCCTAAAGCCATATGGTGCTCTTTCCACTCTGAAGCCTGCTGTGCACCCATACATCAGTATTTGAGCACATATCGGGTGTTACCATATTCGGGGGGAAATAAGGAACAAAATACGGGGTGCATTTTGTCCTGTTAACCTTTGGGAGAGTGAAAAATCTGGGTGTAAAGCAACTTTTTTGTGAAAAAAAAAATAAAATTTTTCATTTTCACTGCCAAGTGTTTCCTAATTCTAGGAAACACCTTTGAGGTCAAAGTGCTCACTAAAAACCTTGAAAGATTCCTTAAGGGGTGCAGTTTCCAAAATGGGGTATGGTGCTCCTCCCACTCTGAAGCCTGCTGTGCACCCATACATCAGTTTTTGAGCACATATGGGGTGTTTCTGTAAACTCCAGATTCAGGGTAATAGATTTCGAGTTTTGTTTGGCTGTTAACACTTGATGTGTTGCAGAAAAAATAGATTCAAATTTAAAATCTGCTAAAAAAAAAGTGAAATATTGAAATTTCATTCCCATTTTCCTTTAATTCTTGTATCTTGACGGGTGCAGTTTCTAAAATGGGGTGATTTATCGGTGGTTTCTAATATGTAAGCCCAACAAAGTGACTTCATAACTGAAGTGGTCCTTAAAAAATGGGGTTTTGGAAATTTTCTTAAAAATGTTAAGATTTGCTTCTAAACTTCTAAGCCTTGTAACGTCCCCAAAAAATTAAATGTCATTTTCAAAATGATCCAATCATGAAGTAGACATATGGGAAATGTAAAGTAATAACTATTTTGCAGGTATTACTATCTATTTTAAAAGTAGAGAATTAGAAATTTGGAAATGTGCTATTTTTTCCAGATTTTTTGCAAATTTTGGTATTTTTTAACCCCTTAAGGACGCATGACGTACCGGTACGTCATGGTTTCCGAGTCCTTAAGGACCCATGACGTACCGGTACGTCATATTTTCAAAATGCAAGTGCGGCGCGGCAGGGGTTAATTGTAACAGGATGTCCGCTGAAATCATTCAGCGGGCATCCTGTCACTACGCCGAGGGGGTCATTTGACCCCCCGTATCGGCGATCGCAGAAAACCGCAGGTCAATTCAGACCTGCAGGTTTACTGCGTTTCGGTCCATTCGGGTCTCCGGTGACCCGATGAACCGGAAAAAGAATGGTGATCGGTGGTGTGATATCACACCACCAATCACCGTTCTTGAAGTGGGGACGGTTGTGGCGGTGCTGGGATCCGATTGGTCGGGGAGAGGCGGGAGATTCAAACTCCCGCGCTCCTCTCTCCCCTCCTCTTCCTGCTGCTGCTGCTGCCGAGTGAGGATCGCACCCGCACAGCTCCAGCACCGCTCCAGCACCGCTCCAGTCACCCCCAGTCACCCCCGGCTGGCTCCCATCACCCTCCGCCATCAGGTAGGTTAGGGTCAGCGAGGAGAGGTATCTTAGGTAGGGCTAGAAGGGATAGTTAGTGTTAGTAAAATTTTTTTTATTTCAGTGCTGCTTGTGGTGGTTGGGGTCCACAGCACTTAGCTGTGAGACCCTAAACCCACCCAGGGGTACTGACCCAAGTTTTTTTTTCAGTGACCCACTGGTGAATCTGATGGTGGAGCAGACGAATCTGTATGCCCAACAGTTCGTCGCTCAGCACCCAGGCTCCTTTTTGGCTAGACCCGGTGGCTGGACGCCAGTCAGTGCAGCCGAGATGAGGACGTTTTGGGGCCTCATGCTGCACATGGGTCTAGTGCAAAAACCCAGTGTCAGGCATTACTGGAGTGGGGACGTCCTCTATCAGACCCCACTGTACAGTATGGCCATGACACGTCCCAGATTCGAGGCCATTCGGAAATGCCTGCATTATGCAGATAATGCAGCATGTCCCCCCCAAGGTGATCCTGCCTATGACCGGCTGTACAAGATACGGCCGATCATCGATCACTTTGGGGCCGCATTCGCGCAGGCCTACGTACCTGGAAGGGAGGTCGCGGTTGATGAGTCTCTCGTTGCGTTCAAGGGAGACTCAGTTTCCGCCAATACATTCCCACTAAGCGAGCGAGGTATGGCGTGAAAATGTACAAAATTTGTGAGAGTACCTCAGGGTACACTTACAAATTTCGTGTTCACGAGGACGAGATTCCCGTATTCAACCCCAGAATCTCCCCCAAACTGGGTGTTAGCGGGAAACTTGTGTGGGACCTTGTGCACCCACTGCTGGATAAGGGTTACCACCTGTACGTGGATAACTTTTATACCAGTATTCCCTTGTTCAGGTCCCTTGCCGCCAGATCCACGTTCGCTTGTGGGACCGTGCGGAAAAATCAGCGCGGCCTCCCTACCTCCCTCCTCCAGGTACCTATCCCCAGGGGTGAAACCCGTGCCCTTACCAGCGACAACCTGTTGTTGGTCAGGTATAAGGACAAGAGGGATGTCCTTATCCTGACCACAATCCATGGTAACGGCACCACCCCAGTCTCTGTGCGAGGTACCACGGCAACGGTCCTCAAGCCCGATTGTATCGTCGACTACAATCGGTATATGGGAGGAGTTGATCTATCTGATCAAGTCCTCAAACCATATAATGCCATGCGGAAAACCCGGGCATGGTACAAAAAGGTTGCGGTCTACATGGTACAGGTTGCCATGTACAACGCTTTGTACTATCTCGAGCGCTGGCAGCACAGAGACGTTCCTCCAGTTCTATGAGGCAGTCCTCAAGGACCTGATCTTTTCAGACCGGGAAAGAGCAGGTCGGAGTACCTCGAGAGTGGAGGCGCCCGGGTCGATCCCTGGCCAACATTTTCCAGGTGTGGTCCCCATACTGGAAAAAAAGGGCGAACCCAAAAAGATGCAGAGTGTGTCACAAGAGGGGGATTCGGAAGGACACCACCACTCAATGTGACACTTGCCCCGATCATCCGGGCCTCTGCGTTATCAATTGCTTCAGGGAGTATCACACTTCCATGGAGTACTAAATTTTTATAATTCCCAACAGTCCCCTAGAGAACATAAAAAACTATGGCTCTCAGACTTTGTAGACACTGGAACAAATTTTTGTCACAAAAATATTAGTTTTAGTGCAGGCATCCTCAAACTGCGGCCCTCCAGATGTTGTAAAACTACAGCTCCCAGCATGCCCAGACAACCTACAGTGGGAGTTGTATTTTTACAACATCTGGAGGGCCGCAGTTTGAGGATGCCTGCTTAGTGTCTCCAAAGTATGAGAGCCATATATATTAGGCATCGTCGCGTGACGTAAAAAACTTGGCTATAAATATACCCCATAAACTAGCCCTTCGATAAATGCCGTCCAAAAAAATCGAATAAAAACTATGTAAAAAAAGCCATTTTTATTTTCACCTTGGATCCCCAAAAGTGTAATAAAAAGCCATTAAAAAGTCATATGCACCCCCAAATAGTGCCAATCAAACTGCCATCTCATCCCGCAAAAAATGAGCCCCTAAATTAGATAGTCGCCCAACCAAAAAAAATTAAAATTTAGCTCCCAGGCTATGGAGATACTAAAATAATTTTTTTTGTTCCTCAAATGATGATATAGTATAATTTGTTTAGATTTTACATGAAGTAGACATATTAGGTATCGCCGCGTCCGTAACAATCTGCCCTATAAAAATAACATTTAACCCAACCCCCCCGGATGAACAGGGTTAAAAATTAAATAAAAACTGTGTAAAAAAAGCCATTTTTTGTCACCTAACATCAAAAAGTGTTATAGCGAGCGATCAAAAAGTCATATGCACCCCAAATAGTGCCAATAAAACCGCCATCTCATCCCGCAAAAAATGAGCCCCTATATTAGACAGTCACCCAACCAAAAAAAAAATGTAGCTCCCAGGATATTGAGATACTAAAATTATTTAATTTGTGTTCCTCAACTGATAATATAGTGTAAAATCTAAACAAATTATAAAAAGTAGACATATTAGGTATCTCCACGTCCGTAACAATCTGCCCTATAAAAATAACATTTAACCCAACCCCCGGATGAACAGCATACAAAAAAAAAATAAAAAAAAATGGAAAAACACAATTTTTGGGGCAAAATTTCCATTTCAATCCATTTTTCCGGTAATAAAGCAAGGGTTAACAGCCAAACAAAACTAAAAATTTATTGCCCTGATTCTGTAGTTTGCAGAAACACCCCATATGTGGTCGTAAATGGATATATAGCCACAAGGCAGGGCATAGAACGAAGGGAACGCCATATGTTTCTTGAAGGCAGATTTTGATGGATTGGTTTATTTACACCATGTCCCATTAGAAGCTCCCCTGATGTAGCCTAGACTAGAAACTCCAAAAAAGTGACCCCATATAAGAAACTACACCCCTCAAGGTATTCAAAAATACTTTACAAACTGTATTAACCCTTTAGGTGTTCCACAAAACTTAATGGCGAATGTAGAAACAATTTTAAAATTAAAATTTTTGTTATCTTTCCTCAAAAAAGTGTAATATAGAGCAACCAAAAATCATATTTATCCTAAAATAGTACCAAAACAACAACCACCATATCCTGTAGTTTCCTAGATGGGGTCACTTTTATGGATTTTCTACTCAAGGGGTGCAGCAGGGGGCTTGAAAGGGTACATGGTGTAAATAAACCAGTCCCGCAAAATCTGCCTTCCAAAAACATATGGCGTTCCCCTTCTTCTATGTCCTGCCGTTTAGCCAAATAGTAGTTTAGGACCACATAGGTAGTGTTTCTGCAAACTACAGAATCAGGGCAAGCCATATTGAGTCTTGTTTGGCAGTTAACCCATTTTGTCCAGTAATAAAGTAAGGGTTAAAATGGAAATTTTTCCCAAAAATTGAAATTCTGAAATTGTTTCTCCATCTGCCACTAACTCTAGTGGAACACCTAAAGGGTTAACAAAGTTTGTAAACCCAGTTTTGAATACCTTGAGGGGTGTACTTTCTTAGATGGAGTCACTTTTTTGGAATTTCTATTCTAGGGGTGCAACAGGGGCTTGAAATGGGACATGGTATAAACAAAACCAGTCCCGCAAAATCTGCCTTGCAAAACCCATATGGCGTTCCCCTGCTTCTATGTCCTCCCGTTTGGCCAAACAGTAGTTTAGGACCACATATGGGGTGTTTCTGCAAACTACAGAATCAGGGCAACCCATATTGAGTCTTGTTTGGCAGTTAACCCTTACTTTATTACTTGAAAAATGGATTAAAATGGAAATTTTTCCCAAAAATTGAAATTCTGAAATTGTTTCTCCATCTGCCATTAACTCTAGTGGAACACCTAAAGGGTTAACAAAGTTTGTAAACCCAGTTTTGAATACCTTGAGGGGTGTACTTTCTTAGATGGAGTCACTTTTTGGAATTTCTATTCTAGGGAGTGCAACAGGGGCTTGAAATGGGACATGGTATAAACAAAACCAGTCCCGTAAAATCTGCCTTGCAAAACCCATATGGCGTTCCCCTGCTTCTATGTCCTACCGTTTGGCCAAACAGTAGTTTAGGACCACATATGGGGTGTTTCTGCAAACTACAGAATCAGGGCAACTCATATTGAGTCTTGTTTGGCAGTTAACCCTTACTTTATTACTTGAAAAATGGATTAAAATGGAAATTTTTCCCAAAAATTGAAATTCTGAAATTATTTCTCCATCTGCCATTAACTCTAGTGGAACACCTAAAGGGTTAACAAAGTTTGTAAACCCAGTTTTGAATACCTTGAGGGTGTACTTTCTTAGATGGAGTCACTTTTTGGAATTTCTATTCTAGGGGTGCAACAGGGGGCTTGAAATGGGACATGGTATAAACAAAACCAGTCCCGCAAAATCTGCCTTGCAAAACCCATATGGCGTTCCCCTGCTTCTATGTCCTACCGTTTGGCCAAACAGTAGTTTAGGACCACATATGGGGTGTTTCTGCAAACTACAGAATCAGGGCAACCCATATTGAGTCTTGTTTGGCAGTTAACCCTTACTTTATTACTTGAAAAAATGGATTAAAATGGAAATTTTTCCCAAAAATTGAAATTCTGAAATTGTTTCTCCATCTGCCATTAACTCTAGTGGAACACCTAAAGGGTTAACAAAGTTTGTAAACCCAGTTTTGAATACCTTGAGGGGTGTACTTTCTTAGATGGAGTCACTTTTTGGAATTTCTATTCTAGGGAGTGCAACAGGGGGCTTGAAATGGGACATGGTATAAACAAAACCAGTCCCATAAAATCTGCCTTGCAAAACCCATATGGCGTTCCCCTGCTTCTATGTCCTCCCGTTTGGCCAAACAGTAGTTTAGGACCACATATGGGGTGTTTCTGCAAACTACAGAATCAGGGCAACCCATATTGAGTCTTGTTTGGCTGTTAACCCTTGCTTTGTTCCTGGAAAACATGGATTATATTGGAAAATTTTCCAAAAATTTAATTTCTTAAATTTTATGTCCATTTGCCATTAACTCTAGTGGAACACCTAAAGGGTTAACAAAGTTTTTAAAATCAGTTTTGAATACCTTGAGGGGTGTATTTTCAAGAATGGGGTCATTTTTGGGTGGTTTCTATTATGTAAGCCTCACAAAGTGACTTCAGACCTGGACTGGTCCCTAAAAAGTGGGATTTGGAAAATTTCAGAAAAATTTCTAAATTTGCTTCTAAACTTCTAAGCTATGTAACATCCCCAAAAATAAAATGGCATTCCCAATATGCTCCAAAAATGAAGTAGACATATGGGGAATGTGAAGTTATAACTATTTTTGGGGGTATTACTACGTATTAGAGAAGTAGAGAAAATGAAACTTTGAAATTTGCTAATTTTTTTAAATTTTTGGTAAAAATTGTATTTTTTTATGCAAAAAAATTAACTTTTTTGACCCAATTTTAGCAGTGTCATGAAGTACTATATGTGACGAAAAAACAATCTCAGAACGGCCTGGGTAAGTAAAGGCATTTTAAAGTTATTCACACATAAAGTGACACTGGTCAGATTTTCAAAAAATGGCCAAGTCCTAAGGGTGAAATAGGGCTGAGTCCTTAAGGGGTTAATAAATAAAAATTAAATATTTTGACTCTCAAATTTACCACTTTCATGAAGTACAATATGTGACGAGAAAACAGTCTCTGAATGGCCTCGATAAGTAAAAATGTTTTAAAGTTATTACCACATAAAGTGACATGTCAGATTTGCCAAAAATTGGCCTGAACCTTAAGGTGAAAAATGGCCTAAAGGGGTTAAAGTATTAGCAAAAATACTTTCCATGAGGCATATTTGGGGCTAAAAATCATTTTTTTCAATTGCTCTTAATTAAAAATATTAAGATTTTCAATCACAAAGGGTTACCTGTGTTTCTAGCTGTGTGCATCCTACTTTCACTTTGTGCCGATCATCTAATAAACCTTATCTCTAAATTATTAAAAGGTCATAAACACTTATTTAAGCCACATTCTTTTCAGTCACATAAGGATTTTATGAGTGTTTATGGAGTGTTTAAGGTCTGAGAGCAGAGATAAGAGATAGGAGCCGTCAACTAGCGTCCTGATGGAAGAGGTTGGAAATTCATATCCAGCTAGTAGAGAATATCAGCTCTGTACAGAGAAAAGGACTCCATATGTTTAATAAATTCCAACAAAAAAAATGATTTTTAGATCATGAGTGCAATGCAATAATAATAATAAAAAATGACACCCAAAAGTGTACATATCATTTAAACATAGCAGCTGCGGAGGGCCCTGATTCACCAGGTTTTATATTAGCTCTGGATAGCTGTGAAGCCTTTGATTCCATTGAGTGGCCTTATCTCTGGAATCTACTGCCAAGATTTAATATTGGTCCTCAACTCTGTAACTGGGTTAAACTACTTTATTACTTTCCCGGATTAGAACAAATCTAGATGTTTCAGGTCTCTTCTCTTTGAACAGGGGTTGCCTCCTGTCCCCCTTATTGTTTGCCCTGGCTATTGAGGCCCTTGTGGCGGCTATCCGTGGTTCCTCATCTATCAAAGGCATCACTTGTAGTCCACTGGTTGAAAAAGTATCCCTTATGTGGCTGATAGATTGGCCTATATGACGGACGAGGGTCCTTCCCTCTTACAGCTCTTGGAGACATTCGGGTCTTTTTCTGGCCTCAGTGTGAACTGGAACAAATCTGCCCTTATTTCTATGTCCGCCAACTATTCCCATAACTCAGAAATTCCGATACTTATTCCACATAGCGCCTGAGGTCATCCAGAAGAGAAAACTTTACACGTTTACACGTTTTATTGACAGGGCCATTCTCCATGGTTCAGCCTGGCTACCCTACAGGGCCAAAACATTATGGCGGTCTCTCTGCCCCTAATATGTATCAATATTTCTTGGTTTTTCAGTTGATGTATGCCCATTAGAGGGTGGACAGTGACTTTAGGGATGAAGCAACAGCCCTGGCGGGTGCCCTCCTAGTGTCATAGGAAAGACTTATAGACCTGTTATACATATATCAGCCCACGTGTTTCTATACGCTCCCCCATAAAACTATTGCTTATGTTTGGTCACGTTCTCAGTAGCTTTTTAGGGCTACTAAGGCTAATGTGTGTTCACCTAGGACTTCTATCTGGTCTAACCCTCACCTCCCTCACTTTCTATCTCTATCGGGAGCTGAAATGTGGGCTAGAACAGGAGTCAAATATCTGACTTTCTCGCTGTTTACCGCAGGCCCAGTCATGTCACGACTAGTATCACTGGCCTGGGCATGGCTAAACTCCATTCAAGGGAACAGAGCTTAGCCTCGCCCAGTCCAGTGATACTAGTCATGACGTCACTGGGCCTGTGGGAAACCGAGAGAAGGCCACGGCGTTCCAGGAGCACCGCTGCCTTCTCAAACAGCTGATCGGCAGGGATCCCGGGTGTCGGACCCCCGTTTATCAGTGCCCCTTTAAACAAATGAGCGTTTCATCCTCTGACACATGCTTCTGCTGCCAGGTGGCTGTCGGGACGTACATACACGCGGTGAGGTCCTGTCCTATGACCAATTAGTTTTGGTCAGAGGTCCTACTGTTCCTTAAGTCATTTCCAATTCCCCAGGATTTTTGCTCCTCAGATGTGTCTGTTAGGTAATATGGAAGAAGTTATCAGGCGGCATATGATAGCCTTTTCTTCTGTTTTGTCCTCCTATAAAATATATTAATATAATATTTTAATATATAATATATTAATTTAATATATTAACCCCTTAGTGACCACCCATACACCTTTTTACGGAGGTCACTAAGGGGCCTTAGGCTCTGTCTCCCATTGGCACCCCGCGAATGCGATCGCGGGGTGCTGATGTGTTTATAGCCTCCCTGGGACCTGGTATAGGCCCCAAGCTTGCCTTGAGTGTTCTCCTCTCTGGCACAGCATTGTGGCCAATGTCAGTATAGCACTGAAATTATAATGCAATGCACTAAAGCAATAATGCGTTGTATTTTAGAAGCAATCAAAAGATTGCATGTTATAGTACCTTTGTGGGACTATTAAGTAGTTAAAAAAGTAAAAATAATATG
This sequence comes from Bufotes viridis, assembly GCA_033119425.1. Classification (NCBI taxonomy): domain Eukaryota; kingdom Metazoa; phylum Chordata; class Amphibia; order Anura; family Bufonidae; genus Bufotes; species Bufotes viridis. The sequence continues at coordinate 581,570,499 of CM065590.1, forward strand.
TATTAAATAAAAAAATTCCAGTTTAAAAAATATGTGTTTTTTCCATTGAAAATATGCTTTTTAATGAAAAAAATTGCAAATATAAAATCTCACCCACATGTTTGGTATTACTATGTCCGTAACGACGTACACTACACAAATATTAGGTAAATTATCCTCTATGGCGAACTCCATAAAAAAAAAAAAAGACAGAATTGCTAATTCATTCATTCTTAGTAACCACCGAAAAAACTTAGGCTACTTTCACACTAGCGTTTTGGCTTTCCATTTATGAGATCCGTTCAGGGCTCTTACAAGCGGTCCAAAACGGATCAGTTTTGCCCTAATGCATTCTGAATGTAAAAGGATCCGCTCAGAATGCAGAAGTTTGCCTCCGTTCAGTCACCATTCCGCTCTGGAGGCTGCCTGCAGCGTTTTGCTGTCCGCCTGACAAAGCGGAGCCAAACGGATCCGTCCTGGCACACAATGTAAGTCAACGGGGCCGAATCCGTTTTCTCTGACATAATTTGGCACAATAGAAAACGGATCCGTCCCCGATTGAGTTTCAATGGTGTTCAAGACGGATCCGTTATGGCTATCGAAGACATAATACAACCGGATCCATTCATGACAGATGCATGCGGTTGTGTTATTGTAACGGAAGCGTTTTTGCAGATCCATCATGGATCCGCAAAAAACGCTAGTGTGAAAGTAGCCTTAGTAACTAGCGATCAAATAGTGTTATTTACCCCAAAATGATACTAAAAAATCATACTACCACACTACTCCATAGAAAGAAAAATAAAAAAGTTATGGGTCTTGGGATGGGGCGATGTAAAAAAGATTTTCTTCTTTTTTTAAAAAAAGGGGGTTTGTTGCACAAATGAAAAACACAAAAAAAAACTATATGTATTTGGTATCACTGTATCACCTTAGGGTCCATTTACACGTCCGTTGTTTTTCTTTAATCCGAAAATAGGACCGTTTTTTGTGGATCCTATTTTCCAAGAATTCTTTCCGTTTGTCATCCGTTTTTTGCGGATCCGCAAAAAAAAACGGATAGAAAAATACATTTTCCTATTCCAATAAAGTTGGACGGACAGCAATTTTCGGATTAGAATAGGACATGTTTTATTTTTTTACGGACACTATGTACTGAGAAAATTATGCGGACAGCACTCTTTGTGCTGTCCGCATATTTTATAGACCCATTAAAAATCAATGGTCCCAAATTCTGTCCGCAACTATTCCGTGACTAGTCCGAAAAATCAGGATCAGATGCGGAATTAAACAACGGACGTGTGAATGGACCCTAATCGTATTGACCCAGAGAATAAAGATATTATGCTATTTATACTGAAAAATGATCGTTGCAAAATTTATAACATAAAAACTTCTTACGAAATGGTGCGAGTTTCACTGAACACATCCTGAAACAATACATATTGTTGGTGTGAAAGGGCCCTAACCCATCGGATCCCGGCACTGTACATGTATGCCGATGCAGGACGTGACTGAAGTCCCAGTGCCGTACATGTACTGCGCGCCGATTGGGCCGGGGTCTGGATGTTCCTGACAGCCAAGCCCCTGCTGTATACACCAGCATTGGTGGCCATTATTCTTTGCAGTCCATGTCTTCTGAGCCTAGTCACATGATGCTCAAACTGAACATAGTCACCTGATGAAATGATGGGCAGGGCCGAGTCACATGACACACCGGAGGGCGGTGCCCACTGATGTCAGCTAGCAGGGCACCATATTTAAAAGCAGGAGGCTTGTTACTCCATATTGCAGGCTAAGGCCTCTTTCACACTAGCGTTTTAGCTTTCCGTCCTAGAGATCCGTCCTCGGGTCTCTAGGACGGAAAGATACTGATCAGGATTATCCCCATGCATCCTGAATGGAGAGAAATCCGTTCGGGATGCATCAGGATGTCCTCAGTTCAGTACTGACACGTTTTTGGCCGCAGCAAAATCCGCAGCATGCTGCGGATTTTGCTCCGCCAAAAATCCTGAAAGCATGCCAGAAGGACGGATCCGGAATTAATGCCCATTGAAGGGCATTAGTCCGGATCAGGCCTTTAGCTAAGCGTCGTTTCCGCGCATCGCCGGATCCGACGTTTAGCTTTTGTCAATAGTTACTATGGCAGCCAGGGCGCTAAAGTCCTGGTTGCCATAGTAAGAGTAGGGGAGAGGCATACTTACATTCCGTGCGGCTCCCGGGACGCTCAGGATGACGTCAGGGCGCCCCAGTGCATAGATCACGTGATCGCATGGATCACGTGATCCATGCGCGAGGCGCTCTGACGTCATTCAGAGCGCCCGGGAGCCGCACGGAATGTCGTACGCCGCTCCCCGCTCCCTCTGCTACTATGGCAACCAGGACGCTAGTAGCTAGTAGACTGATCAGTCTTCAAATGCTTTCAGTTCATTTGCGTTGTGCCGGATCCGGCGTGCACTTCCGGCGACGGAAGTGCACGCCGGATCTTCACAACGCAAGTGTGAAAGAGGCCTAAGTAACCAAGTATGGTCCACTGACCTTAAAGGAAACGTGTCACCAAAAAGTTTATCTGTCAGTTAAAACCAGATAATTTTTTTAAAAGCTGTTTTTATTTTCTGATTATAAATTCTTCTCCTGAACACAATTATGGGGCGGCCATCTTGTCTGAGCTGATCTTAACAGCATTTACACAACATTAAAAAAATTGCTTTACGGCAGCCCCATGGGCCATAGACATAATGGTCAGGAGGGGACCCCAGTTTTCTGGGCCTGCTCTGTGACCTGTGCCGAGGTCATTGTACAGGGGAAGAATAGATAAGCTCTGACAATCACCTATTGTGAATGGTGGATCCTGTCTTATCTATACACAAAGGTGATATCATTACAGGCAGGATTAGAATGACAGATAAGCAGATGACTGCAGTAAAGTGATCTGCACACACCAGGTCATTTTCTGAGAACACATTCCCTTTAAGCCTTGCAGCATCCAGGCTTCATTACACCCGGCTATACACTTTACCATTATGCAGTACCCAGTATTAGTACGGAGTTATCTGTATCTAATACTTTACTTTGCTATTTCCAGTTACCCTTCGGCTCACGGTTCCCCGATGAACCACTTGTTATGGCAGAATCTTGGCCTGTCGGGAGCACCTAGGGATACAATAGGACAAAGGTCCATATTTTAGGGTAAGGTTCCAGACAGGGTCACCCTTATCAGGGCAGGTTTCTCTGTGGTTAGGCTCTTCACCGTCTTAGGGTGTAATAGGACCAGTTTTCCTCAGTTTTTATCAACCAGGAGACCCGACCCTGCCTGCGACCCAAGTCTGGGATAACCATATGCACCACGGATACCACGAACGCTCCACAGTGCGACAATATACAGACTGCATCAACGGTCATTCCCACAGTATGAAGCAATAATACACCGTCTATGGTTACAGTGGGTAAGACCCCATTTTCTTGGTTCTTCAAAACACTGTGTTTAATGGTATCCTAAACTGGGTCTATATCGGCCCATGGTGTGAGGGATTACAGTTTATAATAATAGACTCCACACATGGGTTCTATAGATTTTACTCCTGTAGAAGACCAGTGGAGCGGAGCCCCGTCCATCAGCACTGACCATTAATGGAGCAGCCGCCTCTGCTACCGAGACTGCTCTGTCGTCGGAGGGAGAGGGGAGACTGAGCGGTGACCGGGAGTGTCGCAGGAAGAGGAGCCTGTGCCTCCCACTCCCAGGAGCCCATATAGGCTAGGAGTTACCCTGCCTGCACTAGCTGTCCTCCATCTCAGGTCCTCTGTCCTCCAGCTGACCTTCACCGGCTGGTCTCTGCTCCCCATCTGATGTCCCAGTCTGCTCTAGGTCCCCTCTCCATCTGATGCCTCATCCTCTGGGCCCCTCCATTTCTGTTCTGTCCCAGTCTCCTCTAGGTCCCCTCTCCATCTGATGCCTCATCCTCTGGGCCCCTCCATTTCTGTTCTGTCCCAGTCTCCTCTAGGTCCCCTCTCCATCTGATGCCTTGTCCTCTGAGCCCCTCCATTTCTGTTCCCATGTCCTAAGGGCCCCCTACCCACCTGATGCCCCCAATCCTCTGGGCCCCCATGTGCTTCTTGAGGATACATCATTATGAGGCCAGTCGTATGACCCTATCCACCCAAAAGTTTACATAATGGGGACTGGAAGATCACAAAACGGAGCCGCGGGGAGCAGGTGAGTAGGTTTTTTTTTTGTCAACACACTGAGAGTGAAAGTTAAAGAATTATACCTCATTCACACGTTAGTGTTTCACGTACGTGTTCTCCGCGGACAGCACACGCCTCCATTCATTTGAATGTGTGTATTCATACATCAGTGTTTTAGCACGGTCCGTGGGTCCGTGTTTTCAGCAGGGATGCATGTCCTGTCTTGGCCCGTGTTCATGGATCCATCAATAGTCAATGAGTCCGTGAAAACCAATCAGTGTGAACAATGGTCATTTAATTAAACATTTTGATAAACACTTCAAACTAGTGAATACAAGTCACCATCTTGGTTTTGCAGTATTTTTTTTTATAAACTTTATTTTAAACTTTTTCTTGTTTTTCTCTGTATATTTAAAACACAGCATAATGACGCTCTAGACTTCAGGCCTTGCTAGTTCACAAGGTGTTTCCGTTTTTTTCTGTCTTCCACACTCCTTCCGCATCTTCAAAACCAGACCTATAACCCTCATTATGGTAGCAAACACACAGCTTAGCCGAGATCATTCTAACGCATTGGGGGACATTTACTAAGCACATTGCATCAGAATTATGGCCTAAAATGCATAAAAAAGAATGGTGTTTTGACTTGCACCAAATAAACTAAGTGTTTTCTCCAGAATTCTCACCATAAAGAATGCATCTCGCCAGAAATTCATTATAAATGTCAAAGTGGGCGGGGCTATGAAATTGGCGCATATTTCACCTAATTTATCATCTTCTTATCGGCAATAATGGCTCAAATTGTTGCAGACAATTAGCCCAGCTTATGTGGTGGTGTTTTGTGTAAAAATAAATAAAAAATCGCATTTATAGAATAAAGATGCAACTTTTTGTCAAAAAGTCACATTTATGAAAAGAAAACCAACTCGTCGCGGGAAAAAGTGATCGGTAAGTATTAAAATAGCATGGTTTTTTTTCTCCAAATATAAATGAGCTAAACAACAGGATTTCTGTCAGTAAATTGACATCCAATAAAAACAAAACAATAACAAAAATGTCCCGGGTCTTAGACAAAAGTCGAAATTGTGGTCTGTCAAAATGGCGCATTTCAGTTTTCAAAAGTCGCATTGGCGTTAAAATGTCACAAATTGGGTGAAATAAGCGGATAATCAGGTTTATATTTTAAAAAAGTCACATTTTAAAAGTGCCGTGCGCCTTGTGATATATGAGGTGAAACAAATCACCACTTTTGATTTCTGATGTATTTTTTTAGCGCAAATTAGGCCATTTTTGATAAATGCCCCCATTCCTTTTCTGAAATGGCATCTTTTGAAAAACAAGAACGTTTCTCATGTCCCATAAAACTTCTTTAACATATGCAACTATTAGCCAAAGAACTGGAGCTTTGTATCAGCCATTCCTCCGAGTCCAAAAGAACAACCTCGAAGCTAAAAAAATTAACACCTGTGAAATCTCTAATTAAAGCAATAATTCTTCTCCAGATATTTCTAGAGAAGAGGCAGCTCCACAATACGTGTAGGACACCTTCCCTCCCACCACAACCCTCTCTGGGACATACATCTGTTCTAGCCAAATCTCTTTTTTCCTGAACTTTCCTAACTGGGAGGATACCATGCATACCCATGTTTTTCATACCACTCTGATTCATACTTTTCCCCCTCGATCTCCATTCAGGGAATTAAAGGATAACTGTCACATTTAGACCCAAATTTCAGTTTTCATATATAATATTCCTGAATCAATAACTATTAGACTTACTTACCCCTTATTTAATAAGATTCAGCCCTTAGCACCCAGTCTGCATAAAACTACAACTTCACTATTCTGTTAAGATGGCCGCCCTCAGCCCTGAGGCTAATCCATAGGACACCTGCAGTGAAGTTAGTGAAGACCAGCTCTGTATAGGGGGGTCTTGCAGTGAAGTTCCCAGGTCTGGCTGAAGCCTGTAGTCCTTCTACAGGCTCTCCTCTTATCAGATAAGGCTTTCATTTATACACTGAGCAGCCGGCATATCTTACCTGGGCTCTACATTCTGCAGCACTGCTAAGGGAGTGTCTGCCAAGCACAGACATGTGGAGAAGTTCACACACACAGCCCAGCACTGTTATCTCCTGTCAGGAAGAACCTGGCTTTTTATACATTCCCTTACCATGCTGACTCACTATCAGTTCCCAGTGCACGCAGCGTGCTCCGTCCTCCGTCCTCATCTGGTAGACGGAAGGATCATAGCAACCTGATTTTATCTCAGGTAACAATAGCCAATACTGGGGACTTTTAGGTGGCCAACAAGGTGATATTAATCACCAAAATCCAATAGTAAAAAAAAAAAATTTGACAGTTATACTTTAATATCACACATAAAAATCTTTTGCACGCAGGCCCTTCAACACTTTCTTTTTCTCCATCATATCATTCATACTTAGATTGTGAAGATCATGTTTTCTTATAAATTGCTCGACTGCAATGTAATGTTTAGAAACCGTAGGACTTAATGGGATGTTTGTGTTACAGGGTATAAACGCGTCAGCATCTATCCTGCTTTGTATTTTTACATGCATGCTGCTATGGTTTCTTTTGGAGTAATTTCCCTATTTGTGCTATATAATTAATCATTAAATAAACTTCTAGGTTTGGAAATCCAATTCCACCTTTATTCCAGTCTCTCTCTTCTAAACCTCCATCTTACCACCACAGAGGAACGAAAAAATTGCTCGATATAACTTTTTGGTCCTTTTCACAGACTGTGGGAAGACATCAGCGGCCTATAAAATCATCAGGAAGATTACTGCTTTATATGTTAATATTTTACCAGTAAAACTCAAGCTTCTTATCCTTCAAAAAATGAGTTTCTTTGCAGTTCTTATTCCCAGTTGGTTCCAGCTCTCATTACCCATCAGGCCATTATCTAAGAATACACCCCGCACTTTGAGGACTGCGCTGAAAGTATCTAATCCGGTGGCGCTTTCTGATCCTACAAAACTTTTTATACTATGTTTACTCCAATAACTTGGAAAGCAGATTCTCCACAGGACAAATGAAGTCACAATTTAGCCCTGTCTAAACTCGTATTTTCACAGAGGATTATAATATAGTAACATAGTTTATGTGGCTGAAAAAGACATCTGTCCCTCCAGTTCAGCCTGTTATCCTGAAAGTTTGTACAAAAAGATGCACTATAATGGTAAATGTAAATGACAATATATGGCTAAACCCTCACACTGATATTAAAATTAGACTTTCGCCAATATATTCTTATATAAAGAACATACCGTAGCCCGCGCACCCGTCAAGGTATCTCAAAGTGGCACGGGGCCTAACGCTAACCTGCCTGTGCCGTATGGGCAATTACAGGGGCATAAGGTCCGACACACAGCGAACTGCGCCCAGGTTACCTCCTGTGTGAAATCACACTGTTCACCACATGTGCAGGATTTGCTCCCCAGTTAGAAATGCGCAACAGCGTTTGGGGTTTTGAACATTTTCTGCCTTGTAAAACCACTTTATTTTGTTATTCTATTTACTGAAGTGAGACAACCCCTTTAAGTATTCTACCAGTCCATCCATAAGAAACTGAATTCAACAAGCAGACGTCTGCCAATCTCAATAACCGTATAGCTGGTGATTTTAATGTTCTTATTTTTACACAGAAAACCCACTCCATCATTTTTATTCAGGTCAGAACCAAACCACACACAGTCTCCCCATCCTCCATTCATCCTTGCCAGTCACTCTGTAAACATACCATGTCCACATCATATCCCTTAATGCTGTCTAAAACCGCAGCCTTGCAGGCTCTATTGGTGAAGACCCTAAGGGTCCATTCACACGTCCGCAATTCTGTTCCGCATTTTGCGGAACAGAATTGCGGACCCATTCGCTTCAATGGGGACAGACGATGTCCCGGCCGGGTCCGCACTGCGGATCCGCACTTCCAGGTCCGCAATCGCGTTCCCGAAAAAAATAGAACATGTCCTATTCTTGTCCGCAATTGCGGACAAGAAAAGGCATTTTCTATGAGAGTGCCGGCAATGTGCGGTCCGCAAATTGCGGAACGCACATCGCCGATGTCCGTGTTTTGCGGATCCGCGGATCCATGGATCCGCAAGACACACACGGACGTGTGAATGGACCCTAACAGTCAGTTCTTGCTGCATTGAAGCCTCAGGGGTTTCTTCTGTGTGACCTGCAGCTTGTTGTGGGGTAAAGGCAGGTGTTGTAGGAAGTTGGACCTCACAGCAGACACATATGAGGTAACCTGACTGACATTCTCCTCAGACCTTGTAGCTATGGCCCCCTTGGCCTATCAGACATACTCTCAGGCACCCAGCTGCTAATGGTGTTGGTATATAAAGCATAGGTGCCACAATCGCGGGCACAGACGTCACAGACACGTGGCTGGGAGCAGGCCCCTGCCTCATGACCCCTTTCTTTACCATTTCTGCACACTTTTCCTGTCAGACATTCATCCCTAACACGTCCATACTGCTGACAGTCCCTACAGGACTTGGGCTGCCCCGGGTAAAAAGAAAACCTCTGTTCCCAGCGATGTTGAAATTAGCAGGGGATGGGACAAACCTTCTGTTGTTAGGGTCCAGTTTTAGCCTGATCTAACATCTAACATCCAGCATCTAACATCCAGCATAGTGGCAGGACGGAGCTCTAGCTGCAGTGTGCCATTGCATCTTTGTTTTTACGTATGTATGTGTATTTCACCATAGCAACGTGCACCTGCGTATTGGGTTGTGCTGACTGCAATCTCCATTTTTTTCCTCAGTTTTAGCCTGAACCAGAATTTCACTTTACTGTTAGATGCACCTTACTGGTTGTGTTGTTTAACCCCTCCTTTCACGGACACAGAACTTGTGTAAAAGGCTTAGATTAGCTCCGTGTCTGTATATATATATTATACAAGTGAACAGTGAGGGTTTTTTCTTGTCTTCTAAATAAAGGCACAATCATGAGGTGATTAAGAGCAGAGTTCTTCCCCATTGGTCGTCTGACCTTTTAAAAGAAACTGAGGCCTACACCTTCTTTACGAAAATGTGATGTCATACGTATCAATGGAAGGGAAATCCATAGTGTGTGGCTTTCTGTGACAAATACTATACTACATCCAAAAACAGTGTCTGTAGCGAAATTTAAATAATCTGGGCCTAATCTAGTCTCCATAGTGTGTTGTTTTCTGTGACAAATACTGTACTACATCCGAAAACACTGTCTGTAGCGCAAATTTAAATAATTTGTGCCACATCTACTGTGTGTGCGTTTAATACATATCACTGACATATACTTTACTTTATCCATAGACGGTGCATAGTCTGTGACATTATCAAGGTTACATCTACTGTGTAATTTGTGTGCATCCCAAATACCTTTTTCAATTTTTGGAGCATACATTTACAAATCCCATAGCTACTGTACGTCTGACATACCTTTAAGCATATATAACATTTAATATTAAGAAGGCGGCCAGTAAGGGCAGTGGAAGTGGCTGTGATGCTGATGGTGGCCCTGGGCGCGATGAAACCGAGTAGAAGAATGTAGCCGAGTGCCTCCAGGTGCGCTAACCCTCAAAAACATTATTTGGAAAGGCCTTCTGGTAGCTAACCCTCTAAAACATCATTTGCGAGTGCCTTCAGGGCAGCTGACCCTGTAAAACATTTTTGTGAGGGCCTGCAGCTGAGCTAACCCTAAAAACATAATTTTCCAGGGCCTGCAGGTGAGCTGACCCTCTAAAACATTATATGTGAGGGCCTGCAGGTGCGCTGACTCTCTAAAACATTATATGTGAGGGCCTGCAGGTGAGCTGACCCTCTAAAACATTATATGTGAGGGCCTGCAGGTGAGCTGACCCTGTTAAACATGGTTCCCAGCAGCGACCTGGGAGTCCAAGATGCATCCAGACATCGTCCACATGCTGTTCCCGATCCATTTCGGTGGTGTTTCTGTCACTATCTGACCTTTTCCAATGGACCAGGCACCCTCCCTCTTCAGTGCAGGGGTGCCTGGTTGTCTCCCACTGACTTCGATTATACTTGTGTGCTCGGCCAAGAACATGAATATAGCAATGTGTTCGGGCCAAACACCCGAATACTTTGGTGCTTGATCATCACTAATTGTTTCCTGTATGTTTCATGCTCAAAGTTGTTTAGAATATCAGGAAAGGACAGCCCCCTCCCCTTCTAGGATAATATAAAACTAATCTGAGTATGGGAAAAACTGCAGGTACATTGTCGGGATGTGGATTGTATATGTTGTCAGAAAGAACTTGAATGCCAATTTACTGGAGATGCTAAATATATGTATCATTTAGGACCGAACAAAATACAAGATTTAGAGAAGTGGCATAAGAAGGTTGGGTTTAATGGTAAATTGATTGTAGAATCCTGTCAAAAATTAGTGAAAGAGTTTGGCACAGAAGGAAACCTTCTTATATTTAGCAGATTGTGAGAAGCATTGTGTATTCGTAACTCCAGGTGTGTGGGGAGCCAATGTGTGGTAGGAGTGGGGCTGATGAGGAGTACCATGCTGGGAGTAGTTGTAGCCAGTGTCGGCATGGGCGTAGCTATAGGGGTGCAGAGGTAGCAGTCGCTACCGGGCCCAGGAGCCTGAGGAGGCCCAAAGACCCCTCTGCCACATAAGAAGACACACAAAGCACTGAGGGAAGGGGGCCCAAGCTGAACTCTTGCACCAGGGCCCATGAGCTGTTAGCTATGCTCCTGAGTGTCGGACTGGGGTGCCTAGGGCCCACCAGTGGAAATTATTCTAGGGGCCCACCCTACAGCTACCAAAAGAAATATTACTAGTTCACTTTTCGGGCTCATACACATGAATATTTGCAGTTTAGCACACAATACAGTGCGCAAAAGAACGGTATTGTGCACTGCTCTGTATCAGATTGTTTCTCATTAAGCAGCTCATTGTAGTTGATAACCTAATCTGTTAAGGTCCCTTTACACAGGGCGACCTTCCCGACCATTGCCTGCTCTTTAACCCCTTCAGCCCCCTAGCTTAAACCCCTTAATGACCAGGCCACTTTTTACAATTCCGCACTACACTACTTTCACCGTTTATTGCTCCGTCATACAACTTACCACCCAAATTAATTTTACCTCCTTTTCTTCTCACTAATAGAGCTTTCATTTGGTGGTATTTCATTGCTGCTGACATTTTTACTTTTTTGCCATTAATACAAATTTAACAACATTTTAGCAAAAAATGAAATTTTTCACTTTCTGTTGTAAATTTTTTTTTTAAAACTACATTTCTATATAAATTTTTCTCTAAATTTATTGTTCTACATGTCTTTGATAAAAAAAGTCCAATAAGTGAATATTTATTGGTTTGGGTAAAAGTTATAGAGTTTACAAACTATGGTGCAAAAAGTGAATTTCGGCATTTTGAAGCAGCTCTGACTTTCTGAGCGCCTGTCATGTTTCTTCAGGAGCTAGAATGCCAGGAAAGTATAAATACCCCCAAATGACACCATTTTAGAAAGAAGACACCCCAAAGTATTCGCGGAGGGGCATGGTGAGTTCATGTATCATTTCATTTTTTCACAAGTTAGCGGAAAATGACACTTTCTGAGAAAAAAAATAAAATAAAGTTTCAATTTCTGCTAACTTCTGGCAAAAAAAAAAAATCTCAGACGGACTCACTATGCCCCTCAGTGAATACCTTGGGGTGTCTACTTTCCGAAATGGGGTGATTTGTGGGGTGTGTTTACTGTTCTGGCATTTTGGGCGGGGCTAATGTGGGAGCATCCGTGTAAATGCTAAAGGTACTCGTTGGAATTTGGGCCCTTTACGCACCCGGGCTGCAAATAAAAATGTCACACATGTGGTATCGCTGTACTCAGGAGAAGTAGGGCAATGTGTTTTGGGGTGTATTTTTACATATATCCATGTTAGGAGAGAAATATCTCTGTAAACTGACAACTTTGTATAAAAAAATTAAAAAGTTGTCATTTACAGAGATATTTCTCACACAAAGTATGGGTATATATACAAATACACCCCAAAACACATTGCCCTACTTCTCCTGAGTACGGCGATACCACATGTGTGACACTTTTTGCAGCCTGGGTGCGCAAAGGGCCCTAAAACCAATGAGTACCTTTAGGATTTCACAGGGCATTTTTACGCATTTGGATTCTCACGCTTTAGGACTCCTAAAATGCCAGGGCAGTATAAATACCACATGTGACCCCATTTTGAAAGAAGACACCCCAAGGTATTCTGTGAGGGGTATGGCGAGTTCACAGAAAAAAAAATTTGGCACAAGTTAGCGGAAATTGATTTTTAAAAAAAAAAATTTACAGTCTCATATTCCACTAACTTGTGACAAAAATAAAATTTTGCATGAACTCACCATACCCCTCACGGAATACCTTGGGGTGTCTTCTTTCTAAAATGGGGTCACATGTGGGGTATTTATACTGCCCTGGCATTTTAGGTCTCACGCAGTCATTACACGTATGGCCAGCATTAGGAGTTTCTGCGATTCTCCTTATATTGGGCATACGGGTAATGAGATTATTTTTTCCGTTCAGCCTCTGCGCTGAAAAAAAAAAAAATGAACGGCACAGATTTCTTCATTCGCATCGGTCAATGTGGATGAAAAATCTCTGCCAAAATCAGTGACTGCGGTGCGGTGGGCGCTAGCTACCTAACAAGTAGCTAACTAACTGGCGGTGATAAGGGACCCTTATGCCCCATTCACACGTCCGCAATTCTGTTTGCGGAACGGAATTGCGGACCCATTCATTTCTATGGGGACAGACTTTGTCCCGCTCGGATCCGGAATTACGGATCCGCGCTCGAGTCTGCACTTCCGTTCCGCAAAAATATAGAACATGTCCTATTCTTGTCCGCAATTGCGGACAAGAAAAGCATTTTCTATATAGTTCTGGCAATGTGCGGATCTGCAAAATGCGGAAAGCACATTGCCGGTGTCCGTGTTTTGAGGATCTGCGGATCGGATCCGCGTATCGGATCCACGGATCGGATCCGCGGATCGGATCCACGGATCGGATCCACGGATCCGTGAATCCACGGATCCGTGAATCCACGGATCCGCGGATCCGCAAAACACATATGGACGTCTGAATGGAGCCTTACAAGGGGTGTCATCAATGACAGGGGGTGATCAGGGGTCTAGATGGGGTGATCAAGGGGTTAATAGGTGAGGGGGTGGGGGTTAGTGTAGTGTTTGGTGCAACTTTACATCGCTACCTGGTCCTCTGGTGGTCGATCCCAGCAAATGGGACCACCAGAGGACCAGGTAGCAGGTATATCAGACGCTGTTCACAAAACAGTGTCTGATATAGCTGTTTGATGCGATTTGATGCGATTTTCGCATCTACAGCCTGCCAGCGATGGATCATCGCTGGCAGGCTGTAGCCTAACTGCCGTGCCGTGCTTCTCTGTGAACGCCGCGCATTCACAGGAAATCTCGGCTCTCATGAGATGACGCGCCGACGCGTCATCTCATGGCTACAGGACCGCCCGCAGGACGCATCCCTGCGTTAGGCGGTCCTGTAGCGGTTAACGGAGGAGAACGCTGTATTTCCATGCAGTGATCTCCATTGTATGGGGAGCAGTGATCACTACTGTCAGTGTTCTTCCCCATACTGACTAGTTGTTTGCCGGCAGCAAATCGTGATTACACAGCACAATCTACTTCCAGTAAATTATGTGCGCACAAACGATCGAATTACGGCACCCGATGAATGAACGTTTAGTTCGTTCATCAGGTAATCAGCCTACACGGCATCCACCGCAGCCAGTACGCCCAAGACCTACTAAAGCGAGCAACACGGTAACCTGTGTCACAGTAAATTACACTCTGACAATATGTCTATTTTTTTTTTTTTTTTTACATAATAAAGCATTTTTTTAAAATAATGTTTCCATTTCTGAAAGCCATATTTTTTTATTTTTCTGCCAATGATCTTGTGTAGGGGCTCCTTTTTTGCAGGAAGAGCTGACATATTTATTGTTGCATTTTTTGGGTGCATATGATTTCTTGATCGTTCAATATTACACTTTTTTGGGGTAAGGGGACCAAAAAATGGCTGCTTTCTTTATGGCATTCACCTGGGGGGATAGGTCATGTCATATTTTTATAGAGCAGGTCGTGACAGACGCAGCTATACCTAATATGTCTTAGCAATGTGTTTATAGGGTTTTAGAAAAAATCCTCATGCACATGACCGTATGTGTTTTGCGGTCCGCAAATTGCGGATCAGCAAAAAAAATGGATGACGTTATTTTTGCAGATCCATTGTAATAATGCCTATCCTTGTCCACAAACAAAAAAAAAATAGGACATGCTCTATTATTTTTGCGGGGCTATGGACATACTGATGCGGACAGCATATGGTGTGCTGTCCGCATTTTTTGCGGACCCATTGAAATGAATGGGTCCGCATCCTATCCGCAAAAAAAAACGGAACGGACACAGAAACAAAGTACGTTTGTGTGCATGAGGCCTAAAAAGGAGCTGTCACCCCTCCTGATCTGTCTGTTTTAGGAAAGTCTTGCATTCCCCATGTAATAGCCATCTATTCTTTTGACTCTTTGATGTGCCAGTGCTTTATTATTCCTGCTAGAAGTTACAAATAATTGGTAGCAGTTTTCAATGAAGGTCCAGATGGGTGTAAGCAGTTGGGGGTGTCCTTCACAGTCTGACACTGGCAGCACAGATTAGATAGTGGCAGACTGCAGGACACCCCCCTTCAACTGGTAACAGCCATTCTGGACCTTCACCACAAACTGCTATTACAACTTCTAGCAGTAATAATAAAAGAATGACACAACTTAGAGTCATAAGAACCGATGGTTATTACATGGGGAATGCAAGTAGTAATGATACCAGACGTGAGGAGAGGTGACGGGTCCTCTTTACAAATGGAGCTTTTGTAACGGGATAACGTTTGCTCAGGGCATTTAATGACTGGACTCCCGGCACTGTCCTGAGGAGACTGGACTGTTCCTTTAAGAGATGAAATACATACATTAAAATGTTCCTGGGTTACCTTTCCTTATAACTTTCCTTGAAGGATGTGACCTGGCACTTACTTATCTGTAGTAGATCTGAATCGGCGAGTGCTGCCCACACAGGGCTGCTCCTTACTGGTCAGGACATGACGGCTTTAACCCTTAACCCTACACAGACTGCTGGTTTAGGGACTAGGAAGATTTTTTTCAGAAAATTATAATTTTTGAAACCAAGTTGTAATTTTTTTTGCTTTTCTAAAGAGACAATGAGTAATTGGTGACTTGTTCTCCTCTGTTCTCTGTAGACAAGAAGCTGTGACGGGAAGGAGCGGCAGTCATATGGCAGCTGTTTTCATGGCCGTATTTTCTTGTGCCTTTTACCGCCCTGCAGCCATTTTTCCTGCACCACGCTGACTTCCAGTAATACAAGCAGGCTCGGGCTGGCCCACAGAGGTACAGGGGAATCCCCCGGTGGGCCCCTGAGCAAGGTGGGCCCCTAGTCCCCTGCACAAGTGGCACATAACACATTAGATTTGCTTCACTACATACATATATTTAATGTACAGCACCTCCACCAGCCGATGTTCATATAAAAAACTCGTTATTTATTTATTGTTGTGACGAGACCAATCTCGCCACATTGCATTGGAGAAACCTGGTTGCTCGCCTGCTGCCTTTGGACTATGGCCCCCTGTTAAAAGACATCTTTTTTACCTGCAGAAAAGCTTAATTCGTGCTTTTCTGCCTGGGGTTCGGTAGTTTTGGTTGAATGTGTTATACCCCAGATAGGAATCCCATGGAGCCCATTCGTATGAAACTGACTGTAAAGACTTTGGCTCCATGGCGATTAAACTAGAGTTCGTGTGGTCTGAGCGCCATTCACTTAATAATGTGCGCTCAGACCTGAGCTATCTGGGGATATGTTAAATGTATAGTTTTAATGTAATGTGTCTTACCTGGTGTATTTTAACAGTAATGCTTGTTTTGTGTCCCCATGTGCATAATGGAGTCTTGTCTCTGAAATGTCTGTGTGTATTGTAAAGGGTGGGACATTGTATATTGAATAGTGATGTCTGTCCTATTGTCCCCACGTGTGTATTGGCGATTTCCTTTGTCCTGAGAGATAATTGAATGACTCCTCAATTGTCTCCAGGACAGAAGACATTGTGTATTCTCCTGCCTGTGATGATTACATTACCCATGTAGGGTGATTGTATCACAGGCAGAGGGGAGGGATATGCTGGGGGTGTCTGTATTGTCCCAATGTGTGTGATTGGCTGCTGTATCCCGTGTCGCAGTCTTCCTTCTGGTCCCCTAGGGGAGGTCCACCAGGTGGGAGACCTGGATAAATACCGGGCAGGTAGCCCTCAATAAACGGAGAATTCCTGTTTACCATCAATACGGAGCCTCGTCTCGTTCTTGGGGGATTCACTGTATGCTGTTAGAGACTGATTGCCAGGAGTGTAAGCTGATTGTCTGCTTTTCCTGTTCGTCTGCTAGCAGCTATTTGGGAGGTTCCAGTACGGGAGTTGGAGTGCTATTTTGTATCCAGTTCGGGAGTTTGGTGTTCTGCAGTAGCTGTGCCTATATCTCTGTAAGGGGGCCGATCGCCTAAACGGTTTTTACCCCTTGTCTGCAGAAACGGTCCGTTACAATTGGTGGCGAGCGGCGGATCGTCTCTACAGCCAGAAGGACAGCTACAGGAGACACCATTTCCTTGGATTTACAAGTGGGGCAACGCATGTCCCAGTACAGCGACCCTAAAAGCAACAGAATGGAACCAGCAGTGTCATACGAGGAGGAGGACCTGATGGCCGGGATGCATTAAGGAAAGGCATCTGGTACCAGGCCCTGGACAATGTACAATACCAGCGGGGTGAGAGTCTCCCAGTGAAGAGCAGCGGTGGCAGAAGCAAGTGGCTCTGCGGATGCCCTTTCTGGGAGAGCAGCCCCTGGATGAATGGGTGAAGGAACTAGAGCACCGGGTATGGCAGGAGCTATGGCTGGAGGATGCCTACCAGGCGCTCTGGTGGTATATGGCACAGTATATACCCTGGACAGCCGAGCATGACAAGCCAGAGGGAGAGGAGTTTGATGGTTCTGGCTTGTTATGGGAGTCCTTTGCAGAGCCTGACTTCGGGAGTCCTGCGCAGAACAGACTTCAGGACATTTTCTACGAGAGGGAGGCTAGGCATGACGGGGATGACCCCCATGAGGTAGAGCAAGACCTGGCTCACCTAGCAACCCTGGAGTGGGAACTGGAGCAGGACTACCGAGATCTCTTCCACTCCATTGGGAAGGCTCAGCAGGACAGCAAGGTGACAGATCCAGTTCCAGACCCATTCCGCTGGGAAGATATTATTGAAATTTACTGGGAGGAACCCCAGGCGGCAGGTGGAGAGGGGACCGAGGTCTCTCCACCGGTATTGCAGGGAATTGGGAGCCTGAGCTCCATTCCCCAGCGGGAGATATTGCAGGGAATTGGGAGCCTGAGCTCCATTCCCCAGCTGGAGATATTACAGGAATTGGGAGCCTGAGCTCCATTCCCAGCGGGAGATATTGCAGGGAATTGGGAGCCTGAGCTCCATTCCCCAGCGGGAGATATTACAGGGAATTGGGAGCCTGAGCTCCATTCCCCAGCTGGGAGATATTGCAGGGAATTGGGAGCCTGAGCTCCATTCCCCAGCGGGAGATATTGCAGGGAATTGGGAGCCTGAGCTCCATTCCCCAGCGGGAGATATTACAGGGAATTGGGAGCCTGAGCTCCATTCCCCAGCGGGAGATATTACAGGAATTGGGAGCCTGAGCTCCATTCCCAGCGGGAGATATTGCAGGGAATTGGGAGCCTGAGCTCCATTCCCCAGCGGGAGATATTACAGGGAATTGGGAGCCTGAGCTCCATTCCCCAGCCGGCAGGCTGAGCTACAGGGGGCAGAGGTAGTTGTTCCTGCCCCACAGCAGCAGCGTGATTTTTCGGGAATTGGGAGCCCGGTCTCCATTCCCCAGTGGCAGTATTATTTGTTGGGAATTGGGAGCCCGGTCTCCAGTCCCCAGCGGCAGAGTAACCAGCAGGGAATAGAGAGCCCAGTCTCCTTTCTCCAGCAGCAGGACTCTGTATTGGGAGGAGAGACAGTCGGTCTCCCTCCACTGAGGAGGAGGGTATGTATGGGAGAGGAGCTTACTACCACCTCTCCCCAGCGGCGGATCATTAATGGGCAGCGAATAGAGAGCTCAGTCTCCTTTCTCCAGCAGCAGAGCTGTGTAACCAAAGGGGAGACAGTCGGTCTCCAGCAGCAGGACTGGTATATCTAAAGGGGGAGACAGTCGGTCTCCCTCCAACAACCAGGCTTCAACCAGGCTACCCTCCCAGTAGCGCTGGCAACAGGGCAGAGTGACGCGGGTCTCTGCCCATGCAGCACCCCACCAAGTCAGCGCACTCGCACCCAGCACAGTGCCGTGGTGAGGCACCTGGACATGGACAAGCTTCTCCTCTACCCAGTTGCAGTAACTATTTATTGTGGGTGGGCTGTGCTGTTGATTGTGTTTTGTGGGTGGGCTGCTGGACTAACAAGGGCACTGACCGGCAGGAGGTCAGATACCCTGTTAGTCTGTTTGGAAAAGGGAGAGATGTGACGATACCAATCTCGCCACATTGCATTGGAGAAACCTGGTTGCTCGCCTGCTGCCTTTGGACTATGGCCCCCTGTTAAAAGACATCTTTTTACCTGCAGAAAAGCTTAATTCGTGCTTTTCTGCCTGGGGTTCGGTAGTTTTGGTTGAATGTGTTATACCCCAGATAGGAATCCCATGGAGCCCATTCGTATGAAACTGACTGTAAAGACTTTGGCTCCATGGCGATTAAACTGATGTCAGTGTGGTCTGAGCGCCATTCACTTAATAATGTGCGCTCAGACCTGAGCTATCTGGGGATATGTTAAATGTATAGTTTTAATGTAATGTGTCTTACCTGGTGTATTTTAACAGTAATGCTTGTTTTGTGTCCCCATGTGCATAATGGAGTCTTGTCTCTGAAATGTCTGTGTGTATTGTAAAGGGTGGGACATTGTATATTGAATAGTGATGTCTGTCCTATTGTCCCCACGTGTGTATTGGCGATTTCCCTTTGTCCTGAGAGATAATTGAATGACTCCTCAATTGTCTCCAGGACAGAAGACATTGTGTATTCTCCTGCCTGTGATGATTACATTACCCATGTAGGGTGATTGTATCACAGGCAGAGGGAGGGATATGCTGGGGGTGTCTGTATTGTCCCAATGTGTGTGATTGGCTGCTGTATCCCGTGTCGCAGTCTTCCTTCTGGTCCCCTAGGGGAGTGTCCACCAGGTGGGAGACCTGGATAAATACCGGGCAGGTAGCCCTCAATAAACGGAGAATTCCTGTTTACCATCAATACGGAGCCTCGTCTCGTTCTTGGGGGGATTCACTGTATGCTGTTAGAGACTGATTGCCAGGAGTGTAAGCTGATTGTCTGCTTTTCCTGTTGGTCTGCTAGCAGCTATTTGGGAGGTTCCAGTACGGGAGTTGGAGTGCTATTTTGTATCCAGTTCGGGAGTTTGGTGTTCTGCAGTAGCTGTGCCTATATCTCTGTAAAGGGGGCCGATCGCCTAAACGGTTTTTACCCCTTGTCTGCAGAAACGGTCCGTTACAATTGTATTCGAATGTATCGGTACGGTGGGCCCCCAAAATACATTTTACTGGTGGGCCCTAGGTGCCCCAGTCCGACACTGAATACAAGTGTCATACGGTCACCATGTGCTGCACTAATACCTACTGCACCTGTTTAACAGCATTTCTACAGACAGAACAGCAGTCACATCCGGAAGGGATTTTCCAGTGTTTATAAATAAACAGTAATGGTTGTATCACTTTCTAATGTACTTTGTATTCCTCTTCATTCTTGTTTACATTCAGAGACTGAAATCCCGTAAAGACCTAATTCTTCTCATAGCTGAGGGTTTGTTACAATTGTATCCAGTCTAGACAGTCCCCTGCATTTTCTGCTGTCCTGATTCCTGATTGTCTTGGACACAATTGTTACAAACTCTCAGCTGTGAGATATATTGTTCACATGTTGAAAACTGACCTTGTCTTTTCAGTTCACATGCTGCGCGTCTCCCCACGGATTTAGCCTCATTCAGTGGAGCAGATCCACCAGCGGCCAAGTTTCTGCACGGAATCAGCGACATGCTCTTTCTTTTATTTTTGCAACATGGATTTAAGATCCGGCACGAGTTCCCATTGTAATCAATGGGCAGGTAATATCAGGCTTTTTATTGGCACGCTGAAACCTGCGGTAAAAAAAAACCTCCATGTGAATATACCCCCAGTCCTCAGGCGGCCGAACGCAAACTTGCATTCTGCAAGTTTCAAAATGGAGCACATATGGATTGAGTCCGCTTTTTCCACAGATCCAGTCATTTGGGGACTAGCGGGAAAACTGAGCAATACAGAACATGCAGTGATTTTCTCTCTGATTTGGTCTGAGGGTCCATGTAGAAAATCGTCCATGTGGAGATACTCATTCAATTGATAGAAGCCTCCCCCGTGTCGAATCCCCATCAAGAATGGACGGGTCACATCTTTTTTCAGTGGTTTGGTTCTATAATCATTCTTGTTGGGACCCCTAAAGGGATTTTTTGGGTCTGGATGAGCTTTTGTATAAAAAGTGAGTTTCCATCCCGAGGGCCCCAACCTAGGGCTTTGTTTGTTGCTGAATTTGAAGTTGGGGGTAAACCCCATTATTTGCCCTTTAAGGAAATATTCCTATTCATTTGTAATGGCAGGTTTTCTAGCACAGGGAATCAGTAAAGATTATTTTTCATTGGAAGCTAGTCAAGTATTCTCTAATCAAGTGATCCCATTGAGCAATACGGACATTCAGACAGGTTTTAGAAATCTGAGCAAGACCTACAAACAATATTACCGTTCATGGTGGGAAATAGCTAGTTTGGGACGTACATCAGTCAGGGAATTGTATATAGGGGACTGAGGAATCCGTTAAGACCAAATATCCATACTGACGATGTGGACTTTGTGAAGGGATGGGATAAGGTCCTAACAGAAAACTCCCTTAGACTGATGCAATATATGGTTGATTACTAAAAGCGGCATTTGAACGGCTCTGAGAACAACTTAGCTCCTTAAGGACCCATGACGTATGTCATGGGTCCGATCCTCAGTATGGCGCCCGCTCCTGCCTCTCTGTGGGCGCGATCGCGCTGTTTCCTGTAGCTGACCTCGCGGCGCACGATCGCGGCCGGCAGCGATGCCGATCGCAACATTTAACCTCGCAGATGCCGTGGTCAATCCTGACCACGGCATCTGCGCTGCGCTAAAACCGAAAGTAAAATCTTCGGCAGCTCTCCGGCTCCCCTAGTGGTGATCGGGAGAATCGGAGCGCTGTAAGGGATAGCCTCAAGCCTTTCATTCAGCATGAGGCTATCACTTACTATTTCCTATGGAGCCCTTGTTAGCAATAGGGCTTCATAGGAAAGTAGTAAGTCTCATAAACTCCAATACAAGTGTATTGGAGTTTATGTTAGA